>VZTF01009104.1:0-220000 GCA_013397755.1 Cnemophilus loriae | reverse complement strand
CAGAAGGTCTGAGCAGCAGCAGCAACTCTCAGAATATCTGACTTTTGCAATGAACGAATAGGAACTGTAGGGTAATCAGAAAAATGGACATGAGGAATCATTTGAGCCTAAGCTGCAAAACCTGGGGGACTATTTAATGCCAGTTATAGCTGACTGCATGAGCTCAATAGCCTCTGCAAAGCTCATATAGCCAAGAAAATAACAGAAATATTGCAGGTATCACAAGTTTGATTTTGATACCAGCCTAGCCAAGTCTCCTCTCTCTTACATGCATACATGGAGGCAACTTCAAGGTGTGTCACATTTGAAGGAACTCAGCTTGGTCTGTTGGTGTCAGAATAGGGACTACACAGGCAGGAGCTAAAATCAACACTCCAACTACGAGCAGTGCAGCCACAGAGACTCTGGAACCATCTGTAGCCTGTGGACAAGCCAGCCTTACCCTTGCCAAGACATCAGGGTGGAGGGAGCCTGTTTCTCTTGTTTCTCCTACATCCCTTCCTTTTGCTTTGTAAGAGACTGAAGATTTGGTCCTTAGTAAGTATAGAATAAGTATTCTCCATAACATCTCCCACTACTAGATATCTTACTTTTATTTTACCAATCTTGTTTGGTAGTAAACCTGTAAGTCTGAGGGATTTATTATCTGCAGATTTCCAAGAGCAATGAGGAATGCAGGAATATGCACTGTCATTCCTTGTCCTGAAGCCTCCTTCCATTGCTGAATGACAGGTTCCTTCTAAGTGCCTCTATATTGCTGTGAGGCACTTCACAGAGAGAACACTAAGTGTAATCATACACCTGGATAGGTAATGATATAACTTGCAGTAATTTTTCTTTTCCTTAATTTTTATTTTTCATTCTCCTTCTCTGGGAAACAGAGAGAGGTTGTTAAAAAATCTTGAGCACAGTCACACAGTAACTGTAATGGTAACAGACTACAGAATTCAAGCATTCACATCGGAAAATACCACAGCATACTCTGGGGGGGGAAACAGTCTATTTTTTCCTCAAAAAATATTTTCTATAATAAATATATCTGGACAGTTTACGAAGTCCTCAGAGGCTAACCAGTCAGCTGTAACAAGTTCTATACCTGACACATTTTTCTTCAGGGTAACTTGCTTCATTCAGAGTTTTAATGTTTAAATAAACTGCTGCCCAAATCAATAATCTACGAAATCATTCACTCTAGGAAAGTCTTTCAATCCTTCCTTCCAGTTTTAAGTCAATTTATATGCTATGCTACAGCTACCTCTGGCTGCATTTCATTATCTTCCCACTCCATCTTGTAGCAGCCACTCTGTAGTTTTGGCTACTATGTTCTCAGCGAGGAGGTCCACAATATTTTATCTTGAGCCAGCTTGTTTCAGACGGCTGAGAAGCCCTTCTGTCTTGTCGCAGGGTTTTAGATCACTGCTGTATTCCAGCAGAGACGGTGAAATCTGAGGCCAAACAGCTGGAAGGTATCTGCTAGTCTTTCTTAGTGACAGTAACTGAAGAGGTATCATTGCTGTTGGCTTTGATAATCTTAGATAAAGCAGGTGTGAGAGGAAACAAACCTAGGCTGTATTGATCCAATCCTATCTTATTTCCTTTCCAGAACCAAGTTTGTAGACAACTGCTCTCCTACTGTGACATTTTTAAAATATACTTATAATGTCTGTTAACAAAATAGTTTTCCAAAGACTTCACAGAACACAGAACTGTTAGCCCCTTCAAAAACCCTGTAACTTCAATGATACGCAGTCCTAAGCCAGTGAAGTATTTAAGTAAATGTGTTAAATGAAGCTCGTGAGTATTACTGTGCTAACAGAGATGGGACCACTCATACACTTGAATCCTCT
The DNA here is from genome assembly GCA_013397755.1 of Cnemophilus loriae. Lineage (NCBI taxonomy): Eukaryota > Metazoa > Chordata > Aves > Passeriformes > Corvidae > Cnemophilus > Cnemophilus loriae. The sequence continues at coordinate 218,153 of VZTF01009104.1, read as the reverse complement.
TCTATAAATGCAAAGTTTCCTTCTGTGGTCAAGGAGGCTCACTTGAGCAGCCAAAGTTGTATATCATATCCAATTTCCACATCCTTCCCGGGCATAAAGAACCACAATATGCAGAGATCCAATTAGAAGCTTGGCCTCATAATATGAGGACACAGAGACTACAGAATGTGCTTCACCTCTAAACACAGAAAACTGGCAGTGGCTGTGCAGGTGAACAGCCTGAATGGGATCAGTTCCAAGCCTTGCCTTTCGCCTCCTCACTCCAAGGCCATCGAGCCTGTTTTCCAGTTGTCTGGAAACAACATAGTTACCAAAGCAAGAGGCAGTAACCAGGAAGTTCCTGCCCTTAATGCTCTACACAGCCTCAGGCTCCCGTTCATTTATCTGAGATTCTCAGCTGTCAATATGAACATTTAGAGGTACGTGATAGCAATTCTGTACATCCTAGAGAATACCCTATACACTCTGAAGACCCTTTACAGCACAGGTTTCTGGTGGAACCTACAGGAAGAAACAAGCCCTTACCAAAAAACAGGAGATGGAGAGAAGAGATCCTACTATTTTAACACTGCTTATTAGTGAATAATTAGTCATGCTACCCTCCACCTTTTTCAAATGCAGGAAGACCTCCTTTTAAAGCCTTAACTGAAAAAGTAGGAATAAAAATAAAATTACTTTGGGAAAGTTTTTCCGTTTATGCCTCCCCTTCTCTATAGAAATAGGGTTGCATTTCCCTGTAGATGAACAGGAATCATTAAAAGGAAGGGAAACAGATTTCCCTCAGGCTTACTTCTAAATACACTGCTAGCCTACCTTAAGTAATGGCCCTCATTTACCAAACTGCTGAGGGCCTGGCTGTTCCCACTGATTTCAGCTGACTCCATCTGAATGGCTGCATACACTGAAAGGCCCTTACTCATCACTTACGAGTTTGAGGTTCCTGCTTCTGAAAACCTGCAAAAATCCTGGAAATTAGTGGGCAATACCTTACATTAATTTTTCAAATCTCTCTAGAAACAGAGCAATGATGGAAATACTCAGAGCCACAACATCAAACATGTGCCGATGAGCCCCAGATGAGCAGTGGATGGCCACCCCTCCTGCTTCTTCCATGTCCACCAGCTGTTCGAGTGCACAGCCCAGTCTTGGAGCTGCAGCAAGAGCTGCAAATGCACAGAGCTGCTTCTTCTTATCTTTATCTCTGAGGATGACAGGCAAGTATGAGTTTCCTCTCTCTCTCCTTTTTTCCACCAATACAAGATGGAGAGCAGCATGATTCCATTTACAGAAAATCGTTGTACTTAACTACATAAACTTAAGAAGCAAGCGTTTGGAAAAAGTACAAATTACATGAAAAAATGACGCAAATATAAAGAGAAAAGCTCCCCAGACCAAGGAAACACCCAGAAACTACTCATTTGCTGCTGCTCACTGTCCTGAGACTACAAACTTGGAGATACAAGAAAAAAGGGAAGAGAGGGAGATCTTTAGGTTAGAATATTTCTTCCACAAGAAAGCCTTCAACTCTTTTTATTTTATTTCTACTTTGGGAGAATGAATTATCTAGACTTGATTCTACCTGTCAATCACCGTGGACAGTAGCCTTCCCTGGCAGCCCAGTCATTAGGAGTAGTTAATACATTCCCTCTCCTCTGCCATCTTACAGCAGAAAAGCTCCCAGCTAATGAGTTCCATACCAGGGCACGATGAGGCCACCTCAAAGTAAAATACCAGAGAAGAACACTGGCCAGAAATATATCAGAAATTTTTGCTTCGCCCGTGGCCGTAAAAATGGATTTTTACTGCCAAAGAAGCAAATTAAAAACACCTTTAAAAGCCAACTGGAAAATATTAGAACTTTCGCCATTTGGGAGAAAAAGATCCAATAGATCCAAACAAGGACCTTCTTATAGATTTGCCCAGATTACCAGGAAAGCTGTGGAAGAATGATTAAAGAAAACACCACAAAGACCCAGGAAGATTCTGTATCCAAAATACTGCCACCCCAGAACAAACCTGTCAGTTTGTTACATATCCAGGTGGTGTTTTCCTGTTGATTTTACGATATTTAACATGCAGTTCTACCCCTGAGATGTGACACTGTAAAGATGGTACCTTCTTACTCAACAGATCATCTCTGCATGGATTCTCAGTTTTCCCTGAAATTTTTTCACCTCTGCTTACGTTAGGATTTCATCTGCCTTTCATCATCACTGTGCTACAGATTCAATATGACTCTGAGGGAGTTATCTATATCCTTGGGTTCACATGTCATTAGAGAACAATCGTGTGCTAGAGCAACTCAGGAACTACTCAGGGACCGAGTCCCTCTTCAGTCAGAGGCTTACACTGGCCACACAGCACAACAGCAAAAAGGCACTGTCAGCACCGCCAATTTCAGGTCCCTGGACCAGCTGTGCAGCCTCATGGGCTTCAAACTCTGACACCACTTACACCTGTGCAACCTCTGGGAAAGTCAGAGGGTGACACAGGTAGAAATGAGAGCAGTATTTACATTGCAAAAACATTTCATGCGTGAACCAAGCAGCAGCTCCTTTCAGAAAGTCAATTATTCTGCAAAACCCAGGGTCTTACAGAAAGCTTTTTAACCAAGTTTAAGGACTCAAGTGGCAAAATACACGCAAAAACTTATATAGGCAAGAATGTAGGCCTCACTGATGCTTCTTTTGCAAAACTACTTTGCAGTGGAACAGTTCAAAGTAAGTCAACATCACCACAGTGTGTATTTTCAGAGAGAAAGGGAAAAAACAAACAGATCTAACACTTCTGTATGGAGTTGAAGGGTTTGCTAGCAGACAAATCATCCCGTTTCATTCCCTATTTCTGGAAGCAGCTTGCATGGCATGGTTTGAACAGAGTCAGAAAACAAAGCTCTCCCTTGTGTTGCATTGAGCCATTTGTTCCAGGCCTTATCCCCAGAGAAGACCTGCTCTTAGACCCTTCAGGTTATCTGACAAAACCTCACAGCCTCATGTTTTGCAGTCCAGCTCACCATAATTTGATCTGAAACTAGGCTCAGAAAATAAACTCAGGAGAGGCACTCTCGAACTATTATTTGACGAAGGAGAGAACATGTTTTTAATCAAACAGATATTTGCACTTTTTTCTTTAAAAAGATAGCATAAAGTAAGAGATCAAAACATCAACAGAGCCAAGTGTTCTGCTTTTCGTCCTCTTGCTCAGCATACTTTGTAATAGCACTTTCACTTGAATTTAGAGTCTGATCACATAATCTAACACTCACTGAGAAGGAGAGGAAGGCAGAAAGAAAAGGACAGAGAGTGTGAGGGTCCAGCTGAAACCAGAGCAGTGTAAGTTGACTCACATGTATGAGTCTGTATTTTCTATCATACTTCTTACTGATCTTAACTCATCACCACCGTGCACAGCCAATGAGAAAAATATCTTTGTACTTCCTATAGTATAGAGGGACAGTAAAAATTATTTTCTCAGGAATATAAAGCCTCAACAGAAGACAGGATATGACCAAAAAAAAAAAGAAAGGAACACAAAAATAAACTACACTGTGTATTTCTTTGACATGTGGCACTTTAAATCATTTGGAGTTTTTTGAGGTTTAACCTTAAGGGAGAGTATTTTAGGCCCAATATTTCAAAAGCTACCAAGTTACTACACAGTGCTGGGTTGGACTTTGGAAGTGAGTGCAATATATAAAGAACATGGGACCGAGAATAGATATAGCAAATCTCAGTTTCCCCTGTTTTGCTGTTTACTGAGAAGTGAGCAGGAAGAGAATGGCTTCCTTTTACATAATTTGCAAGCCCTTTACATTTCAACTTTTAGAAGTCCCCAGAGAGCAGACAAGCATCAGTATCCATGCAGCTTGATCATGTATATCTGTACATAAGGAGCAATCTTTTCAGGTTCAGCGGGTTTTGAAGACAAGGCTCCCTTAAAATGCTTCAAATACGAGACACAAGTCAGTACTCATAGTTGCATACTCCTCAAGTGGCTCGTTACTCCCTTGATTCAGAGGACTATTAATGTGATTTGTTACTGATACGGTTTCCAGGATCAGCAATCAAAATCTGGCATGTCCATGTGTGTGCCTGCTAATCTGTGCAAGCCACAGGACTGACAGGAGAACTGATATAGGCCCAGCTAAAGAAAAGTGCTGAAGAAGCCCAAAGAGCCCTCAGAAAGGCTGCACACCTGAGTTCATTTCTCATAATTTGGGGAGCACATTATTCCAGCAGCTGGCAACAGAACAACTGAATATTCACAGCTGTATAATATCCCGTAGAAACAAAGCTTTTTAATACGGAAAAGTAATTTTACAAGAGCACATATGATTTTTCCAGTACAATACACAAACACCATGGTGGTTTTTGACACGGGCACTACCTAGACAGAATGAGAAGATAAAGAGAGACACAGAGAGCACAAATGTCTCTGAGATCTGGATTTTTACATATTAGGTCACTGCTGAAACAATGGAACAGGACCCAGATCCCTGGGAATCTTCTGCAAGGCCTTTTCCTTATGTCACTGTAGCTGAGAAAAAAACAGTATTTCTAACAGGCATAATGATGGGATTCCATGGAAAAATATTTCATGGCTGGAAACCAGCTCACTGCAGCCTTTCTGTTTCTTACTTTAATGTGTCATCTGTTGAGAACAAAGAGAACCATCACGATATTAAAGCAATTTCTCTTTGACCCGTAGTGATCTCTAATTCACTGGGCTCTGCAATTTGGTTTGTATTGGAGGCTAAGTGTGGCTGCTGTAGCTGAGGACTGAAGGATGGCATTATATTACTCTGCTGTGTGTCTCTCTCTGCAATACATATATCTTGTTTCTCACTAGAAAGTACAGAGAAAGGAAGTTCGGAATGAATATTCATGCTAGGATATGCTCATGCTCTTGAGATGACTTTAATATAAAGCCAAAATGTAATATTAGCTTTGTCAAACAATTTATTCCTGAGGAACAACACTTTCATTTGAATAGGATCATTCTGCTAGCCAAGATGGGTTTTTACTTCTTTTGAAACCACCTTTCTAATGTGAGCAAAATGAATTGCATTAAAGTTTTTGTAACACCCAAATTGTATTCAAAACATATAATGGGGGAACTCTTGTTCTCTGACACTGCATTGATGCAGTAGATACAATGGAGATGTCCCTATCAACGTATAACTACATTATAAATGTATTCAATATATTTCCCAAACTAATTGGTTTGTCATCTAATTGCCATTTACAAAGTAGAGCTGACAGGACCAACAGTGGCCTCATCCTTTCATTCACTTTTTGGAAAACACTAGGAACACAGGTCTGGGTGTACCAGGTTAGACAATGCAGATTGATGAGGCAGAAAAGCCTGAAAAGACAGCCTTCTTCCCGAGACAGGACATCAGAGGCCTCTGTGTAGGATGTCTTTCACGGTAAAAGGCTTTCTCAGGGAATGCACCTCCCCTTGCTGCCCTACAGAAATAGCTCTGGTGGAACAAAAGTATCTTCAAGCAGTGTGAGAGCAGATTCTAACTGAAGGCGCAATCTTCAAAATTGCAGGATAGCCAACAGAAAAGAGCTTCCAGAGTAATACCTAAGATTAGACCTGCTGCTCCACAACATTTTGGCTCCAGGTTCAGGATATCCCCTCCAAAAGAATTCATTGCAGTGCCAGCCAGAGACACAGATGTCAATACCTAAAGAGGGTCCTGTATAACAGACAAGTCTTCCTGCTTTGTTGAATATTCCCAATTGTCCAGCAGAAATGCAGCATGTGCTCTTTCATGTACAGAAATGTGGACATAGTCATGGAATTCATGGCAAAACTGAGGATTTAAGAGTGCATGTTTGGCAGCAGTCCTCTCTTCCCAAATGCACTAATCTAGTGAGCAGTGAGTTACCCATCAGTTACTATGCAATTTCTCAGAACAACATTTTAAGAAGACCTGAAGGTGGTTCAGCCTAAGTTTGTCAGATAACACATATTAGTAAGCAAAATCTAACAACCAGGAGCGCCAGAATATCCTGAACAGAGAGGATGTTGAGCCTTGGTTTTGAAAAACAGGTGACCTGAAGCACATCTGCAGTTCCTAGGGATCTGTATATGCAGCAAATACACACTTGCAGATGTCAGGCTTGTCTACCAATGCCACAGCTGAAGGACAATTGCCTACAATGCTTCTGGAAAGGACTTAAATTATTTTAATGGCCTTTCTACTTGCTTGTCAAACACCTTTCTTATCTGAGTTAAATGTCATTAACAATGCGTTTGTTTAATGTTCAATTAAAAACAGAGGGGAATCAAACTAATCAGTTTAGGTTTGAATTGCATCCTTTTCCAGTTTGATTCACAGAAATTAAGCCTAGACTACATCTCACAGATCTGCTTTATCCCTCTCAGAGATTTGTTTCTCTTACCCTGTGTCTTAGTGCATCTCTCTTTGTGGTAGGCAAAAGTCAGCTCAGACAGCCTGAACACCACTCTGTTGTTGTTAGATTTCCAGCAGTGCAGGAGATTGCTTACCATTAACATCCTCCAAATCTCAACATTCACTTATATTTAAAACAATTGATCAGAGAAGTTTTTATTGGTAGGTAGTTTAGCAACGCTTGACAGAGTTTGTTTAACATCAAATTTCACCAACAGTTCAAAATTTTCCTACATAAAGTGGCTGCCTCGGCTAAGTTTTCATGGCCTGTTTATAGGCCTGAGAAAAAGGTCTTTAAAATAAAAACGCTGATGCAACATTAACTACAGCAGGCATCTCTAGAAAATGTCCTTTGATAATACCTAAAATGACTGGGTTTTAAGGATGTTGTTATAATGAGAAAGGAGGATATTTAGAGCTGCAGGTGGCATTGTTTCCAATCTAAGAACACAACTGGGTGCAGAAAATGATGCGGCTCTTACTTTCAAATAATAAATAAGACTATGATATATGTTGCCCCGAAAGGCTGTAGACAGAGAAACAGGTGGAAAGTGTTGCTAACAGAGATGCAGTGGTGAACAACTGACTTTCAAACTCAAAATCCACATTCTATACCATGACCTTCAAAGACAGGCTACACGGCATTGCATCAGATCTACTCTGGGATTTTGCTAAATACTGGAAAATGTGCTACTCAAATGTTTGATCCTTAAAATTTTCCCAGGGATCCACATGTCTGCACCCGCCATACCAGAAGAAGAAGGTGGTCTCTATAGTCTCTTCAACATTTCTCTGTGGAAATGGGCACCCCAAAGTACAACAGAACCAGGGATACCAAGCCAGCAAAATGGACACAGAAACTTTCCAAAGCTTTTTCTTTTACACACATATGAAGGATTAAATTATTGAATGGAAAGTACCAACCTAACGTAACAAAAGAAAAGGGACAAATGATTTATACCTACAGACATTTCTTTGCTTGGAGAAGGATCAGAGTAGGGCTCCCTCTCTAACAACAATGAGGGGTACTAAAAGCAGGAAACAATCTCAGTGTGTGTGTCAGGCACCCTTTTAGGGACCGCAGCAGTTTGTCAGGGTCTAGATAAGGATATATGGATGACAAGAGCTGAGATGACCAGCTGGAAAACTACTGTCTTGTTAAACCTAGAATGAATTTCTTAGCTAAGAAACCTCTTACGTCCTGAAGAAATACCTCATTCCTTCTGTTCAAATCTTTGTGTCTCACATTTGTACCACCACCTTACAGTGCCAGTTTAGTGGGGCTGCTTTAGGGCCTTATCAAGCTCATCATTTATCAATACTGCCCCTCAAATAAATCAATCTGACTAAAAACTAACACAAAAACAAACCTTACCACACATATTTTCCACGATTTTTTTGTGGCAATCACCACTGTGGCAATGGTAATGACTCTTGTCCTTTTTGTTCTGAAAACCTGAAAGCTTGGAGCTGAGCAGATTTTAGACATTGTATGGTAAGAAAAGAAATCTGCACTCTTTACACTCACTGGTGGGAATTCAGCTACAGCAATCACTCTAACACAACAATGTCTGTTCAAGAGCAGTTTGACCACTGTACCAATCTTAAAATATCAAATAATATTGAAATGCAAAAAAAGTGAAATGGCATAATACTGAAAAAAAAAAATACTTTAAAGGTTATGTTGGTTTTCTTAAAAGTTTCAACTGCTACATGAGAAGAAAACAAAAATCTGAAATCACTGTTTTTAATAATAATTTTTTTTTCTATGGGTTGTTTGCAAATAGTTATTTTCTAGAATTACAGACACAACATCTGATCTTGCAAATAGGAATGCAATCTATTTAATTTAGACATTTCAACTTCGAGTTTAGCTGTCAATACCAGAAATAAAGGAAAAGAAAACACCCACACAATTTTGGTTTGGGTTTTTTCTTTAGCTTGCATCAAATTTATATATGCATGTAATATTATAAAAAATTACTAGTGAAGTAAAACACCACATAATAAATATATCTGGGTTGAAGAACAAGCACCTGAGCATCCCTAATTCTAGTATTCATTAATATTCAAATGAATAAATGGTTTAAGAGCTTAATATTCTAATATTCTCTTATTCCTGCTTTCCGCATGCAGTACAGTACAAAATGCTACCAGGAATTTCTGATTTATCCACTTGTAAAGCACAAGAAGCTGCCAGGCAGAAATGAATTTGAAAATATAATCCCACAGTGCCACATACAGCCCCACTGACACAGCTGACCCAGAGCTCAAAAGGCATCACTGCTGTGAGGAGTTCAGCTGGACTCAGGCAATGCTCTCTCCTTCCAGCGAGGCTGCAAACATCAACCATCGCACTGGAATTACAACTTGTTGCTTCACACAGAAGCCAAAGTTTTGGGGCTATTTTTTTTTTTTCCCTGTTCTAATTAACATTGCAAATCAGTGCAGAAAGAATTTGCCAGATCTCATATGTCAAAACACTTAAGGATATCATGTGAAATACGTGTTTCTACGCTTCATATTAGATGCAAAAAGTGTGCTGGGGGAGACCTGAAGAGCAGTTAGATTGAGAATTCTGACTCAAAAGATGAGCTCACCATTCTGTTCTTTATTAAATTGGTTAAGAACAGCATTTCCACAAAAGCCAAGATTTCTTCCTTACTCAAAAAGCCTAAATCCTTGTACTGTTTGGAAGCTGGTCTTGATCACACACCATATATCCAGCTTCTATCCAGACACAGGGATAAATTGGAAAAGATGAAACCAAAGATTATTTTTATTGTTCTCCCTTTTTCTCTCTTATCTACCAAAGGACAAATTCTGCCTTGAGAGTCTCAGGGGAAGTACAGCATTATTGATGCAGGAAAAGGAGGGTACAAAGTCAACATTAATCAAATACAACCGGTGAGTAACAAATCGTGCTGCTGTAAAAAACTCTAACAGGCTGAATAAACACTGTACCACAGATCACTTCATTAATACAATTGCTTTGCCTTATTGCTTTTCTAACCTTTTTTTTCTTTTGATTTATATTATGTGATAGAAGCCTGAAGACATTAGTCTTGAACACCACTCCTTTCCAGCATGCTTTCAAAATGTGTTTTATATTAATCATAACTGGGAAATCAAGGCTTTTCTCCTAGCTTTGCTTCTAGCTTTTGGGGATTTATGAAGGTTGATTGTATGGCTGTTCCTTGGAAGGGCAGAAGTGATGAATCTGTAACAGAGATGTCTTTTCTAGCTCCATTGGAGGCTGAGGATGGCAACAAATATTACAAACAGTTCATACAACATTCAGTTTCCCTGCTAGTTAGACTGTAGCCTCTTCTTTTCTCCATTGCTTCTCAGCAGTAAAAAAACACTGAGATGAAATTTTGCAGTGAAAAATCATACTACAAATCCTACAGAAAGAACTCAGCCCATGGTGGGAGGTGTAGCCATCCATTACCTACCCTACTGCATCAGACGGGATACTTTTTATTAAGGTTTTATGAGGTGAGTTTTGGCAATGTCTTTGGGATCACTGACTTCCTGCCAGGCAACAGAAACAGAACCACAAACCATGACAGAAGCTGTCATACTGGTATTTGCAATGCAAGGTGGGCCTCTACATCACTGACAACATTTACTTATTTGGGTGCTACATATTTCAAGGAAGAAAGATGTGTATTGGTTAAGATGTGCTTGTAAACATCTTGCTGTGTGCTGGACCTCTAGGTACAATACATGGCCACATAAATCTTACTCAGTATGAAAACATTTGTATTGAATACTGGCTATATATAAACTTTAAATACTCCAGCACTTTAAGAAAAATCTATATTTTATGGATTAAAATATGCATAAGTTTAAATTTATCTGTGCATTTCTTCTTTGGAAACTGCTTGAGAACAACATTAATATTTATTACATTTTCCATGTCTGAGCAATTATATGGGCATAAATACTTCAAGAGCTGATTCTGCAGGACCTGAGTGGTTACATGGTATTCTATTTATGTCGGTGGGATTGCAGGTAGGGACCTGTGCAGGGTCTGTGCTCAGCCTTTAAGACAAACCATTCCTCTAAATTCCTCTATGGGCTTTGTTTGCATGGCTCTGACACGCTTTGATACCTCTGAGCATTTATTCTTATTTTCTACAAGAAAATACAGATCTTTAAATAAAAATTGAATGAACACATTGAATTATCAAGTTAGCTGGCATCCTTGATTTCTTCACTGTGAGTCCAAGGAAGGAAGCTTTCCATCAAGAGCACATGGTCGATTGCTAAATACTTGATTGCTTTCCTGAACTACAATTAAAATTTCTACTTGCAGCAAATCTATAAAGTGAAAGACATTGAAATGCAATTACAAATAAGATAAAGGGCAAAAAAATCATGGATCCATGCTATCTGCATCCCTGAGAGAAACAGCAAATCAAATTACACCGAATGGAAAAGTAAATGATGAATCTACTAAGTGAGAATGATTCTTCACAAGATGAACAAATGAACTTCACAGTTCCTTTTCAATATGTACTTGCTACACAACCAAAACCCTCTCTCTCCTTCTGGCTTCAGGAGAGTGTACCTTCAGCTGGCAAAGACAGAATGCTAGCCACTCAGAAAGGTGACTTTTTTGGACAAATGAGGAAACTTTAATGAATTCCCCACTCTGCAGACGGCTGTAGTATATGTTAGAGCACCTGCTGCAACTCACTTCATATCACATTGCAGTTATGAAAAATAGTTTGCTATTTTGGAACCCTCTGGCAGCCAGAGTGAATCACTGAGGGCCCAAAGCTCATTTATCTTTTGTCAGAACTGAAGCCAAATGAACGCCATCTTGCCCAGCAGCTGAAGAATGGGGGAAAAAACACTCTGCAAGTAAAAATAACCAGAAGAGCTTGCAAGAGTTGCAAAGACAAGTGACTTCTGGCAGGTAATAAAAAGCTTTTCACAACTCGCTCAAGCTTTTTAGACCACAGTATTTCATTCAATGTCCTGAGGAAAGCAACTGGGAGGGGGGAAGCAGGGCAGGGCAGGGAGGGAGAGCAGAGAGGGAAATGATCTGGAAGAGGGAGGAGAGGAAATGCAGAAGGAGAGTCTGAGCCGCACTCACACTGTCATGGCTGAGTGACCTGCTGGCTGCATACAGAATGACAAGTTTAGGATTTTGGATCCAGGTGTCACACAGATGTAAGGCAAGAACTCCCCTGACAGGCACTCCACACCTCCAAAGCAGCAAAGGCAAACCTGAACAATGCTGCTTGGTAAAGCCTGTGAAAGTTGTAGGACAGGTGGAAGAAACTGGGTACTATAGATTATGAATATAGGGAATAGCTACTCTTTCGATACTTTTAACCAACAGACACATTATCTGTGCCACTCTCAAAGATCCACACTGCTTTGGCTTCCCACAGCTCTGTTCAAACCAACACTTTCACCGTTTGGGTGTTGACTTCCTCCAGGATTTTATGTAGTTCTTAACAGCCTACAAAAAGCAGAGTGCAAGGTGATAAACTCACCACATACACCACAGTTGTTCATATGGGATCCTTCTCCATTTTGAACATTTCAGTGAATAATGACTGAATTATTTTATTCGTTGTATTTACTGAATGGAGTAAATGTTACCTGCATTTGTCCCTAGCAAATCTCTGTGGTCACTGACATGAAGCAAAACCAGCTCCTCTACAAGTTCTCAAGTCCAGCAACACATTGGTATTTTTTCCTTAGCAAAACACAGTAATAACATAGGCAGAGGTAGGATCTTCTACTAGACCAACTAGAAAAGTTTGAAACCTAAAAGGTTTTGTCACAAAAGCCCTTTTCCTCTTCCAGCTATGCTTGCTGGTCTAATGAAAGACAGGCCTTCTGTAAACCCTGCATTTTTAAAGTATACAATAATCATATAATCTGAATGTGAGGAGTATCTCAATAGATGCAGAAACACTATCTTTCCTTTCCCCTCTCCCTTATGTCCAGTAAGGTACATGTTCTTTTTTTTATGAATAGGAACATGTTTTGGTTGTACATTCAGGCTTTAAAAGCAAATATTTTGTTCTGTGGCCATGAAGGGTTTATACAGGAGTCCTTGCAACCACTGTAAGAGGAATTTTAAGGCAACCTATTTCAGGTAAAAATAAAGGCAGGCATTAGCCCTGTTTCATGTATGTGACTGTTACATAAGGTTCATGTTTCTATAAGAACACTTTCCTCTCGTGCTTCCTAATTATCTTTTTCAGCTATTAAAGACACTATTCAGGTATTATTAGGTACATACTAATAGATGAAATACACAAAATATGGAATGATCCACAGAATGAAGTTACACTTTCAAGTTCAGTAAAATCTGAATACAGCCGTTGTATTTTTTCCCACTTCTTTTCCCCAGCTGGGGCCACAAACATCATCCATGGAGTTTATAATACAAAGAGCATTAAAATAAATCATTGCTCTTTGTTTGCTGCAGAATTAAGTGTACCTCTGTGTAACAGGATCTTCATGACTAGATGCCCTGATACTTATGTTTACTTCATACAAAAAACTAAAACATATGGAACAATACAGTGAATCAAAGACAGGTCAATGCTTTTAGGTAGAAAGACTTCAAATCAAGATATCACCAAATTATTTAATTTATTTTGTTTGCAGATCTTTTAAAACTTGTTATTTCTCTAGCTTATAGATAACCATTGACTTCCAGCCAATAAGGCTTTTCTTGATTTCCCTGGGGCCCAGATCAAGGCTTTGATTATCTTTGATTCTTTGGCATTTTGATGATATGATCTTAAACACTTCTTGTACTGAACTTCAACTGGAAAGCTAAAGAGTTATAAATAATTCTCACCAATCCAATTCCTTTACTTGCATCAGTTTAAATACACCACAGACTGTTCACAAACTGAAAAAGAGTCTCAGAAGAACAACAGGAAAGCAGGAAATGAGCAATGCAGCAGCATCATTTACAAATAAAACAATAACACAGCCTCCCTCTTAATGACCTGAGAAAATCAACATGGGATTCTTACACAACACTCACTGTTCCAGTGTTCATGACACTTTGAATCACTTCTTTAAAAATCTAATTCTATAAAAAATCATATCAAGAACAGAAAAGCTGCCATTATAGTCCCCAAACCTTCTTTGAGCTGCATGTCAGCAATGACATTTGAACAGTGAAATATTATATCCTGGGTTTAACTTCAAATTCAGATTATGGGAAAGAATCTTCTCCTCCATATACAGCTAAGCAGCACTAACTTAATAACTCAGTTCCTAAGGTGGTTTCCAACATGTTCAAGTATTCTGCTCCTACCCAGATTCCCTCTGCTGCGTCAGAGGTGAATGGAGTTACGAAATACACAGATTACATGAAATTATTCAGGTTAATCATGACAGGAAGAGTATGAAGCTCTTAAGAGGGAGCCTGGTGAGCAAGCAATATTGTCAAACGTGAGATCCAAATGCAATTAAATGCCAAATACTCTACACTGGAAGGAACAATCTGAATCTCAGCAGCATCTAACAGGCTCTGCATTACATCGTGACAGACATGTACATCATTGCAGACAACCAAATGAAGAAACAATCCCAAACAAAAGATAATAAAAACCCTAAGATGCAAAATACATTATACAGAAAATAAATTAGGAAAGTAATTCTGATTCCACATATGTAATTCAGAAATCTCATCTCCTTTATTGGATTAAGGGTTTTTGACATTGAAAAGAAGTAGGAAAACATGATGGAGTGCTTTATGAGTGGCAAACACTAAGAATGATCAGAAGCATTGAAAAACTCCTCACCATTTATGGAGCTGAAAGTCAGGGGTTTAATCCTCAGACAACTTAAATGCAGGGAGACGTGACTATTTTGATCACAGGAAAACAAAAAACCAATGAGAAGACTTCTGGTTAGAAATCTATTTCTCCAAAACAGTTCGAGGAAAATAATTTTCTTTTTGATTTACAATTAGGTTGTACAGCTTATTTCTAGAGGGTGATGGCCAAGAACTTCACAAAATTCCAACAAACTGAGATGCAATATTGGGGGAAAAATTCTGAAGTAAGGTATATTCAGAAGTATATTCACCTGGCTTAAGAGAGCCTTCAGCCAGGCATAAGCAGAGAGCAGCTTCACTAAGGGACAGTTAGACACAGTGCTAATGCAGCCAGAGCATCACTGCTAAAGACAGTTTTTACTCATTCAACATCAGTGATTTCATAGACTACAGTCTCCATTTCTGTCTCTGCCACAAGTTTCTTTCATCACTCTCCTACTCCTGCACTTCAAGCTTTTTTTCTAGCAAAATAAAAATAATCTTAATACTTTAAAGAAGAAAGTTGTAAGAATAATACCTGCCACTTGGCCTCATGCCATGCTTTGGGAAAGTTTACGATTAAGAGCATAAAAGAACAAGTGCATCATACAGGAAACTGAGAACATTTAATGATATCAACATGACTACAAGTGTTGGGAGGTATCTCGGATTCTGAGGCTTCATTCAGTTGCAGTTCTCCATGCCAAGAACAGATCAATCAAGATACTTGTCAAGTGAATTGAATACTGAGAGTAACATTCTTTAAAATGCTTGTCATGGACCGAGTCTATGCTTTTCTGTTTCAACACTTCATATGTAACAATTCAACTGCTCCCTTCCTTCCCCAGTCACTTCTTTGACTGTAATTGCAGCTCCAGCCTAAAGCTGGTGCGGCCAATGGGCTCAGTTTGTAAGGCTGAAGGAATTCTCTTCCAGTTACCAGGCTGAGGGATTCAAGCAGAAAATACCTCATCTTCAAATAGAAAATATTACTGATTTGGATAGAGCCTTTTAAATTTCTGATGGTGCTCATGAATCAGATATTTTGACATGGGCCACATTTGGGCTCACAAACAAGACACCAGCAATTTCAAGAGTCAACTGTTCAGATACAGGCAGAGGTTTGTGGGCAAAGCGGCAAAAAGAACCCATGGAAATCAAGGGATAAAGCAGCAAACCTTCCCCACAGGGGCTACACTGGGGAGGAGAGGGTGTGCAAGACAGACACACCTCAGTCTTCTGCTTCACAGGACAAGAGCTCTCTGTTAAAAACAGGGATTTGCAGGAGATCTTGATACTGGCTCTGTGCTGCCAAGTGACCTTGCTTAAATAGAGGTCCCTCTCTCTGGGAATAGATAACATCCAAATTGACGAACAAACCCCTATATTATATATACATAATACTATACTCCCCACACTACTTAAAGCTTTTTAGCTGAAATTAATTTTTGTTCTTCAGTGGAGTTATTCAGGTGCTGCAGCTTGTTTTCATTTCACTCTTTTACACGGAGAAAAAGACTCTGCTTTCCCCTCCTATTCTGAAGCCATTTCACCATTCACCATTTTAAAAAAGAAGAATGGGATATGTCACTTGAAATTTTCCCTCAAAAGTATTTATTCATTGAAGAAGTAGTGCTTCTCCCCTTTCTTTAGAACCTACAATATAAAATTAATCTAGGAAAATCAAGCATGTCAAAGCAGATCTCTCTATAAACAGACTGCAGAAAGTTAAATGATACCACGGCTCTGGAAAAGCACAAACCAGCTATAACAGAAATGAGACTATACCAGTACTTACCCTGGTAGCACAGGCATTGAACTTGGAACCCAGTTCAAAGAAGTACCATAGCTACCGTGCATGGAATTTTGTGAACTGTGTTCTGCCCTTTCTCCTGCCAGAGAGGAAAAATCTACTGTGCTACTGGAATACTGAAATTCTTTCATATGCAAATATGTCAGGCAACAGCATAGCCTCCAGGGCACTGGCAAAAACGTGAGAGGCACCAGACTCCAGGGAGCTGCTCATTAAAGGTATGTTCTGATCAGGACAGCAGTCTGAAAGGGATTCAAGTTGTATCCACTCTCTTCCTTCCCACAAAACACAGGACATCTAGATTTTCAGAAAAATCCTGATCAGTTCTAGTTTCCTCATCAGGAAATACAAATGCAATGGATTGGTCAAAACCCAGAGAGCTTTCCTGGGAATGTATCAAGTTCAAAGACATGCTAATCAGAAATGGTTTCTTAGGTCCACAGCGATTTTCAGGTCAAAGAGAAAGGCATTCTTCCATCTCCCTGGTCTCCAGCAGCCTGGCATCCACTGCAGAATGCCAGTGGGATGGAAGTGACTGATCCAACACGGGCACTGGGGCTCTTTCCTCACCCTCCAAGCACAGTACTGGGAGGATTACTCCCCTCTGCAGACACACCAAGGGATACTTTCAAATCTGAAATCATCGTAGCTAAATACGTTTCCTACACAGCTCCAAACTACCTCCCATGGCAAGTTTCCTTTTGCCAACATAAAGGTTATGCTGTGTCATACTCCTGAAACAGCACACAAAACAACACTTCGGGTAAGAATGCCCTTCAGACAAGGACAGGCTGCTTTCACCCTCAAACATAAGACTGACCCTATTTTTCAGTGGTATACTCAAAACATTTCAGAGACAACAGATTAATTTTTAAACCAACATAATGTGAAATAAAAACAACAAAACAACCCAAAGAACCCCATGATTTTAAAGGTAGGATAAATGAGGTACGTTTGCCCTAGACCACAGAGGCAGCAAGGGAGACAGGAGAGAAGGGCTCTGCATCTCCACTTCTGACAGAAAGAAGCACCTCCTTTTTCTTATGTATGCTTATCATAAAAATTTGCTGCTACCTGTGTGTGTAGAGAGCCTTTTTTATGTTGTTTAAATGATCTGGCTCACACTTCTGCAGAAAAGTCTTCTCAAATAGCTTTAACTACTAAACATCTGCTGGAGATGTTTCTTATGCCAAAAAAATGTCACATCAAGAAGGTCACTCACATTGTGCTAACACCTTAATAAGTCATTCTTTCTTTGTTTGGCTCGATGCTCTAATATTTAGAGACATTTGAAATTTTCTACACTACTAGCAAGCAGCTTGTTCAGAATTACGGAGTGAAGGTTACATTGAAAGCGTCCTTTTCCTTTCAGATGAAGTTCGTGTAACAGTACTCCAAAGCAATCTAAGAAACTTCGTCCTCATTAATCTAAGTTTTGAGTCTGAAAGTATAGTATCAAAAGGCTTTGCTCCCCTGCCTGTGCTGCATAATTTCTCTCTCTCTCTGTCAGCTCTCCTCCTCCCCATTTTACTTTTGTAGCCATAATAGATGCCTTTTTAATGTTTCTGTGTTGGGCGACAACCTGAACTATGCACAATGAGATACAAAAGAGAAAGTTGTCTGTACTTACCATTTTAACTCTTTTGTAAATTCTTCTTGTTATGGTCTGTTCTTCACCACTTTACGTTATTCATCAACAGAAGAAAAACAAAGATCACTAAGCACAGGACTGTGAAACTTGCACATTGTTTCTATATTGAAATTGAATCTCTGCTTACAGGAATTACTCACTATTTAGATAATGCAAATGATCTGTCACAGACAGAAAGAAATTTGGCTCTCCATGTTGTAAACATGGCTATGCTTACAGACAGACTTTGAAAGTCTGTCTGAAAGTCCCCCAGCCAGCTCTGGGGACTGCATTGGGTTTTTAACAAGGTATTTTAAGAAGGGTATGAGTCAGTACACTAGAGAAATAAGAACCAGAGAGCAAGACAGATCTCTTTCTAGTAAGGCAGTGGACAGCAACACTGCACATTCATTCAGCTTTGTGGATAAAAGGAGCAGAATTTAGCTAATCCTCACACACAGAAGCAGTGCTATTACAATTGCTCAGTCAGCCATTCTGGGGTGAATCTGGATCATTTGGGTTTTAAGACTATTATGATGGCTTTACGTTTCACTGAGCAGACTATTACATATATAATTCAGAAAGACAGTGAATCCTTAAATGTGGGTTCTAAGTTCACTAAGAAGAAAACAGTGGACAGTTCAGACCACTGTGGATATCACCTCTTACCAAGAATCAGGACAACACTAAGTATTTCTAGTAAAATATATACGGCATTTCTACACTCTTTGGGAGGAATGATACCGACACACTTCTGGGAAGAATAGTCTTTATACGACTTGTTTTGTGCCTTTCAATTCC
Source organism: Cnemophilus loriae (assembly GCA_013397755.1). Lineage (NCBI taxonomy): Eukaryota > Metazoa > Chordata > Aves > Passeriformes > Corvidae > Cnemophilus > Cnemophilus loriae. The sequence continues at coordinate 199,675 of VZTF01009104.1, read as the reverse complement.
CCTATCCTATAACAGAAAAAAAAAATGAAAAATTATCTGACCTTTTATATATCTGAAATTTAATTTCTGTATTTTACTTCGCTACCCTAATACACTCATTATTTGTTCACCATTTCTTTACACCTTCAGACTTAACCTCCATATCTTTATTATTTTCTAATCAGTGGATTACTGCATTTTGTACTTCACTGCTTTAGAAATACAAATTTTGCATTTGCTTTTGTGGTTAGAGCACAACATCAGGAAAGCAGAAGGCAAATTAACAAAAAGAAAGAAAACTTCCAAAGACAAACCTTTATCTGAGAGCTTTTAACCAAATACTACAAATGTAATCAGTATTCAGGTGAAAATAACACAGCATATTTTAAAAGAATAAGGCACAGAATAGAAAGGATAGACTTATATTTATTTTGATTCAAAGCACTGCTTCCTGCCATCCTCACAAAACTGCCTCTGTCCAACTTACAAGTCATTTTTACAATTGGGCAGCTACATTTGTGTCTTCCTGAAAATTCCCTTTTGAATAGTTGGTTTGCCTTCCTCACGTTTGGCCTTGAAACCAGATGGAACACGGTTGAAGGATGCCAGAGGAATTCCTTCAGCAGAGATAACTGATATAAGGCAACTGCACCCAGTCCAAAGGCCTGTGTCACAGTTTCCTGCTTTCAACAGAGACCAAAAGCAGGTCCCAGGGCAGAGTAGAAATGCAGAACAGGCATAAATGCTGCGTCTTTGGAGCAATGACTGCAGCTGAGTCCCCAGGTATTTGCAGCTCAGCAGTTTCCCGAGCTAGAGCAATTTCTGTGTGTTTAACATCCTTCCAAGGATTTTGCTTTCACAAACCTGTATGGGCTCCTCTACAACAGCTCTGCTGGACTTACAGAGAAATATTTCACAAATAAATACAAAGCAATTTTCAAGCCAGAACTCTATGGAAAGAGGGGAGGCATGGCCTAAAAAGTACATGAGGAACCTATAGCCTCTTCCAGATGAAATTTGTATCTGCTCATTTAGAGTTCATGCCATACATCAGAAGTGAAAGCATACTTTTTATGCTGCTGAAACATCTGGGTGATCAACACTGACACTTGAGCAGGTTAGTTGTGAGGGATCACCACTGTATCTAGTATGGAAGATGTACAAAGAAAGAGGTAAAGCTGCCATCTCCTGTGGCCAGGGAAAACAAATCCCAGGCAAGTTTTAAGTTTTCAGACCTGAACAAGGCATCCTGACATACAAAGTTACACCCTGGCAGAGGGTCATCACCTGGGAAAAAAGGCATTCAAGCAAGGGTGGACAAACCAGTAAGTGACCCTCCAGGTTCCGCAGCTGTGGCATTCTGGATGCTTGCAAAACATCTGTGTTCAAACCTTTAACGAGGTTGCTTTCTGCACACACCCCAGGTTATTTAACTAACCTGCACACGCCCAAATCATAAGCAAACCAGAAATTCCCTCTTCAGACCACATGCTCAGCCAGCTGAACTCCACCAGTGACAGCATCCCATGTCCATGGAAAGGGAACCAGCTTGAAACTCTGTAAGACATCCGACATATAGGATGTCAATTACCCTTACACACTCTTAAATGTTCAAAGCATTAGTCCTGATTTACTGCTTTTATGAGACACAGTTGAAGTTTAACTGATACAATTCAAAGGGTTTGTTTTTTAAAATCTTTCTGCAAAGTCTGACCTCTATTAATGATTCTCAACAATATTGCTTCATTTCCCATATGTTAATACCTTTTTATTTCAAAATTGATACATTTTTTTAAAACTACTTCTTAAAAGATTAACCATTATCAGCAGTAAATGCCAGGACATTTTCCCCAGTCTTTTTGGTCTGTCAGCCACAAAAAAACCATTATTAAGATGTATGTAGGCATCACACAGGATATAGGTTCTACATGAGACCACAAAGACTGCAGTATCTTATGGTAACAGCACCACAGGGCCACACACTGTTCTAGAAGACATGTATCAATGTGATGTCTAAATTAATCTGCCCTTTATGCCAAACTCCTATTGACATTGAAGAGTTCTGCATACACAGAAAGAGCAGATAGAATATAATGCAAAAATAAAGTGGCAGCATCGACTGAAGTTCCTTGTTCTCCTGAGTTTGTCAAGGCTTTGTTACTTGGCAGCTTTTCATACAATATTTATTATGGCTGCAATTTTTCCCCATTAACATGTTTTAATCTGGAAAAAAATGTCACAGTTCTCTATTTTAAATAGACAAAGTCTGACATTTTTTGTGAGCTCATTTTTAGTAGATCACTTTTTATTCTAACCTCGGAGGAGTGGAGAAAAGATGCTTCTCCGATCTTACTTCTTTTTCCTTTGAAGTTTATACATTCCCTGTGTTTTGGGTTTGTGTGGTATACAGATTCTCACAATAGAGTGGAAGTCACAGACAGTGTTCAGGCCTTAAGGTATTATCGCTCAAACTACAAGTGGATAGAAAACCTCTTTGCTAGTATCAAAGACAGACCAAGTCATATATCAAAGAAATGGGTCAGAGCTGATTCCTCAGGCAGCCTAGATTCTCTCTGGTGGATCAGCATTTCAAATTAGCAGGTGCACATGTGCACAGTGTACAACAAACTGGATAATCCACTACTTGATAGCTCGAAAACATTAGCATTCAGTCATATGGTACTTTATCACTTACTGCACCATAGATGATCAACATTGCAAGCAGCACGGGAAAAATATCTAAACATCTCATAAGAATTCTTTTAGAATTCACCAAAAGGCACTTCCACCGAGCTAGTATTTTTCTTTTTTTTTTAATAGTCGATTCATACAAGCTGAAATTTGTATCTGCTCATCCAGAGTTCATGCCATGCATCAGAAGTGAAAGCATAATTTTCATCCTTCTACATGAACTGAATTGTTGTTATCCAGTTTTCCAGATGTGAGCATCTGTCATCTCTGTCAACATCTGTGTATCTAAATTTGCATTTCAGCAGTCTGGCTTACAGGTCTGAAACCACGCTGTGCACCTAAAAGGAAAAGGTATTTCTTTCCCTCCTACAATGAATGTCCCATTGCTGTGATCCAATTTTCCTTTCAGATTTTGTCACTATTATTTTTTAACTAGAGGTGTAATGCATCTAATGTATTTCATAGCCTTGAATTCCTTACCTACTCTGTTTTCTTAAAGCTCAGAAATACCAGTTTACCATTTAAATCTCTGGGGAGATCATTCATGAGATAATTTTTTCTCTGTGTAGACAGACTGCCTTTACCCAAATCATGAAGTGTCTTTTAAAGGTAACATTTACATTCACAAATATTCCATGTAAGAATCTTGTTCTGAATAAACAGATAATATTGCAAAATAAATATGGCAAGTTCTGATTTCACAGTCTTTAGAGTGAAAGATTTTTAAATTGCATTTAATGTTTTGAGGAATCGATAACACAGCACTATTTTATATTTATCGATATTAGATCAGATTCAACAGGATATTTGCTGTTTTCAGCATCTTTTCCCCTTCAAATGCTGTTTCATCACAGTGTAAACTTCTTCACTGAGCTGCTTATACATGGTATTTAGAAAGAAAATTCAACTTAATATGCATTTCTGAAGGTATATAACTCTCCCAAGGCTTACCTAGAGAGGTGAACCAAAGTGATGCTTTGCCTTTCTTACAGACAACAGAAGACACCCCTGACAGAGAGCAGAGTGCCTCACAGGAGAATGCCTGAGGACTTCTGACCACATATCCATAATCTAGCTCTAGATCCTGATTCTGTTACCAGCCAAGCCACTTCCATGGAGCACATCTCTCCTTGTTAGCGCCCATGGCCTTTTCCAAAGCATTGTGTCAGCAGCTGCATGAAAAACAGCTGAGAGACATCATTAAAAATACATAGGAATCTCTCTGCTGATGGCATGCTGAGAAATAGTCAACAATTCTGGTAGTGCAAGCTCTGTCTCACGTTCAGCTGTCGACCATACCAAGCAGGGGGCTGGACATTGTGAGCACTCTCACCATTTACACATCACCACTTCCCCCATATTTTCTATCTTGATGAAGTTCAGTGTCAGCCTCCAGCTGGCAGAATAGTCAATATTCACCACTGAGTGTTTCTGCCACAGCACCACAAGACAAACAAGAAGAGGTTAGGAGACACGTTAATTCCAGTTCCTGGTAAGAGATTATACTTCAAAACCAAATGCTGATTTTGAGCATTATGTATCTTGAAGGATGAGGATAGGCAGAAATTATCATTACTGGGAGGTTTATATCCAGAGAATTTACTAGCTACCTTTGAATTTCTGGTGAAGAAATTTTAAATGAAGAAATGTTGAATTTGTAGTTATATGAAATCTCAGTTATCCATATTCTGGCACATCTAAAGCTCTTAGACCATTCCCTGTTGTCTTTCAGAAAAATGTGCAAACTGTGCTACCTAGAATTGTAGTAGATGATATTTGAACATGTACTTGAGGCCTCATCCCCCATCTAGTGGCTACTATTTTACAAAGATCTACATGATGACGAAAATAAAGTATGAAGGTATAGAACAGAGCAGCATGGAGTCTAAAATTAAATCCTACACTGCACAAGGAATTTGTTTGTCTTCTGCACCAGCCCACCAGAGTGCAAATCAGACCTACTGGACAAGTACTGGAATCAGCAGTTGTGGAAACTGCAGTGCCACTCGACACAAAATTCTCATCTAATACATTATAAATGTTATTAATATTCGATTTTATAGGCAACACAAGGCAGCAAATATTTTACCAACTGACTGCTACAGGATTTAGCTTCAATTCATGAGGAAAAAAAATGCTGATTGTTTTTAAGGAATGCCACTGGTTTTGTTATCCTGCTGTAACAGTTACCCTGGCTTCTATTCCAGCAACCCCTTTTGCCAAAGTGGAGGGCACTACACTGCTTTTTGCAGATCTTCTTAGGTCAAGCATGTACAAGTGTCATTCAGATCCTTGTGCAAGTAAAGAAGATCAAGACTCTGCTGATCAGGAAGGAACTGGAGGAATCTTTCCTCTTTCAGACCACCTTTCTTTGACGTTAGCTACTCCCCTCAGCAATGTTTTAGCCCCAGAAATATCTGAGTCGGCTTCAGTTGACTTCCTTCCAGTGCCAGGCTCTCCTCTATTCTATTTACAATTTTTTTCACACTTTCTACATCATCAGCTCCATTTAAAGAGCACCAGTGGAAGTCATTTATCCCCAGTTATGCCGTTACTGTTCATATGGAATGGAGAAGTTAAGGCTACTTTACACCAGTACTGGTGGGCTCCACCCCTGGTCCCAAAGCATTCAAACAGCTCTCCCAGGGGCTCACAACCTGCCAGTTAGATTAAATCTAATCCAAATTTCACTTCACAGCTGCACCAATACAGACAGAAAAGGCCTTATGTGAAGAGCCAACGCATTTCTTTTTACAACTGCCAAATTCTTAGGAGTAGGTCTGTGCCATCCAGTGGGCAGAGAACTCACCTGAGGTTTAAAGCAAACTTCCCAGAGTCCCAGTGTGTGCTGAGAGGGTTGGATCTGTCTCCCCTCTCCACAGCCTGTATTATTGCATTATATAAAGGATTCAGACAGAACAGGGCTGCCTTCAAGGCCACTTGTACACCAAATGTCTCACAGCAACTTGTTCTGGATGCTCTGGAACTGGAAACAGAGATCAGCTTAATTTAACAAATGAAGATCCAGTTCTTGATAATTCACAAATGAGAAGTTCCCAAAACTTCAGAACCTCATGAAAGAACAAAGAGCTAACACCTACTACTACTTTTTGGGAAGTAGTTAATCCAACCTCACTTGGATTAACTTCTGATTCTATCTTTCATTCCATATATATATATATATATATTTATATGTGTGTTTTCCATTTTCTTTTATATATATATATATATATATGTATGTTAGGGCATGATTTGTAAACATCTGCAAGTCTCAGTACTCGTGAATGGCTCCAGACAGGACTATCTCCCAAAAGAGTACCCACACTGTGTTTGTCTTGCACAGGACCTGGCATCCAGTAACTCTTGTAAAACACTGTGCCTGTAAAGAGCACAGACAGGGGCATACATCGACTTGCGTGAGGGGAACAGGTGATCCACAGTGCCCATGGCATGGGGAAAAGACAACTGCAGGGAAAGAGTGTTTACTGCTCTGCAAACATCAAGTTATCTTTATTTGTACAGACTTCCTCAGTGTCAGTAACTTGCTGAATTCTTCTCTGGCAAGAGAGGAGGCAGAAGACAAGGACATGAGCTCACTTGGTGCCTCACTAACTCCATCATATGCCTGGAAACTACAGAATCTTGAGACTGAATGCAGGCTTTGGATTGGAACAGTGCAAAAATAAGGACTTATGGCTAAAAGATAAGGCCTCGTAATACTCTAGGAGAGTATCTCTGTCTCTTCACCATCCAGGATATGAGAATATCCCAACCCTCCTGGAATGCACTCAAGAGTAGATACAGTCACACCATCAGATGCCTCACACATACAGTTTTAAATAAATGCACAAACAGATGAAATCTGACTGTAACAAGCTACATATATTCAGATACCACATAAATATCAGCTGTTATTTTCTTATAAATGCAATTGCCAACATGTAATAAATAAAAGAACAAACCAACACTCTACCCTGCCAGGCAAGAGGGAGCCAAGACAAGAACTCATCACTTCAGTTTTATCCTGCTGCCACTGATGAGCTTCATTCAAAATTTGCAAGCATAAGCTTCAGGTTTAAAGTAACAGTGACTGTGAGCTAGAATTAAAAGCAAAGCCAAGAACCTTTCGTTCCTGCAATATGGAAAGGTTCAATTCCTGAACCTTTCATAACTGCACTGAGTTTGAAGTACTCAAATGGGCAGAGTTTGGGGGGGGTTTTTTAATAGATTTTCCATTTTCGCTCTTAAAATGAAAGATGTTTGTTTGTTTGTTTGTTTTAAACTTTGGCTACATCTGTTTTTCAGCTTTTCTGCTCTCATGGTTACATATACACAACAAAATATTCTTCCTGTGTGTGAGAATATTTGTGTTCCTTGACAAGAAAAACCATACAATCATTCATAGCATCATTTCTTACAGTCAAGTACCTAGTTGAAAACCCAGATCCTGCCTCCGAAACATAGCTGCAACAACCCCTTGAAAGAAGTTCCAGATGTCAAGCTAACTTGGCTGCTGCTTGGAGGATTCTTAGAAGATAGAGCTATCCTGTGATACTCCCTTCTGCAAAACAAGAGAGAAGGGCTCGATCAGAGGGAAGTCTGTAAAAACCGCTTGTTGTGTTGTTGTTGATTTTGGCTTTTTTAAAACAAACCAAGTTCTTAAGCTATTAATGGCTGATCACCGAAAGGAAGTGCGCAGTTGTTTCAATTGATGATTGAATTTTAAATATTTATGATGGATGAAGTGTGTATCTGGAAATGATTGGGGGTACTGCTGTTCGTTGTATGCTTCTCACGAGGACTCTACTGAAAATGAGATAGTATCACTGGATTTAATTCCAGGGTAAAATATAGTAAGAAATTGTACAGACAGAAATACTGTACGTGTGTGAAATCTAAGTAGTTAAAAGCTAATTCAAGACCATTTTCAGAATATTTTGAAATTAGCTTTTTTTTTCTTAAAAACAATTTTCTGATGACTCACTATTTGATGTACTCTTGAATCACAACTTTTCAAATGCTTTTTAGCATTCAACAGGAATTTGCATCACCTGTGTTCCACCTGAACTGTTTAAAGCAAGGAAAACCAAAAAGCTGGGTGGTATTGGTAACCACGACGGTAACTGAAAAGAAATGATGGCCACATTGCCTCAGATTAAATAGCTAAAGCTGGTTGTTGCCTACCCAGACTGACCCCATAGCTTTGGACCTTGCTAGAGGGCAGAGCTTGGGGATCTGGAATTTTCAGTCTTCCTTCCTCAGCAAGGAGGATAGGGGAGAGGAAGATTCCAAGCAGACCAACTCCACATTCTTCCTCTCTGTTTCCTTTTCCCCCAAGGCAGGAGGGTAGCAGAGGTAAAAATAGTCTCCTCATGTCTCCTTTTGAGCTGCCATAAGGAAGAACGTCCACTCAAATTCTTTAATCCTCCATCCAGCATTTTGGAGAATTTTATACTGCCCCAATGTGAGAGCTTTTTTAGAATAGTTGACAGATTTAAGGAGATCCCCAGGGAGGATCCACCACCTGGTAGATTTGGGCATGGGCAGAGGTCATAGCTTCCCTAGGGACTGCCCTGTAAAAGGAGATAAACCCTGACACTTAATGCAGTTCAGAGCTCAGCTCATGCCTCCTGCTGGCAGAGAGGCACAGCACGACTCTGGTGCTAAACAACACCAGAGAAATTATAAAAACAAACAAAATCCAAACCCAAAATTATACTGTTGTAGCAGCAGTTCTTAGAAGTCTGATCAGATTGATGAATAGTTCAAAAGAAAAAAATAGCAAAAACTGGCTACGTATGAGATACAATTCATAAAGGATATAAAATACCTGCACCTCGCATTGTTATGGTACTCCTTTTGGAAAAATTCTTCAAATGCCTAAGAATTTCTCAGAAAATCCAATATATAATCTACACACACTTACCTCTAGTATAATGTGAGGATTTTTTTTTAATAAAAAAATACAGCAGCCAAGGATTTTTCATAATCATTTGTGTTATGTTAAATACTTATGAAGTAATCTGAAGAACTAGTCTGTAGCTTTCTGCAGCAACTTTTTCATATAAAATGAGCAGATTTTGATTCAGTCTCTTAAGACACATCTCTAGTTGTATTGGTGGGCAAGTATATTGCAGATTATAGTATCAAGTATTATTGATCCATTGCAAAAATTTTGTGAGTGGAATTTAAATTCTCAGATGGTTTAATCATATCTTTTTTATTTTAGACATATTCACCAGGGCTGAAATTTTTTATCATAAATATCGGCCTAAGGCAAAATTCTAGACCTGAGCTAGGATCCATTAAATTACATGTTGGAAAGGCAGGTCTGGATGCCCCAAGGAACAACAACATGCCACTGCAGCCAGAGTATTTCTCTCTGTCCAATGACAACTAAAAAAAATCCTTCAGATATTAATCATGTCCTGAAGCTTACTTATTGAAAAGTCTCAATAATTACATCCTGGACTTGGTAATACTCAGAAATTATTTTCTGCTACCATTAGAAATATTTAGGATGAAAATATTCTGCCATTGGTACCTTTCTGTGTGGTATTAATACTAAGAATATATTTATATTTAGGTTTCACCCACGAGAAAAAGATTCTTGTATAATTCAGTACTACACTTAGAGAGCAAAAAACCTCTAGGCCACAATATGTAGTTAATATTCAGAATTAAGTCAGTTTATTATGCATCAACTGGTAGGTTAAACTCAGCTTTGTGTGCTGTAATTTATAATACAGCTTTACGCCCAAAGCAATATGGAAGCCCTGAAGCAACACAGTGAATTATTACAACTGAATCTGAACAATACCTTCAAAAATGTATACAATTTCTTCTATTTCTATTGCATGCAGGCTGTAAACATGATGTCAGATAGCTCTGTGCTGCAAGGACATCTAAATAAAATAGCAGTTTCATGACCAGTGTCAGCATTTGGCAGTCTACTTCCTGCAGTCTTAGTAAGGGGTAGTTCAGCTGCTTCAGCTGATTTAACTAATACAAGTGATAAAAGGAGCTTTCAAACTCTCTAAGAAGTAACCGATTTTTCTCTTCTAATGACACAGCAAACAAAATGGCACATAACAGTTCTGCCCAAACTCAGACTTGATATTCTGTGACAGGAAGACACAAAGCAATATGCTTCTGGAAATCCTCAGGAGCTGGAGCTGAACCACCCTTCGTCCCTTCTGCTTGCACACTGGGCTCCTGCCTGCTCCAAAGGGGACAGACATCCAGGGGCAAAGCCAGGCTGCCCTTGCAGTGCCATCACTATGGAGAGTTTGCTTCTGAATGGTTTATACTATCCTGTATACGGCAAAGAAAACTGGAAATGGACATCATGGACCCAGTCAAATCATTCATAGCCTCTTCAAACACTGGAGAAATGAGCTGCTTCTCTCACATTTATCCACACAGCAGCCTAGAGATAGGATAACTGCAAAACACACAGTGCCTTTGCCATCCCTGAAAACCAGACATGGTTTTGTTTCTATAATTTTAAAATATAGCTGAGCTTATGACCTGGGATCATTAGGCCAAAGATGCATTGGAAGTATCACTCTGAAGGGTATTTTCAGCCATCGTGTTTCTTCCTTTTCCACTCTTCTCCCATTACTGAGCTCTACCCACAACAGCGGTATTAGCACTAAGTTTCCCAGCTCAGGCTTGGTAGTCACTTTTGTACACTCCTATTAATACACTTCTAGTAATATGTCACCCTGTGAAAAAATAAATTTTAAAAATAACCAAACTGTAATCAAACCCCATCAACACTGGCTAATTAATTCTGAGCATTTTGATGTTGCTTCTCACCACTGCATAGCATTTCTCTCTGAACTCACAAAGAGCCTTATTTATACACTTCTTGGAGCAGTTCTTCACTGCTGTATCCCTATGACTGCATTAGAATGGATTTATACATCCTCTTGACTTACACCTCTTTGAGCGATCAGAACTAGTCCCAGGAGGTTTATGCCTCACCTAAATTAGTTCCCAATGTGAAAGAATCTGCAAATAAACTAATTAGAGATTAATTGGCTAATACATATAGATAAGTTAATTAGAGATTAATTAATGTTTATATAGTATGGTCCTTCGAAGATGTAAATTGCTCTTAAAGTACTAAGTATCACACATCAGTTTTTATGGCTGGCTGACAGCTCTTAGTTGCTGTTGTATCTACCAGTTTACACGTCTCCACACAACTCCTTCTGTATAGTTTGACATTAGGAATTTAATCTTCTCATCTTGAAAAATAATTAACTGGACAAACCCACAAAAATAATCAAATCAGATCATGGTGCGCTGTTGAAATGCACACGCATCCAGAGAAGAAAAATGTCTCCTGTTGTGCAGGAGAGTAAAGTAAACCTGGGAGCTCATGCTGAGCTCTAAGTTGTGTGGCTTAACAAACCCCTGGAGCAAATCAGGTCTCTCCAGAATTTGGATCCAGATGTTTCTTCACGAGCTCTTCTCCTTTAACGCATCAATCTTCCTGAGATATAGGCAGGAGAAAGAACGTGCCGGAACAACCTAAGAACATGAACTGCCTTCCTATTCTGTCTGCCTATAACTTCCCACCTGGTTTCAACTGCTACAAATTTTATTTTCCTGGATCAATCTAACTCCATCCAAGAGTTGCTGTAATTTCTCAAACATTGTATTCTATGGGCTTTGGAAAACTTATGTTATTAATATACTGCTATTTATGAAATGTACTGTGAATTTTCTTTTATCGAGGTTTTCCATCTCAAGCATTTATGTTACTAGATACTGTTGCCAGTTCTGAACTGGTTACTAGGATGAATTTTGAGGAGTGGGTGGGCTGGGGATGGAGGGCTGTAACTGAGCTTGAGTCAGCCCCTGAAGGAGCAAAGGTTGAACTGCAAGCTTTTCATGTTATGGTTTTCAGGTCTTCTATGCTCATTTGACTCTAAACCTGGTACTAGTCTTACATATAGCAGCACAAGCCGAACACAAAGCTAGTGAAAATTAGCCAATTAATGCAAAACTCCAAACACAATGGACATTTAGGAAAACTGTTCAGTTTTACAGATCACTTTGCTGATGTGCACACAGGTAGAGCTTCAGTGACAGAACAAAGCTACAGGTTTCAGGTCAGTAAAACTGATCAGACTCCAGACACACGAACCTATAGAAAGATTGACCAAAGCTGATTCGTAGACCACAAAGGACAGAATCATAACTAATCTGTTGAGAAAAAGGAAGAAAAACCTTTTTATAAATCTGTGCCCTGAGAAGAAAAACTTCATAATCTTGGCTCTAATAGGTATGTCTTGGGGTGACTTTATGATACTGTATCCCCTATCGTCTGCCTTTTGCCCAGGCATGGATCCTGTAACTTTAAGCTAGGCCTGGGGGAAGGAGGGGAGGGAGCCGGGGGAATTCTTTCGGCATGGTTTTCACACATCCTCCCCCGGGTTCGCTCTGCTATGTTGTCAGCACGGACAGAGGGAGTACATCTTTGCTTTTAGCTAGGTTTTTGTTGTTGTTGTTGTTAGCTGAAGCAAGAAGTTTTCCTGGGACTGTGGCTTCTTCTTCTTGAACTGTTCAGCTCTGCTCCGGTCTGAAAACCAGACCATCACTGGGAGCCCCATGCCGCGGCCCCGGCGGGGGGAGGCTGCAGGGACGCCGCATCCTGGCTCCGGACCTCGGGAGAATCCCAGCAAGAGTCTAAAAAAATCTACCAGTTTTCTCGACAACGAGAAGGTTTATTATCTAACATTATTCATTCTTTTCTCCCGTGCCTGCGTGCACTCTACTCGTTAAATAAATAGGGGTTTTTTCTCATATTCCTCCAAGATATTCCTTTCGAACCTGTGAAGGAGGGGCTGCCAAAACCTACCTTTCTTTAGAGGAGTCACCTTTTCAGGACGTTTCCTCCTAATTTGTCTCAAAACCAAGACAAGGTATTTATAAAGTCAGTAACCCAAGGTTAAAAACTCTTCAAAGTGAGTTTTGAGCAGAACAATTACTGCAGGACTAAACATCAGCCAGAAAAGGCTTTCCTTGCACAAGAACCCATATAGCACCAGCTAAACGAGATGTGTATTAAATCCCCTGTTGTTTTCAGCTACATGTGCATAACCCACATGCTAGCAAACTAATCAGAAAAAACCTTTCATATAACTCACCTAAACTGAGCCCCTCAGTCAGGCTCCTGAACGTTTTTCTATAACAGAGAGCTCCTGCCACAGCATGCTGCTTGTAAGCACCTGTGGGAATGATGAATTGGACCACTAATCCTTTTCAGGTGCTTTCAATTTAACAGATTTAAATAGAGGGTTTTTTCCCCACAGAATTGGACTTGTTATAATACCGCCCACAAGACGCTCTGAATAACTACCACAATGATGCATTTTTTTCCTTCAGTTTTGACTGCACAAGCCAAACACTACTGTTAGCAGGCAAATCCACTTACTGCAAAGAAGTTTGTCAATGTAATACACAAAGTTCTCAAATTATCTTTTCCTTTGGTCTTTATAAGTCTTTAAAGAAGAGTTCTACCTTATATTACCATACTGGGACAGATGATGGGTACTTGAAAACAAAACCTCTGTAATAAGAGCATTTAAAGGCCTAGGCTTGCTAGAAAAATCCATATTCATCTAACAGACTTTTACAGGACAGCACAATAAAACTAGTCAGCTAAACAAGTTTGTTCAAATATGCAGTAAGAAAAACAGAAGAATCAAGAATTGTCCTTGGTATCTATTTTGGATACCAAGGGTTAACAATCCACACATGGTTTAAACCACAGAGGATTTCAAAACCAGAAAGTAACCACAAATGAACACCAGGACAGGAACACCACATCTAATACCGCTTACATACATAGTGGGTAACAGCATTTACAAGCTGTTTACAACTAAGCCTCAATTGTTTTCTGCGGATATGAAGAATGTATCCCTTATGTGAGTTTTCAATTAGTTCAAATTCACCTCCAACAATTTCTTTTTTTTTTTTTTTACTTACAAGCATCTGATCTGCTTAATCATGAAACAGCTATGGTAGAAAATTGGATGTAGAGTCGAAAATTCATTCCATTTACAAATTTATTGCTAGGTAATTTGCAAGTTTTATACTTTCTCTGCTATAGTGTTTCTGCCACATTTAACAAGGACTTGACGTAAATTTCAGAGCATCAGCATTTGTTCAACTACCTACAAAGCTCCAACTCGTCGTCATTCACCCATAAGTCTTTTTTTTTTTTTTTCAACCCCCCATGCTACCGTCCCTACACTTTGCTGACAAAGGATATTGGCAACAAGGGGCTGCCTGACTATGGAACACGATCAGCTTCAAACATAGGTAACAACAAATCACACACAACATGGTTTCTGTAACTGGGGTTAGTCTCCAGCCCCAAAACCAAGTCATTTGTGAGGTCAGGAACATTTGGGTTTGCCTATAAGCATGAAAGAGAACCACGTTTATGAACTAGGATCACCTGCTGGAACAGTAAGGGTGATGGAAGGTGTGCTGGATGGGACGGCAGATGCAGAACTGGCAGAGTCAGAATTTACCAGGGCAGAGACTGCTGGAGTTCACCATTTCTGAGTACAATCAGAGCAGGCCTAACTCAGGAAGAAAGGGACAGATTTTCATAAACATAGCAAAAGACTCACTGCCTGGGCACTGAGATTGAACCATTTTGCAAAGAGCAGCAATAACTTAAAGGCAGCAGCTGAATACAAAGTTTTCAGAGTGCACACTTTAAAAATCCTGATTTCCTCCTGGCCTGCCTTTCCACCCTTCCCCCTTTCTCCTTCCACACAGAAAGCCCTGCAGATACATGCAATAAAGAGTCTGCACTATTTCTAGTCAAGGTCAGCAAAATCCTTTTTTGTATTTTTGTCTATAAAGAATAATTTTTAAAAATCATTATTATCCTTACAGAGATGGTCTTTCTCAACACAAAGCCATGCTTGTAAATCACCGTCCTGTTTATAGGTGCAACTCTGGCAGCTGAAACAACAAAAAAAATCTTTCTTATGGAAGAATGTATTTCCCTGGCAAGGCTGTAGTTGGTGCATATGCGTTACTGTTACCTTGGCACATGGGAAAATTATTCCTAGATAATTTCTGATTTTTCTTTTAAGTTCACTTAATTGTGAAATTCTTCAAATCATGTTCCCCATCTGGACTGTTCCAGGCTTTTCCAGGACATTTGTTAATGTTTTCATTTCCCCTCAGTGATTACAGCCATCTTTTTCAAGTGTAGCCTTTTCCCTGCAAGCAGGCACCACTTGCTGAGCTTTCATACCCAGAGATTGTAACATGCAGTAGAAAATGCGCAAAGCGTCATAGTGCGGGATGAGTAAAAGCTCTAAAGTGTATGTTGCTCATTAATTAGTCAACACAGTCTCCAGCTGCCTCTCTCATTCAAGGCTGTTTTCCTTTGCTTTTCCTTTTTTCCCACCCCCACTCCCACTCCTGGGAAAACCAGTTCCACACATGCAGCTTGCTTTAAAGAGATTTCTGCTGTGTCTCTGATATCACCTATATCTAGTGCTCCATATAAAACCAGAGAGCACATGCTGACTCCTTTTCCTTGGAATCATTTGTAATGTTTTTACCCTTTTTTTTTTTTTGACTGTTAAATTTACTGGTGTTGCACAGGGATGTACTTTATTACGGACAAAACATGCTCATGAGTGGAAAACAGAATCAAGGCACTCTATAAAATAAAATCATGCTATCCACTTAGAAACACGGGGAATCAGTATTGTTTTACAAGAGAGTTCAAAGGCATCAGTGCTGATGCCTAACGCTAATGCTAAGCTTTAGCAGTTCTCAACACTAAGCAAAAAATATTAATAGCTTTTGACTCCCAAAACTCACTATAGGTGCTAGTGAACAGATCAAGTGTATAAATGTGGAAAGTGAGTTTTTCCAGGGCCAGGAAAATAATTGCACCGCAGCCCAGAAAAGGAACTTGTATCCCCTGGAATACAATCTAGGGCTGTAAACTATCATCAGGGAACTGTAATAATTGCTAACATTTCTCCAAAGCAAGGAAGAACTAAAATATTGCCATTTCTCCAAGCATAAAGGCTCATGTATTGACTTGCATACATCTGGATGTATAAACACAAACTGCACAGTGAAATTTCTCCTCATTTTAAATAAAAGCTGAGGTTATTTTAAAGGTAGCTGAAGGCTGAAACATTTATTGGTTATTCCATTTATCTTACTTTTTAGTTTAAAGAACATATCAGATAGAAAATAATTTCAAAGTTCACGTAGAAAATTTTTCTGGGATGTCAAATGTCAACACATGAGGGAAGTTTAGTTGCTCTGCTTTTAAAGCTAGTTCTGATAAAGGCCTAGCCAGCTTGTAAGTGTCCCATTCAGAAATGCTTTTGGATTGTTTATGTCTTCTTTCACCAAATTTCTATGAAGGACAATCTTGAGCCATCTGGTGCCTATTTAATTTTTAACGACCTCTCACTTGGAATATTTCTTTCTTTATACTTATTTTGTCTTAACAAATTGGCCATAAGCTAAACTGCACCATCTGTGACTTCCAGTAAATACAACTGTTGCTAATGAAATTACCCAGCTTCATCATTTTGATTTAAATGCATTGCCTGCTTTTTCTATGACCTTTCATTGCTTGCCATCAAATCACAGCTTTCACACATTTAGATACACACTCATGTAGGTCAGGCTTCAGGAATAAATCTTATCTGTGAATCTCAAGAAGCCTGGCCAACCTTGCTCAGCAGGCTGGCACGAGCTACCACAGCCAGGGCCATGCTAAGAAATCATTATGGCATTTGTGACCATGCAGCTCAGGGGCTGAACTCAGTGTGTTCCATGCTCCAGGGCAGATCCCCTGCCATGTGTCCAATTGGTCACTGCTTCTTGTTCTCTTGCCTCCCATTTGTTTGACTGACTGAATTAATGATTCTGGATGCACTAGCCCAGTCTTTTGGCTAGCCTGTCTTTTATTCAATCACAGGACAAAACTGACCACATTGAACCAGAGGAAGAGACTGGGACCCGTACCTTAAAGAAAAATAGAAGGAAATTAAGGGAATCAATGGAAGAGTAGAGGTAGAGGAGGCGTATATCATCACACAAATTATTTATATAGCATTTTATGTACAAAAGTTACCTGGTGGGATTAATTTGAACCAGCAGATTCCATTCCCTTACTCTCACGTTAAACTGGATGGTGCCAGGCATTTCAAAACTGCACCACAAATTACATCAGGAGGAAAAGATACAGGTAAAATTTCTTTGGTCAGAAAGTGATTTACTCCAGTAGGTATTCATTGAGTAAGACACAGATGATTCAATGGCCGTTTATGTGGCTCCTGCAATAGATTTCATTCATGTGTTTGGTACCAACAAAGCCTCAGTCCTTCAGACAGATATCGTCCCGGTGAGCTGAAATAAGGACAAGTATCTATTTCACAGGTACAAGCATCTATTTCAGAGGTTTTCAAGGTGCTCTGCTACAGCTTTAGTTCACTATGGATGCCCAAGTACCATCCTGATGAGACACGGCTAAGGTCAGATTTTCCAGCCTCACTTCCAGAGGTATAAACAGTATTACAGTATCTCATACTAAAAACACCAGCGGGTCAAGTGTAAGAGCAGATCTGAGTACATCATACACCTGCTGTACCCTTCCCCAACCTTCTCCTTAGAAAACTAGTAACATCTGTCATACAAATAATGTTCCATTGTTCTACACTGTGGCAAGACCATCAAGAGGTGAAACATGAATGTTGGAAGGATTAAGGAATGAGCAGCCAGGTTCCTAGGTCACATAAATTATTGGCTCACTGTCAAGCCACATATTTACACCAGTTTGTGAACTCTCTGCCATGGGTGAGGAACTCATAACCCCAGTGCAATTTGCATTGTAAAATGAACCCTCATTTCCAGTTACTATGGCAGAGAGTAAAGTAAATCAATTTAATACTTAAAAACAATATATGAAACTGAAGAGCTCAGACTAACTTCCTTTAAATAAGAAAGAGGAAAAGCCAACAGAAACTTGCAAAGCTCAAGATATAGTTTATCTTTAATCATTTCTCAGAAATCTAATAACTAGTCAGCATAAAAAACATAAAGGCATAAAGGCAAGCTCCTCTGTACATTTATGCTCCCCACAGCAGATGCTCAGGATTATCACAATAGGCCAATGCAGGCATCGCGAACAGCTTTGGATGTGGAAACTCATTTCCCCAAACCATCCACTGCATTCTTTCTAAATGAACGCATCTTCACTGGACTCCCACTCAGTGCCTGCTCAGTACATCCTTCTACTAGAGTCATTAACGTAGCTGGGCCACAACCCACTCTTGATCAAACTCCTGACAGGTCACATCATCATGCAAGTGCTACCATAGATGAGGTGGGCTAGAGGACCAAGGAGTTAGTAGGGGAGTTATGTTTATCCAGAGAGGTATGTTTGTATCCAGATGGAAAAGTCAGACAGAATAAGAGCAGATGGTAATTGCACTGATATTTATTGTAAGATTTCAAAAGTAGGTACATTTTGTTAGAAAAAGGGGTTTTGTAAATACGCTGGATACTTTCTTCCTGTCAGGGCAGGGAAATTACCTTTGCAAATACACTTACTAGTTTTATTTAAACTTCCAAGAAGCCTAGTAGTAGCAGCCAGTCTTGGCTGTTCCTATTTCCTATTTTCAGCACAAAATACATTGTTCTATTGCTCCCAAAACAGCTGTCAGTGTAAACTACAAGTGAACACACTTTATTTGCTTACTCCACTAGCACAATTCCAATAGCTGCTCATAAAAAATTAGAAAGCTTAACAATTCATTAACCAAAACGCAGTTTTTGCTGTAGATATGACACAGTATTTTAAGGAGACCAGCAAAGGAAAGGCATTCATACTTTATGCCCGGAATTAGATATTTTATATTGGGGTTGGACTGGATGATCTCCAGAAGTCCTTTCCAACCCTATCAATTCTGTGTTTCTGTGATTTTGGCAGAGCAATAATTTTCAGGATGTCTGGCAACATGAAAGTTTCTGTAGCATCAAGCTGATACACAGAAACAAGTCTGTTAAAGGAAGCAGTAAAAGAACAAAAAGAAAATCTGTAAAAGAACAGCATTGTTCAGTGCTGAAGACTTCCAGAAGCTGGCAGTACTTTTGTGTACATCCCACAGAAACTGTTAAAATCTCCCAAATACAAGATGCTATATGGCTACCAGTAGATGAGCTGACTTTCTGTGTATTTAAAATAAGAACTGAGCTGCAACAAAAAAAAAAAGTGTAGACTCCAGCCAAAACCTCATATAAATCAAATACACTCAGCAACACTCTTCTGCATGGAGGTGCAATATACAAGAGGTAATCACAAAAAGCCAAGCCAGGATTATAAACCAAAACTTCATAAAGGAAAATAGTATATTTTCCATGGGAAGAAATAGAGCAAAAGGAATTTACTGCCAGAACTGATTTGTTATGAACAGACACAGAGACATCTGAAACCCTCAACAGTTTGGGTTACACAAGTTCTAATCTATATCAGCATGTCAACAACTGGTAGCAGAAAATCATGATATAATTCAATATTTTTTGTTTGATGGGACTGGGTTTACTGAAAGAGATAAGGTCCTGCAAACCCCTTCCCACAGTCAAGGCAGACACAGTTAAACCTGCCTGATTCCAATTACCCTGAAGTCAGGATGTCTCACAACATACCCCTCTTATAGGGCTGGAATAGGATGACATTTAAAATCTCACAGCTCATGGCTATTATAGCTACATGGATTTCTTTGGAACTGTAATTTTTTTAATATTATAATAAAAATACCAATCTTGTTCAGTAACTCTCAAGAGATTCAAAGCTGTTTCGTCCTGCAGCCACGAGTGATATGCATCCAGCTGAACAACAAAATATTGCATAATCAATTGTATTTTATCTGCACATTTGAGTATCAAAGTGTTTATCATCATGCTCAAACAGAAAAAAAAAAGCTCTCCAAAAAGTACCTCAAGTAATTAGACTGATTCAAGAAGAATCAGAAACTCAAATATCCCAAAAGCAATTATGAACAGCTATTTTTATGGCAAAAGTTATTTTACGAAAGTCATTATGCAACTGTTATCACAGTTTATCAGCCTCAGATGTTCTGTGTGCCTTTGTATTTTCAGACAAGGAAAAGACAGGCTAATTGGAGAGAACTGCATCTAGAAGAATAATATATGGTAGGAAATGTTTTGTGCGTTTTGTAACACACATTTCTCCATTGTCAACAGTATCAGTTCAAGTACAGCAGGATAACAGGGTGACAGGGCTATCTACCCAGGCAGCATAGCTTCTCAGTATTAACTCCTTTGACAGATGCAGTCAAGACAGAGCTACAAACATGTTTTATTGCAAGTAGGAGAAGGCAAGGCTGCATCTTGGTTGAATTCAGGTCCAGCAAATTTTGATATAATACTTTAAAGTGAAAAACTAATTTAAGAAGGAAGTTGAGGGGAGAATTAAGCTATGTCTATTTATTTGAGGTATTCTTTGGAAAAAAATTGTAGGCAATTGACATATGGTCTCTCATACAGAGGTTTCTCCAGAAGACAAGTTTATCTCTGAGTTTGACAGCATACACAAGACCAAATACTGGTTTGGCATTGCTAAGATGACAGTTTTTAAATAGTTTTTGTATTTCACCGCCTGCCCTTTTCTATAACGTCCACCCTATGATTGTAACAGGTACCGACAGGATAACTAATCACCCCTAAAAACAGCCTTGTTCAAGGCAACACAGACTTCAAGTTTCAAAAGTAGCTTTGCTAGTACTTTTCCCCTTTAACTTTTAAATTTCACTCCTGTTAAAAGTTCTAAATTATGGAACTGGAAGTCTTCCTAAATAAATTTTCACCACTTAATGAAAGTTTGAAATGGTACAACAGTACCAGAGCTGTCATTTTAAAGGGCAAGTGCTCTGACATTCAATTCAGGAGAACTTTTCCCTCAAAAAACTGAGAACACACACTATGCCATTAACATCAATTATTTTTAATAGTTCACAACACTAATTTTAAAAGTTTGGTTTCCTGGTTTTATTATTCTTTCCCTAATTCCCATTTATATTCATTTGCCTTTTACATTTCATATTACTTCTAATGTCAAAGTTTTCCTTCTTAATTCTTATCTCAATCTTATGCTAACGTATTGATACAGTATAGATACAATACAAAAGAGGTTTAAATTCACACTTTTAAACCTCTAAGACAAATCCATTTTGATTCAAACATAAACTTGGAATTTTCCTATTAACTCCGTCCTCTGTTTTCTGCACCTTGAAAAGACAAAGTTGGCTCAGTGTTTGTCAGGGCAGGCGTGTAAAACACATTGGTATGATTACGTGTTAAGACTAGATAGCTCATGATGCTTTTAACATAAATTAGCAAAATTCTAGGAGAACAATTTAATGAAAGTCAAGATGAGAGGCATCCGATGAGCTCAGTTTCAGCAGACCTCAGTCAGTTCAACGGCATCTCAAGAGGACATTCCATGTTAAGCCTTAATTAGGAGTTTCTCTTTTTCCTAGCTGCTGTCCAATAACAATGCAATTTATGAAATAAAGCTGTAGTACATGATTCTGTCAACAAAAAGGCGGCCTTTCTTCCTCTGGGAGCCACAAATACCTGATTGGCAGTTTAGCTCAGCAGGTGGACAGAAAACCCCTCTCTTTGTCAGTTCTGCCCATGAGCTTGACCTTAGGAAGAATATGAATGAATTCTAAACTAATTTTATTTAGGATAATCAATTTTTTCACACTGTGAAACAACTCTAGTTCTTTTGCTGCATGAACAATGCACGAAAAATTCGTCACATGCTCTTCACAAAGTATATGGATCTATCCATCCTCTTTGTAAAGGATTATGAGTGAGACTCCACAATAAATTTTCCTATGGAACAGGGGATCCCAATCAGGAAGGGTTGCTCCACAGCACATGGTATTCTGAGGAGGAACTCTACTTCTGACAACACACAGAGCCAGAATCTAATACACCCAACTTTAGTTATTGTCTGTACACTAGGAGTTCCCTGTCCATCCACTTCGCCACCTGCTTTCAGAAGAAACACACTGATAATAGACATTTGACTCTTAGAAATACCTATGAAGTTATATCAAATTTTGCCAAATAAATAGCCCTATTATCTGCTGAAATGTTTAACTTCAGAAATATTAAGGAAGAGTGTTCAGGGATATCCTTCATGCTAAGGAATTCTCAGGTTTTGTGCCTGTAGTGGCTTAAGGATAATTACCTCAAAACCTGAGATAACCAGATTGAGTTAGTATGTTAGGAAGGACATCAGGCCCCCAGGATTTGCTGTTCTGATATTGTAACTTCCTAAGAAAAGCAAAAGCAATTTTTGATCCATGGTCCTAAAAAGAAAATTAATTATGGTCTGGATAAAACTTAATGTGAAAATTAGTTGATAATGCTTGCTGAGCAAGAGAAATATTCTAAATGTAGTTCTTATTCCCACTTTTAATGGTTTCTGTAACATTTCCATAGCTAAGTCCAGAAGTAAGAACTGTCTTATCTGTCATCACCTCAAGGCAATAAGTTCAGGCAGGGTACTAAAACCTAAAACAGCTTTTTCAGCCTTCTTTGTCCTTCCTGGGGAAAAAAAATAATCTGTGTTTACCTTAAAAAAATATTTCTAATTGTAAATTGTTTCACATGTGCTTATTAAAAATCTCTGTTGAATTGAATTTCAACAGGCACTTGAATTTCTGCATCTGAGCCTGAAAAAACAACTTTGTACATGCAGTGGAACATTTAAAGTTTAGTTCTGTTTTCTTAACATACTAACTTTCCTAACTTTTAAAAGTTCAGAGGTTTTTTAATTATTAAATTTTAATACCTCTTCACCATCTATGTCTCTTTCACTTAAGATTTCACAGTATAATAGTACTGAGAAAATTAACTTTGTCTTCCTAGAAAAAGTAGCAGAGCTCAAATAACATGCAAGATGTTCTCTCATGTTCACCAGATGCCTTTCACATTTAAATAACCTCTAAGGGTTTACGGGGGCTTGTGGATGTAAGATGAGTATATTACTATACAGGAAATTAAATCCAGGTTATTACAGGAAACAACCTTTTATTTCTGTCAGTATAAACTCTTATTTGTATCTTCAGAAAGATGAAAGGAATATACCATGCCACCTAACTGTATTACTAAAATGGATCTACCACCTTTGTGCATCATCTTTGACTTTTCAATTTACCATGTTTATCAAAAATAAGCAAATTTGTTCCTGCTAACTTTCATATGCATATGTGCAATTAATCAATCACCTTCTTCTTCAGAGATTCTGAAGAACAGACACAGAATGATTTCCAGATCCTCTGTTTAGAACCTTAAGGCAAATTCCTCTTTTCTTCTCCAATTTTCTCTGCAAAAAGTGGGGGTTTTCCTCCAGAGAAATGAATAAACAAACTGCATTTATATTACAAATTTGCATAAACTCCCTCAGTTCTGCAGTTGTTTAGCACTCCTGGTAAATATTTCCGCATTCAAAGAGAAGCAGATCTACAGGTAGAACATATCTATAACTAGCTAGATTTTAACTTAAGGTGGCTGGTCTACACACTTCTTCAGGAGAAATTTTTCCTTTTTTAAAGCTACTATCTTTTAGATCTTCAAACTTGCATGCAATATTCCTATGTTGGGAACACATTTTTACTTGCGACAGAGAATTAGATCTATAAAACACTCTTTCTACTTTAAAAATAAACGCCACAGAATATAATCAGCAGTGTGTCTGGCGATGCTTTTTCAGAGCATCACTTACTCATTATTTTGTGTAGAATGTGTGCAGGAAGACAGTTTGATGTTTAAGTGGGACTTGACTCAGCTTTCAGAAAAATACGCTTCCAAGTACTTCATCAAGTCTTTCTAGGGATTAGTTTGTTTCAAATATATCCATACTTGCATTTCAAGTTACCTAAAAGAAACTGTTATCAGCGTTTCAAAGTGGATAAAGCCAGAATTGGTTGTGAATCAAGACATTTGATTGAAAGGAAGAAATATCCATATAATAAAAGAAAGACACAGAGTCATAACAGCAACCGAGATTTGCTGTGCTACAAGTTACTCTGTTATACCGTGGCATGAGCCTTCTTACCTACTGGAGGAGGTGATAATGGGGAAATTTCCATGGGACTGAAACCTGAAAAAACTTAGATTGAAAGAGGCTTGGATCCACTGTGCAACTTCAGCAAGTTTTCTTCGCCTGTGTGCATTATCTGCAAGTCCTTAAATTTGTGATGGGAGCAGGGAATAAAATGATAACTCAGGGAATAAAATGATAGTGTTTAGGAAAGATACTGGAGAGAAAAAGGAAGAAAGCTGGTGCCTGTAGCATCCCTTTGCCCTGTCTTCCTTTCTGAGAGAATCTGGAAAGCTTGAGAGGAAAAAGATCATACACGAAAGAGCAAATTTCCTGTCATGTTTCCTACTCTGGATTTTGCTGCTGGCTCTGTCCCCGGGAATTTGTGATGCTGTGCAAATTACACAAGGCAGAAATTCCGTGGTTTCTGTTTATTTTTCATTTTATGGGGGTCCATCTTGACTAATGTGATCTGCAGAATCTGAGCACTATTAATCACTACAAGAGTTGTCCCCGCAGTTAAAAACAACAAAAGATGGGTAACTGAGGATCTGAAAATGTCATCATCCAGTAAAGTATGTATCAGACTTTTGTCTGCCCCAGCTGTCCATTCCAAAACTGAAAGGAATGCCTCCACCTTGTCTAAAAGCGGCATTCCAAAAATAAATTCTTAACTGTGAAGGATGAATTTCCTCATGGAAATCATTATTTCCATATTCAGTACAGTCTGAGTACTGCACAGTAAATAGGACATGAGCCTGTGCAATAAGGAGAAAATGAAACTCTGAAAAACTGCTCACTTGTTGAGTTCTGAGTCTCCTGAATAGTAAATGAAATGAGGTCCTGCAGAAAAGGTATGTAATTACAGAATTAAAAATCACCATATAAGTGCCTTTTCTCATAAGGAGGCTAACCTGAGGTTGTCTGGGAACATCTTAATTTTGACATGTTCTAATTTGAACATTTACCTTCACAATATTAGAGACACAATTAACTCCACTGGTTTATATGAAGTGCTTTGCACAGCTGAAAACTTGCAAGTTTCAGAATGTGGGCCCACTTCACTGGTTAACACCCATGGCCTGATGCCACTCAATGACTGGGCTGAGTCCACTAAAACAGAGTAAGTGGACTAAATTCACACCCACTGAGCATGCCCAGGGTGAGCATCTAAGAAGTGAAGTCTCTTTCTATCTATTCAGCACTGCTGAAAAAAAAAGTTTAGTTTCAAAAGAATTTATCTAGAAAAAGGGAAGTGGATCTCGCAAGAGTTTGACATTGCTTAAGGCATGCACAGGTGGATGAAACTGCAGGCCAGGTCAAAGGAAAGAAGAGATTTATGTTGTGTGCAAAGAAAAGGGCAGAAGAAAAATAGCCGCTCGGGCTGGGCTGCACTGAAGTGAATGAAACAGCTGTTCATACAGGGAAGGAATGGTCAGGTAAGACAGGTTGGAAATAATAATCATAGGGCCATCTGCTGCCATGGGACTTTGCACCCTCAAGGTATGAAACAAATTTTGTCTTCTAAGAGCTCAAGCAGTGTAGCTGTTACAAGCCTGTCAAGTAAACAATGCCTGAACAGGGCATTAAAGTTATCTGAGTTTCCTGCAAAAGTTGCTAAACTAGTTTAACTGCAAGTCAAGACTAAATGGTATCCTTTTAACCAGGTTTTCTATTTTAACCAAATGCTCTGTGAACACAGAAGAAATATACTACACTACCATTTCCTGCTTAGATGGAAGAATTAACAGCCATTTATTATGTCACTTCCTGAGAAATATATGTTCTCATATTGATGCTAAGTTTTCATTTTTACCAGGAGTTCTTTTCAACGATTTCAACAAAGAACTTGAAATAGCTGGAATCCCTGGTGCAGGTATTTCCTTGACCTCTTATCACTTGGTTTCAGACTTTAGAAAGCAGTAGAAAAGCTATGCTTTGAGATAAAAACATTTTCTGAATTAATTATTGCTTTTATCCAAATAATACAATTTGGTACTGTCTTGAGAAGAAAAAGAATGTATCATTCCATCTCCAGAAATTTGTGTAGTTCTGTAAGCTGTTTCTGAGATCACTGTTCATGACCAATTGATCGGTAAGCCTGTACTGCACTTCAGGAAAAACACAGAGGAGACTTCAGAGCTGCACTGAGACCTTGGATGGATTACAACCTGGCCAATTGGTCTCATGCAATAAAGCCTGTCCCACGCTGGAGGCAACACAAGTTGTTTGAGCCCCTTCTCTTGCTTAAGTAGTGTACAAAAGCATCAAGAGGCTGAAAACCAGCTGAAATCCCTGGTACCCACAACTCCCAGTTTTACCTTTTCTCATACTCTAACCAGCTAGAGAGGTGAAGAGCATACAGCACCACCATTTAGAATTCATTTAGAATCATTTAGAATTATAGAATGATAGTATTGTTTAGATTGGAAAAGCCCCCTAAGGTCATAGAGTTCAACCTTTTAACTCAGCACTGTTAAGCCCACCACTAAACGATGTCCCAAAGCACCACCTCTACATGTCTTTTGAATAACTCCAAGGATGGTGACTCCAGCACTTCCCTGGGCAGCCTGCTGCAATGCTTGACAATCTCTTTCCTGAAGAAAGTGTTCATAATATCCAACCTAAACCTCCTCTGGTGCAACTTGAGGCCATTTCCTCTCATTCTGTCACTTGTTAATTGGGAGAAGAGACCAACCCCCACATCACTGCACCCTCCTTTCAGTAGTTGTAGAGAAGAAGGTCCCCCCAAGCCTCCTTTTCTCCAGGCTAAACACCCCCAGCTCCCTCATCTGCTCCCCATCAGACTTGTGCTCCAGACCCTTCCCCAGCTCTGCTGCCCTTCTCTGGACTTGCTCCAGCGCCTCAGTGTCCAGAACTGGACACAGCACTCAAGGTGCGGCCTCACCAGTGCGCAGCGCAGAGGAATGGTCACTGCCCTTGTGCTGCTGGACACACCATGGCTGCTCTAGACCAGGTGCCATTGGCCTTTCTTGGTCACCTGGGCTTATGTTTGAATGCTATTACTATCATTACTAAAATGAGCTTGGTTCTGTATTCCTCAAAAAGAGCTGGAAGGGTATTTTACCATGGTGCACAACTGCTCATAGTAGTTTGGGCACTAAATATATTTGCATTGGAAACCATATTTGTCAGCCTGAAGAACACACCGCAACAGACATACCCTTTCTCCAGCTCCCCTGCCAAGGAGCCTTAGGGTGTCAGGCTGGAAGAGAACAGACTCCAGGGTAGGGGTTTTTAAAAGAAATGTGGACAGACACGACCTTGCATTTGGGTTCCCTGCTGTTTGCAGCCATCTCTTAGAAAAGGCACTTTCAAAATTACACAGCATCACGGCACATCAAGTGCAACTGAAAAGGAAAGATAATTTATTTAATTCGGTTTATTTATTCAAGTTGACCTGCTGGGATGCGGAGAAATGAAAGAAGGAAATGGGAATGACCTTGCATTAATGAAGATCACAATCGACTGGAAAAATAGCCAGGGACTCCGCTCTAAGGAAACCTGCAGCTGCCAAGTCTTGCCAATACTAATGACTATCATTACGCCCATTTGTGAAAATAAGCCAAATTTTAGATAAATGAAAGTAGCTGAGACAGAGAGATTCATGATGTAATCATAATATACCAAAGCTACAATGAAATGTCACCCCAGTATCTCACTTAGCAACCACTGCTAAAATAGCATGAGACACTGCCCAGACACTGTGATTAAAAGGCAGATGTCAGATGACTCAAAATAGCAGAATCCAACACAACAGCCCAGGCCAGGCAACCAGTGTCAGTTCTGGGTTTTTTGGGGAGTTGGATTTTGTTTTGGCTTCTTTTGGCTAACACCATAAGACAATAGCTCCTACATGACCTTTCCAGACTGGAAACTCCCTCAGATCCGCTACTGCCACTCAGCTGGCACAGACAGAGATAAGATATCCCAAATCAGAAATAACTATGCAAATGACACAGCAGTCAGGCCTTGCATCTCAGAGTAAATGTGCAGTCTCATTGACTGGGAAATCCATTTCTGCACTACTAGGAAAATTCCCTGATTGGGATAGTCACACACAACTAAAGTTTATGAATAAGCCCAAAACACAGTGTATATAAATGTTTTAGCATTAGCAAGGCAAAACCATGGAAATCACGTTCCTTGAGTGAAGGAACATCAAATTTTGGACAATCTTCGAGCTAGAGGCTAAGCCAAAGGCAAATACATTTGCTGTGGGCATTATTTAATACAGATTTTCAGCTTTTCTTAAAAACAGAGTATAGCAGATATTCAATTTATTGCGTCTGAAAATTTGGAACGCATATGGGAGAAAAATGTAAAGCAACAATCAGAAAAGAGTGACTAAAGTCACCAAGAGAATTTTTACACAAGATTCTCAATCATGAAGCATAAAGTTTGAGTAAGCTTTTTCTCTTTTCCATGCAATTTAATATACTGCATCATACAGTAGAGAAAAGGCCTCTGGACAATCTACATGAAGAAACAACGGGTGAGATAAGAAAATGAAGGTTTTAAAACTCCTCATATATTCTGTATATATATCTTCTATTTGTTAACAATTTTTTCTGGAGACAAACCAGTGATAACTCTTCCTTAGAAAGTTAGGATACTTGCAAGTTAGAAAACTGAAGCCACATAAATTAATTTTTTTTCCATTTTCCTCCATTTTTACACCACTGGTCACTCACATTAAAGAATGACATTTAAGATATTAATCCAGTTTGAATCCAGGACAAATCAATGCTTTTAAGAACTGTAGTTGCTAGGATTATAAAAATAATTGGTCAAGTAAGGATTGAAGCTTCCTCAGTTTTGATCTCTGATCATATCTTCATTCACTTTTAAAATATAAATACAGATTTATACAGAGAATTGTTGGTTTAACAAAGACCCCAGAACTCCAAGGAATACACTGCTAAATGGTAACAATATTCATTTATTACAGTGATTTTTAGATTTTTACGTTCAGTCTGAGATCGTTTCACAATAAAACATCCTACAGATAGTTTGCCTGTGAAGAGATTCCTCTAGGAATCATAGTATTTGAGGGACCTTGCAAGTTAATGAATGTGACCAACATACACGTGACTACATACACATAAACATTTGACCTACAATGCAAAGATGCATTTCAAGTTACTGTTGAACTTTTACAGTAGAAACTTTGTGCCACTGCTACCCTAGAGAATTTTATTTAACTTGTCAAGAATTTTTATTTAAAATATCATAAAAGAAAAAAGTAACTGCATTTTTATACATATTTTAACATATAAAATTGAAAAACAAATTTCCTACTAGAGACCTTCCCTGAAAGCAGTGATATTTCAGGACTTTTAAATAATCACTTCCTTGGTTAATTCTCATTTATATCTTTTTATACCTGTTGATAGAGCACACAGTCCTTACTGAACTAGATTCCTTTGCTCAAGGAAGCAGGCTCACACACATTATCAAAGAAATGCCAGACAACATTGCAAATTTGTCTTGCACATTAGAAACACAAAGAGAGACTCTGCATTTTGCATTTTTCTCTCCCATCTGGGGACAGGGGACAGGAAGAAGGAGAAGCCTCATGACACCTCAAAGCTGCACAAAGCAGCTTACCCTTGTGTTCCGTGTCCCTGTTTCTTTTTGGAAAAAGGAACATTTTTTACAAGGAGCACAAATGCAAGGACACGTCTGTTTCTTCCCCTGAACTCTCTAGAGCCTAGTCTGCTTTTTTCATGCACATGCAGAGAAATAGAATCGACTTTAGGCTCCAAACCAGGTTCAAAAGATTAGCTTGTGGAATGAGCACTAAGACACCGAGAAAACTTTTTTTCAGCATTCCTTGATGTTTTCACTTAATTCCCATGAGCAGTAACAGAGTGCGTGCACGTATGCAGACAAGCTGCTAAACCACTGTGTAGCTAGCTAAGGTTTCATCTTGGTGTTGCTTGATACATAGGATGGTATAATTTATTCACAGTTAGAGGATAAATAGATTACCAGCTCTGCGCTCAGGAATCTACTTCGTCTCACGTTTTTAACACCACCAACACCTTGTATTCTTTATAAGGTTATCCTCATAACTATCATCTCCAAAAAGCTTTGCATCACCTAATTTACAGGGTACTGGCTGTGAAACTAGTTAATCCCCTCAATAACTTCTGGGACGGGATGGTTGTTCCTCATTCTTGTTTCTAATTGTCTCTAGTCATCAGGGCAAATTAATTCCCTTTCCCTGTGGGGCAATGACTGACATTGTGGAATAAGATAGGGTGACTGCAACAGCAGCTCTGCCATGGGTTCCTATGTCAGGTATAGTAACAAAATCAAGATTCATTTAGTAAAATAGCACTTACAAAAATCTTCCCACTGGACATGGAGAACAGCTCGTGTCACTTCGCCTGCTCTGCCACCAGCATCTACACCACAGGCACCATCAGGACAGCTGAAAACAGCCCTTGTTAGCTTAACAGTTAATCTGACATATTACTATAAAATAGCTATCAATAAAATAGCATTTAAACAGAGTAGAAGACTGCACTGTATCTTCAGTAGCCTTTTTCGGTGTGCGTGTTGGCAAGTAGAAAAAGAGGAGAGGACAGCAGAGCTGAGGACTGATGATAACAACTGTAGAGCCATCTGTTGGACTTGCTGCTGAACACAAACAAAAGCTTCAGACTTGCTTTTTCAGTAGAAAACCAAACATGAATTATGGCTCAGATATGACCACACTACAAGTCAGCAAGGCTGGAAGTCGTTGGGATCATACACTGCGTAACACCTTCACTACCTGCATCAACTCTGCATACACACAAATAGCTGCTCAAGCATCTGGAATACGAGCTATGGAATAGATTGCCACAGGTAAAAATTATACTATTTCCAAGTTATTCGCAAGATTGTCTTACCAGCCTAATTTATATTTCAAATATGTCTTGTTTTAATCAGAAATCAGACTTGTCCCTTGCCAGTTCCCACGTCAGAGAACGCAAACCACTCCTATAAATTATCTTTGGTGAGTTTCCTACAATAAAAGGTGTTCTGGACAGGCAATTGGGTGTGCTATGGCCACAGCTGATTAATCTTCATCCTACTGTCACCTCATGTTCCCCCACCCTGGAAGCAGTGACATTATCTTTCAGCTTACCTTACAGACCAGTTAGGAGACACTCAGCCTTGGTGCTCTTCAGCTTTGCCTTACAATGGCTCTGAACTTACTGGAATTGTCAACACTATTGAATATGATCTTTATGGCACACTTCAAGCTTATGCAAAAAAAATAACAATTCATGGCAAGTTCTGCCTATCTTATTATTTACATTAATGCACATTCATCTCAACTTGTAGAGGAATGCATCAATTTACAGGGGCAAAATTTGTATTTCTTCGCCACAAAAGGTATAGCATATTGCAAATTTTCACACTGCAAAATGCAGTATTTTTTTTTGTGGGTAGAATCATTATGTTTTGTCTACTCTGGTGTGTTTGTATCTACTAAAAGACTTTCAGTTCGCTGGCTAGATCCTTAATTTCCAGACATATTTTTTAGCTCTGTTCTCTAGCTTCTTGCTTTAATTAATTTTGGGGTTCTTGCACTCTGTTTCCAGTAGGAGAAAACAAGAGGTAATACGGTATTTCTCTGATATCACTTATAAAGAGGACATACAGTTCCTGTATTCCTTATCATGGCTGATTAGGAAAACAACTCATCACATACCAGAGAGAACCTTTGTTCACAAACCAAATCATTTTAACTTGTCTTCCTTAGGATATGTTTCCAGATAGCACCTTCATATTCATCCTGACTTGAGGGGTTCCACCTGGCTGCTTCCTGCTGCCCCCAGGCTGCCCATTTGGTTGTGCCAGTACCACCGTCTGCAAGGCCAGACTGTGCCTTGGACAAGAAAACTGAACCAGGTTAAAAAGTACTTTTTTAACACTTATTTGCTTTGTTCACAAGCATAGCTGCAAAAACAGTGGTGATGCCACAACAGAACAAACATTATGGGCAAACATTCAGCTCCATCAGCAGCAGGATGATTACTTACTGAAGTAATCACAGTATTTACTCATATGGCAGTGACTGGCACATGGGATAATTGCCAGGTATTTGCTATCAACTCCAACTGTAATGCAATGTTCCTGGTGGTGTTTTAGTACATCACTGGCCCTGACAATTGGCAAAATAGCTACTGGATACCTGTAACACCAAGAATGAAGCCATGTCCAAAGTGGACAGCTGGAAGGAGAGAAGAGGCAAAAACTATGAGTAGAAAGCAGAATTGTGCAGCAAAATCAGCCTGTAAGGACCAGTGAAAGATGACTCTTTATAATTAAATAAGGTACAAAGTACCTGCTGACCGAACTCATACTGAACTGTTAATAACACTAAAGCTGTTGTGAATTCTGAGATTCAGGCTCAGGAAGGCTTCAGCTATAAAGATGTAAACAGATTCCAGCTCAAATATCATGCCTCACTTAGATTCTTGCTCTCTACTGTGAAAACAATACTGGAAGTGCAGTGTCAGATCTCAGACTTGGATCAGCTTAGGGTAGCTCAAATGCTGAGGGGATGGTATGGTGGAAAAAAGAAGTTTACATTCAGTTCAACAACCTTCAAGGGCTCCAGCAGCACTGGGAGATCTTTGAGCTTAGTCAGCCACTGAGCATATGGCTACACATCCCTTCATAATTAATGAGATCATTCTGAAAGCTACATTGAAGCTCTAGCACTCATTTTTACTCCTCTGACAACCAAATACCATTTTTCACATCCAGCTGTAAACATACTGGGTGGGAGCCCAACATGTCACAAACGTGGAACCTGGAATTTTAGTGTCTCCCCTACAGTAGTTTGGAGTTACTCAAAATCAATAAAAATTCTGACCATGCTTTTCTCAGGTGCAATATAGCAGAAAATTCAAAGGGTCTTTCTGTAACAGATTAAGCACCAGCTAATGCTGAAACCTTTTGTGAAATTTAAGTAGTGCATTTGCTTTATTGTGTCAGTGTCACTGCTCTGATATGCTTGGTGTGCATGTAAGACTTGCTGTCTTCATAGAAAGATACTGCCCTTTCTTTTAACTGTCAGTGTATCTCGATCACCAGAAACAGAGCAATTATTCACAAAGAAAAGTGGTTTTAAAGTTCACCTCTTACCTGAGTAATGACATCTCCAAATCAGTGCACTGTCCCTGTTATACAAAATTCAGCTGCTCTCACTGTAACAAACGTTCTCTTGAAATAAGGAAAATCTTAATGGGTTTTGAAAAGCTCATATTCCTACAAACTCAGTCACTATGTGGTCCTGTTTTCATGGATTTGATAGAAAATTAACCAAGATCGAATTGCTACAGTCTGCTAATTGACCTTCATGAAATAAACATGAACATTCAACAAAAACAAAGAAAACAAACCAGAACTTAATTCCTCAATCCCTCTAAATGGCACCTGATTGCTAGCTTCTCTCCTGAGGATAATGCAGGATCCAGCCTGGAAGATATTTTCTACAGACTGTTCCACGCAGAACACTGTCTCCCTAAGACCGCTTCCACTCTCGCTGCCTGTGTGCAACCGAAATGTGGACCATCACAAAAATAACTACTCAGCAGTTGCCTCTCTACGGTACTTAAATTCTAAATAAATATGACCAGAAGAAAAGACAACTTGGTTCTTTCTCAGTGTTTCTGGATTTCCTGAAATGAGTCACTGTCACGAATTGTGGTCTAATATAGAACATAGATGGAATACAAGGTTCTGGTGTGGAGGAAATTCATATCAAACCATGGAAAACTTGTTTTTAATGTAATTTTATCATCAGGTTTCATTAACAGCATCGGCCCCTCCATAGGCAACAAAGTTTTTGCAAGGTAGTTACAATCTGGTATCACAACTTCTTTCTTAGAACTGCCAGTGCTAACACTTTCTATTGAAAAGGAACACCACTGAAAAACACCTTTCTAGGTGGTCAAGAGGAAAAATGCACACAGTGTACAAAACTAGCTTCAGTCCAAAACAGAACTGAACCCAAGACTGATTGTTCAGACCTTCCTGCACATAATATTCTGTTTGGACAAACAATGGCAACTGTCAGGTACCATCGATCATTTACATCATGTTTAGAGTAAATCTTAAATCATTGTCTCTTTGGAAAGTAAGACAATTGAGATAGATAAGGAACTGTCACAAGCCGAAAGGTCTGTAATTGAGGGTTTTTCACGAAAACTTTTGAACTTAAGCAGTGGCTGGGCAAGCCATGGAGCTTTTACACATCATGATGGCTCACTAATGAACACCTATCTGTAGAAACTCTACACAGAAGAAATATTGTGAGCTTCATTGTGAACTAGAAATAAGTCTGGGGGGAAACTATGCATAATCAGAGCAAAAGCCAGTTTTCTTATAGTATATATGAAATAAATGCCTCAGAAAGTGAATTTCAGCACACTGAGTCAGACTGAAGGTATAATAAACAGTGCTCACTGGTTTAGCACTGACAATAGTGAAGATAGAAACAAGTAAAACACATATAGCTAATTTTTGGGTTTTAAAGTTTAAGGCTTTTTTTAAACTTCATGGAAAATCTTCGGAAGAATTTACTCATTATCACAGAGCTATGATTTTAACTAGCTCAATGTAGACTTCCAAATGCACAAAATAAAGAGTTCTGATTTTAAATACAACTTAAAAATATTCGCTGCTTTTATTTACTATGCTTCTAAAGTTCTTAGGAAAATTCTCCAGATAAGCATTATATCTTTTCTAAAAAGGAACAGCTAGCAATCTCCATTTCCTCTTCAGATCAGAACTCTGTTTTAATTCTCAGACTGTTGCAGAAATATCTCACAAAGAAGAAAACAAAGTTTAAGCAGTTTGCTGTCCCTACAGATGGCCAATTCAAATGCTCAAACACCCACACAGGAAAAATATAACTCCAGCCTCTCTAGGATACTGGTATCTTGAGGAGAATTCAGCATTGTCTCATGATCTCCATTCCACAGTATCATGTAAAGACTGATACACTCAGCAGACAATACTCAGCAGACAATTTTTTTCCTAAGGCTTAATAGGAAAATGTAAGAGGAGCAGGTTGAATCTAAAACCCAGCTTAGATTCACAGCTATGAAAAAAATCTAATTTCCTGTTCCAGTAATACCTTTTTCACTTTTTCCTTCAGCATCCATCAGGACAAAACCACTAAGTTTTGAAGGTTTCATGATACAATCAAAGAAAGAAAAGTTTTATCAGCATATGGTTACCTGGAATGTGGGAGGCTGGTGCTCTGATAGATGGGTCACTATTCTTCATTTAGGGAAGAGGGAGAGAAGTCTCTTGTTTTGATTTCACTTTTTAACTGAACCTAAGCAACTCTTCCGCAAATCAATGTGTCAACATACTTACCCTTTTAACTAATCTGCTTTCCCTCCCATTCACAAAATAGTAACACAATATTTAATTTATGAAAATTGAACAAGAACGCTCTTTCCTAAACTTTTTTGCATACATTATTTGGAAGGCTAACAAGCCAGTGTGTTTCATTTTTGTGCCATCCCTGAGAGGTTTGGCTCAAGATATCCAATCAGCTTTGCAAGAAATTCTTAAGTTTTAAACTTCTTCTTTTACTAGGATTGAAAAAAACATATTTCAAAAAACAATTCCAATTTTTGTGTGCTGCTGTAATAGAGAACTAGATCTGATCAAGCAATGATAGCAAAGAATCACTTTGTCTTTAAACCTATTTCTTAAAAAAAATTAATTCAAGTTTGACATAATCCTGCTGTTGTTAAGATGTCAGAGAATGTTTTTATTAAAATATTGTGCAGCAATTATTATTGTATTTTAAAGTGCCCCACAGGAACTCTAACTAATTGTTACAGAAGTGAGGGGCAAGGTGTATGAAGAGAGATATATTTGGCACGTTTTCGTTTACAAGCATCAGCCAAAGTGAACGTGTGTAAAGGGATTAGTATTTTCTGATGTTTATTAAACATCAAAGGACCGACAAACATCTATCATCCCTTGTTACTGACATACTTGCTCTGTCAATGCACAGAATCACTTGAACAGAGATTTAACTGGAATTAACAGTATTTACACTAATTACATTTGATTCCTTGACAATTTTAAATATCAAATACCAGTCAGTTACAAAAGCATTGCAATCCTACTTGACAGATGGGAAGCCAGAGTGTTTAAGGGTGAGGCTTTAAAAAGCACATTAAAACTCTGCTGTAAGACACCCTCGAAGCCAGTGTTGGCAACTGCACACCAACCCCAAAGCAGCACTGTCATCCCCAGCTCTGCCTTTCTCAGTGGAAAGCAAGTGCCCCAATCAACCACTTGGGAAAGGAAACTTTAAATTATTTTGATCAGCGGCTACAGCATTGCTTTTCAAGTGGCTAAGATACCTTCCATATATCTTGTTGCAGAAGTTGGCTACTCTCACGGCATTTCAATGCTCCAAGCTCAAAACGGTTTTTATGCTCCATAATACCTATTCTTGTGACAACTTCTTTGGAGGTCTTAGCTACCTCATCTTGTATGTCACTTAGCTTCTATAAGATGACAGGATTGTAAAAGACATAAAACTCTCTTAATTTCATATTCTAACATCACCACTATATTCTAATACAGACTATACAAATTAGTACTCACTAGCACATGGCACCTTCATCATTCACATGAATCTTTTACTATTTACAACTTTCAATACAGACGTCATTCCCCTTATGATCCACTCTTATGACATTTACTGTAACTTTATGAACAAAATGTAAGACTATTTTGTGCTTCCCCCTCCCCATTTTAGTCCAGAGTGAATGCTAAAAATGGGGTTTGTAATTATCTTAATTATAAGAGGTTTTTCCCAAGCCCTTATCACTTGTAACAGTATAGGCCTGGTGGAATAGCTGAATAATGTATTACGCAGGCAATCACTTATGCTATGATCTCCACCTGGATGCTTAAAGAAAAGCATGTTTTCTCAAGAAATGCTGGTAGTAAAAGCATTCACCCGTGTTGCAAGGACAGAGCTGTTCTTCTGCCCTGTATTGCTTTGTATCTCACAAACTGAATCTATTTCAGGTTCCACTGAAAATGCACAATAAGTCTCTTGACTGAACTGCTAGAAATTCAGGTGGCCCCAGTTCAGATACATGCTGTGCTCTCACACCATTTTCTTTGTATATTTATAAACTTGAAATGTGAAGATGTCTTTCTTCCCAAATCTCCTTGGAAAGCCAGTGGATAGCTGCCCTGCTCCCAAGTGCGTAGGTACGCTCACACCTTTGACGGACTTCATCCTGCAAAGCTTTCGTATCAATTTATCTTCACTAGGTACAGTGGTGACTGGATCCTAAATCATGGCCTATTTACTGCACACTGGCATCTGTTTGACTAATGCCATTGCAAGGACTTGGAGGTTTAACTGCCTGCTTGTTGCTCATCTGGCAGAGGCCTTTGAAAATGCCACACACTTGAGTATCTGCTGGTGGATTGATCAATAGCTTGCCTGCCAACAGCCTCTCTGCTAGAATTTCACACTCCCTTCTTTGCTTCCTGCCTCTGGTTTTGGTGCATTTTGTTGACTCCACTCTGCCAATGGGAGCATTATCAATCTGCCCCAGAAGCAGGTCACAGACCTCAACACACAGAAAAGAACAGAAGCAATAAAGCCTCGAACCTCATATCAGACAACACTGGAACACTTCAAAACCAGACTATTTCAACTTCCAGCTGAATTTTTTTTTTTATTTATTTTCTGGTACTCAATTCTTCAGTGTCAACAAAAACAGAAACTCTGTAGAAAGCTGTCACTTTTCAATTAAAACTTCATTCAAATGAAACTCCCCATTTCAGTGTGCAACTTGAATTTAAAAACATCTATTAATTCTTTAGCATTTCTAATTTTTGCAATGAAACAGCCAACATAAGAGCTAGAGGTAGAACATGTAATACAGCTACAGAGCAAACTTGAAGAATTCCTCCACTGACTTTTATCTATGACAAAAAAAAAGTGTTACCTCTATCTAAGGCAAAGTTTTAAAGACCAACTTATGAGTCAAATATAAATGTTTATGACATCTAAGTTATATTACGGTTTTAAATTTTATGAGTACAGATCACAGAGAGCAAGTACTG
The DNA here is from genome assembly GCA_013397755.1 of Cnemophilus loriae. Lineage (NCBI taxonomy): Eukaryota > Metazoa > Chordata > Aves > Passeriformes > Corvidae > Cnemophilus > Cnemophilus loriae. The sequence continues at coordinate 161,694 of VZTF01009104.1, read as the reverse complement.
GAGTCAGAACACGATTCTCAAGTCTCTTGGCCCATCCAGGTTTCTCCACTTTTCACTCTCCATTCTTCCTTCGTTCTAAGCTCCCAAACCCTTCAAATGTCTCTAGATTAGTCAGGCATGGGCCACAGAAATTGTTAGAAGGAAATGAGAGGCCATCCAGAATTTGCTACTCAGGTTATCTCAAGTGTCTCAGTGCTACTACAACTGGCTCAGTTTGCCTTTGTGCCAATGGAAGCCTTAAAGCTTTCCCCAAAAAAGGGCAGATATTAACCCAGACACAACAACCAGAAGAATTCCATTAATAAGAAGGCCAAATTGGTAACTAAAATACAGTCTGTGTGTTACTTGCTGGCTACCCAGGATACATTAGATGGGCTACAAAGTCACAAGGTATTGTCTCCTCCTGGCTGGGATGAGAGCAGCTAGGCAGAGTCTACAAAAGGAGCAAGGCAGCAATCTTGTTGCAAGTGCCTCATCTCCCTCTTTCCTGCCTTCTCCTCAGTTCTCAGCCCTGGCCTGGAAACCTTATATGCTACAAGGTCAGGAAATTGTAAGCTATGGTGGGAAGATTTGAGCAGCCCTCAGAATCCAGCACAGAGAGCACTCTTTGCCTGATAATACCAGAAATAACCTGGTTTAAAATGTGTAATTCCCCTACAATCGATACTGTCTTTTCTCCCGTATGCCCTTCCAGGAATATTTTCTCTCATTAAATATTTTTTTGCCAGTAAAAAATCCAGCCACATTGTTAAACATTTAGGTAGCCTCACTTTGCAAAGAACTGGGAAGAGAATCTCTAGAAAGAAAAAACTTGAAAGGGTACTAAAACCAGACAAAGAAAGAGACTTGCAACAAACAATACAGACACAAAAAAAGCAAATGGGCTTATGCATCCTCAGTTCTTGTGTGCTGCAAAGGAATATCTATGACACACTGAGCCCTGGAAGCTCAGCGGTGTGAGAATGGCTCCTCCAACTGAACCACACAAGCTGAGAGAGGACTTGTTCTCTTTATCAGCAGCTCATAGTGGCAGTGTCCAAAGCAAAAAGCAGCAGCCATGACCCAAATACAGAATAATGTCTGGTTTTTAATTTTTGTTTTGTTTGCAAGTATTACTCTTAGATTTTTAAATACTATTTGAAATAGGTGTAGTATCTACCATAAAGTACTAAGAAAAATTAGATTTTTATTAGCTTTAGCTAAACAGCACAAAGTACATAACCCTGTTAAAGAATTCTCTGATGGCTTCTTGGGCTGCCTTAGATCTCTCTGAATTTATCAGATACAGAGAGGGAAAAAGGACATTGCCTGTTATACAGCCACCTACAGATCTACAATACCATTAACAGAATGAACACATAAGTAAAAACCACACAGAAAAGCTTTTATTCTAAAACATTCCCCACTGAAGAAATCTGTACCCATAGAAATCTGCACCAAATCAGATTATTTGGTGTACAAATAAGAAACTGTGTACAAATAAGAAATAACACGTGAATGATCATTGTAGTATGTTTTTTCAACGCTCGTAAAACTCCAGGTTTGGATCTACAGCTTGAAAAGCTTCTGACAGGCTCTGATTTACTGCTCCATGCTCTGCATTGACCACATCAAGCAGGTGATTTTAAAAGTGATCCAGGCAGGAGGAGGGTGGGCAGCAAAGCTGTAAGACAACAGCAGTAAAATACAAAGGTTCATTCCCCCACCTTGTGGGTAACTACTGGAACAGCTCACAGCAGCATCCCTTCATTTGCAACCCTGTGACACACTCATCTATGTCATTCCGCACAGATTTCTGCTGTGCTACAGCGAGTCCAACTCTAAAACATCTTTGCAATTAACTCAAAGTTGATTTAAGTAATATGCTGTTTTATTTTTTAAATTCCACAGCAACTTAGACAATGTCTACTCTTGCTGTTTATCAGCATCAGTTACTCAAGGTTGGTGCACTCTGTTGAAGTGTGGAGAAGGTCTTAAAAAGTTAGCTGCTCAACTGTTCAAAGTTTCTCATTATACTAAACCTGAATTTTCTTGTTATTTGATTATATCCCTTTGTGCTGCTTTTACTGACAATTAACCTGCAACAATTCTATGGGATCAGTTGCAGAAGTCTTTTTGGATTCCTTATGAGCACCTTAGTGTAATGCCATAGATCTTGAAAAGTCAACAGCAAATTTATTTCCAGCAGGGAAAGGGAAAGCACAGCCAGAGGTGAAGATTACAAACGCAGGAGGAAGCTTTATAAGCACAATCCAGTCCTCATACATCAACTAAGCCAAGGGCAGATTCAGGGCCACATCTATCAGTGCAGAGACTAGATCTGCACAGCTCAGTGATTTACCTATAAAACTTTTCTTATATGTGAGAGGAATGTATGTCACACCTGATAGGGAGACTTTTCGAATCCCTGGAAACTCACTACATTATTTAGCGCACAAACTGCTTCCCTATTTTTCAAGGCTTTTGTTTTGGACAAGCATTTTGCAGACTTGTACATCTTTACTGTACTTGCCTCTGATAAACAGCAGAGTCTAGAAACAACGTGGACACACACACAAGACCAGCACTGGAATCTGAGCGTTGTCATTTTAGTAATAAAGAGCATTTACGGTGCTCCATCTGCTGACTCCCGTAAAGTACCTGGGAATGGCTCTGCCTCTCTGACTGAAATCCAAGCAAAAATTTCTTTTCCTTGTTAAAATCTAACAAAGTTACTGTTTCCAAGTATTGCAGTTGGTCTTCACGACTAGATATTTTCCCAACTACTGATGTAAAAGGAATTTGTGGCAGGATACCAAATTAGCTTTTTAATAATTTGGTTTTACCTCTAAAGACCCAGCCATTTTACGGATTTATCACTATCCTGCTTTCACTTCCTTCACTCCCAACCTACCATATCAATATTATGGGGTTCCTCCCATCTCCCTTGTTCCCCTGGCCTCAGTGCAATCTGAAGACTAAATCAGGATAGACAATGAACAATCTCATCTCATAATAAATAACATAAAATGTTGTCAAACTAGAGGCTTACTTGTTGACTTACAGGAAGGGTGAGGATACAGTGAACTGAATCAAGTTTTAAATTCACATGTTCCTTTCAATAGGTCAGTTTTTTCCTTTTTAAAGAGTTATTTCTCCTTTCATATTTCATTTTTCTCCCTCAGACAGCTGAGGTAACTAGATTAAGCTACCACCTTAGTTGATGACAAATATCTAGAAAAATCCAAAACAGAAGCAAATTGCAGCACAGAGATAATAAATGCTAAAGTCTGGAGATCTGTGTATCTGCCTCACTGTTACTTAGTGATTATGCAAATAAGATCCATAATCCAAGGGATGGAATTGCATTAGGATCATTAGTAAACTAAAAAATATTCATATACCTGGAAAACATTTTAACTAGACATCTAGCTGTAAATCAACCTTTCCCCCCCACCTCAATCTGTCCTTTTTCTGCTATGTGGCATCACAAGTTTAACTGGCAACTGCCTTCTCCCTCCAAAGCATACCTTTGTTCAGGAAATCTTAATAAACAGATTAAAGCTTTGATTTTTCCAGTGAAACTTGAAGTTGTATGTGTTGATTCTCAAATCCCTCCACTTGTTTCTTATGTTAAAACTTCTCTGGTCAGTCCACTGGCATCTATTCCAAATTAAGTCTTCACATTCAAGTTGGACTAAATGCAACTTTATAAGCTGTTGAAAGAATTATTTTGTCAAACAGATGCTAGCTAGTTTCAAAAGGTTTCACAAGTCAGTTTACACTTTTAAAATTAAATCTTTTTAATTTTATTTTTAAATCTTCTGAGTAACCCACAACTGTTGGTTCAGTGGATACAACAGGTACCCTCATATAAATAATCCTTGTTGGCAACCATAGCCCAAGATTAGGATATACCTACTGCAATCTCTGTGTTACTCCACTACTACAAAAGCTTATTTACTGCCAGCAATGAAATAAGAAAATTGGTACTTGATTGTTAAGCTGAATTACTTATTTTATCCTCTCCTTCAGCTTCACAATTTAACCTCTTCAAAACTATTTATTCTCTTACTACTAAACCACTCCCTATTCTGAGCCTATAAAAATCCAAACAATCTTCCAGGCTCTGTAAATTTTGAGAAAATGGTTAAATGTGATGGTGAAAGGTATGAAGTTCTTTTGATGCATATACTTTAAGTTATCCTGGAAACACAAAATCTCATCTCTTGGGTAATTTTCTTTGGTGTTGGGGGTAGAGGGGGTATTTCAGATTTCCTATTGTGATAGAATCCCAGATCAGCTAGGCTTGGAAGGCATCTCCTGAGACTGCACAGTCCAGGCACAGTCAGCCAGAGAGTGTCATCCAGGACCACGTGAACTCAGGCTGCAAACATCTGCAATGATATTCCACAATCTGAGGGGTTTTAAGAATGGTGTGATGTATTTTGTTTCTTTAAAATTTCACATAAGTACTTTTAAGTGGTTGGCTTATTGTAGTTCTGTAGATAATGACTGGCAGTAGTCAATGAATATAGGGTCATTTTTAGAGGAAAAAGACTAAATAAAATCCAACAAAAATTCTCATTGAAAGAGAGCCTAAAATCCCCTTGAAAACTTAACAGCAAAATGAACCAAGCTCATGTAAGAAATTAGTAAAGAAGCTGATTGCATTTTCAAAATACGACATTTCAGCATGTGAATATTTATTTGCCTCCAGACTGGGCAGAAATTCAAGGAAAATCGTCAAAGTAAAATGCTCCCTAAAGCTCACAGTTAAGTGAAATTGATAGCACTACCCTGTGAAGAAGCACATATAGCCATTATCTACTCCAAAAGTTCTCACGTCATTCTCCCTTTTAAAGAATTAAGTGGCTCTAAAAACATAAGCACAAGCACTTGAATGTATTTTTCAATGAAACAGCTTGATTTTATTATCATATTTCCGCTACTGTCTTTTAAAAATAGTTACTAGATCACAGATCTACATTGAGGAAGGCTGTACTGTTCTTTACCTAGTGGACGACTGAGCATGCCGGGGCACGGAGGGCATGGCACAAAGGACTGAGCAAGTTTCAGAAGAGTTTCAGGAGGCTACAGCTGGAGCAAGAGACTGAGAAACAGTCACAAGGACTAAATGTTCATCCACACCTTGTGAAAAAAAACACTTTTGAAGAGGTGGAGAAACCTATGATGAGCCAGAAAGCAAAGGAGTAACTGAAGCAAAGCAAGGACCCAGGCCTGACCTAAATGCTTGGAGTTCTAATTAATACTAACTTTACTGTCTTAATATTCAGTAAAAAATGGCCTTTGAGACAGCAAAAAGCTTCTGGGAGCTCACTGTAAGGAAAAGGCTAGGAAGATGTCAACAGCTTGGCAACTTGGTGTGCTCAGCAATACGGAAAAACTCAAGAGCTTCACAGAGGCATAAAATCTTTAAAGTATGGAAAAACATTTTGTTTCCAGAAAAAAAAAACTATCCTAAATCTTTGAAAAAGCTTTTCACTTGCATCGCAGCACCTGGTTGAAATTTATCACTCAAGATTGTCTGAAAACATACTGTTACCCTCTTACCCCAACAGATCATCCAAACAGGATTTAATTCTGCAGTTGTTCTTATGCTGGGCACACAGTTACAGACCAGACGAGAGACTCTCCTTGTCCCTTAACTCCCTCAGCCAGCACTTCAAGAAGATGCACCAGTTTAAGGAAAAGAACTGACAGGGAACAGGAAAAGAAAGCTCCCAAAGTCAGAGAGCAAAGCCCAGATAGAGCCAACAGCATTTGCAGCTGCAGAGGATGCAGCTATGCCAAAGGCTGCTTTAAAAACAACACAAAGACAGAAAGACACATGGTAAAATGGAATGGAATACTTGAAGAAAGTCCAGGACAAGCACTGGAAACATATTCATCCCAAACATCCATCTTCATTTAAGCGAGAAATGGAATTCCTCTCTCATGTCCTCTTGATCCAAGTGGTAAAGAAGGATGTTCCAGCTGGAGGTCATCTACCAGTTCAAATTCAACTAGTAACCCAAACTGCAAAGGTGTGCATTTCAAAATAAAAACTGCTGCTTCTTCAGAAGCAGCATCTTCCTGTTTTGAATAGGAAGTTTCTTCATTGAACCTAATCACATATAAAGTGAGAAAATAAAACATCTACTGTTTACAATTCAAGTCAGAAAGTTTACCAAACACTTGAGGAAGTATATAAGGGAATCAAGCAGAAGACTGGAGTCAGAAATGTGTCTTTAGAACTGTTTTAAGCTCCAATTCACCTAAAAACAGGCACATGATACTGCCTGAACACGTACCAAGTAGACATCTATTTTCAAGTATGAATTAAGAGCCAGTACACATACAACTATCCCTAAATGCCAGAAAACAAGATGCAAGAGCTGCTGGGCTGTAGAAAGCTCGTTTGTAGTACCTTCATACTCCGATTGTTTTCATACAGTGTCAGTATGACACTAAGGCATCATGAGGCAAACCAACAGCACATAATGCACTTGAGAAGCAACAAAACTTTAAATTATAGCACAAATACTTGCATATAAAAATTTATTGTCTTTTTTTTTTTTTAAACATGAACTTGATATACATACAACCTGGACAGCTAATTCATTTATTGTTTCAGCAGAGCTTTCTAGAAAACAGGTGATAGCACAGATTTAAAGGCTGTACCACATTTTTTCCTATGTAGCAAAGTGGATTAATAGCCATGTGCGTACAACAGCAATAAAATCACATGTGCAATGCTCTGTAAAAGTTCTGTGTTTGGCAGCTTACTTTCACATGTCTTAAGCCTTTTAACTTTGGTGAGCTCATAGGTACAGGTCAAGAGTGCATTTATACAATGCACCAGCCCTTAAGTGTAGAGTTTAAAAATCCAGGCCTGATGCACTGCGTGGATCTGTAGAAAAATATTGTCATTTTAGTTCATCATGTTTGTATCTACAGCTATTATCTAGCACAAAATTAAAGTAAGAAATAGAAATGATTCTTTCCAAGACAAGTAAACTGGAAAGGGCAAAATTTCAGGAGTTTTTGCAAGGACACTGATTTTCTTATCTGAGAGCCAAAGACTGACGGCAAAAGTTCTCAGTTCACTGATCACTGAACTCAAATCTGTTTGCTCATATAGTCCTTGACTCAGTTATCTATGGATGTGCCTCGTGTTAAGAATGGAACTTGTGTCAAGGAAATTCATGGGATTATTCATACCAGGCACACACTTCATGTTTAAATGTCGTGTTAAACTGAATGCTAACAGTCTTCAGGAAGAGAAACTGCAACAAAAACGTTGTATCAGAAGTGAGTTTTAACTTCATGAAATTGCATTCTTTCAGTGGAGTAACTGTACACTGAAATATGGAGAGCTACTTTCTTAGATGTAAGATTTTGACATACAATGCTAAATCCAGTGTGCTGTTCCTCCTGGAGAAGTCTTTAAGCTACAGCGACACAACCAAAACCATAAGCAGGCACATGACAGGTGAATAATATTTTCTATTGTTAAAGTGCAGAATTTCATTTACAATGTGGCAACATTCCAGAGTAAACATTTCCAGACAACAATAGCCTATTTCTTTCATATATACTCATTCTCACATTGCTTCAAAGCAGTATTTTCTAATACTAAACACTCAGAGATGAAATTATATTAGCTAAATTGTGTAATCTTTTAATTTAAGGAGAATGTTGTCTAAAATAGTTTTTGATTTGTTTCAATCATGAACAGAAGTACTTCATCTTGAAAAACACCAGAACCACAAGTACTACCACCATAAACGGTAAACCATAAACTTAGAGTGCAAATAAGAGAACCACTTCATTTTAGAATCTCTGACATTAAAAAAGGCAGAAAATAAAATTTCCGAGTGTGAAAACATTTTATCAAAAATTGTAATTTTTAAACTGAAATGCACGTTTCAGAAAACCATTGTTTCCAAAAGATGCATAACTTCTAAAACTGAAGTGTTAATGGCTGTTAACTTTGAAAGGAGACCTCAGATATTTTATCTTTACTTTTTGCCCAATGTTTCCATGTTGCTTCTAATCAATGTTAGGGAGAAAATTGCATACCAAAGGTCAAACCCAACAAATCCTGTCATTATCAAGACAGAATTAAAGGTTTCCTCAATTGCAAGGATGCTCTCTTCACCAGCTTCTGTTGTTTTCGTGTTGTCTGGGCTTCCTGAATGGCAGAACAAACCCTCTGTAAAACAACACAGTGCAAGCAAAAAACAGTTAAAGCAGGCAGCAGTTTTCTTCCATAAGATGCTACTAAACACGGCTAATTCAACAAACATGGAAATCCACATACACACAGGCTGGTCTAAGTTAGACATTTAGCTCCTGATTCACATGCACAATATTCAACTGATGAACAGAAACAGAAATCCACAAAAGGTAAATGGGTAGTGTTGCACTTGAGAACAGAAAAATCGATTTTTAATGTATAGATACCGGCATAAATATTAGCAAAGGAATGTGCAGTTAGGAAATAATGCCAACAAAGGTAATTAAACGCAAGGAAATATCCTTCTAGTGTGACCTGTGTGTCTTGTGCAATGCTCCAGCTTTGGCCATGCCACTAAGATAGAGGCAAACTAAAAGGATTTATATTACTTAATTTCAAGTGTGATTTGGAAGACATGCTCTAAGAGAAAGCTGAAGGAACATTTTTAGACAAGACACAGTAAAGAACTAAGATAGACTCTTCCAGTATATAAAGTGCCTCAAAATTATAGCAATTTTTTTCCTTTCCAGTCTAACCCATTCTTTTAGAAGGCTCAATCAATTTAATAGCAGCAATTTGGCCCTGATTTTGATGCCATCTGCTAACTTGCCATTTACTGGAGCTACAATTTCAAGCATGCTTCCAAGACACTGTGGATCTAATTGATTTCACTTTTGGTATCAGGGAGAACACCTCCTCTCATCACCTGACACAACGCTACAGTAACACACATGGTGTCCTAGGTACATTTTTCTATTCTTGAAGTACCCCGAAATTTATCCAAACTGACAGATCACCTTAGGTAAGTTACCTACAAGATCCAACCATCCACAGCACGAAGGCTCACTAAATACTCCAGCCTACCCAGCATCAATAGGAACAAACACTTAGAGATAAATGGTAGAAAAACCACATGTGGGGAGGGAGGAGGGAGGAATCCACATAAGCCTTCTCATACAAGGTCCACTTGTACTGGCTTAGGTGATCTTGAACTAATGAGGTGGTATGTGGAATCCTACAGACTACAGGGAATTTAATACAACCTAGTACTTTAGATATTAGAATTATTGTCCTTTAATGAGCTTTAACATACAAACCCTAGGACAATGTATCTTCAACATGAAATTACTATTGCATAAACTCTCTTGAATGCTTTGGACTATCTGGTCTCATCATACTCTTGGTTAAACTCATTTTTCAACACAAAACTATGGTAAATGGTCCTCAGGCACAGCAGCCTATTCTCTAACAAGTCTCTGAATATAACCATCTTTTTTACACGCTGAGTTTCAACAACTGCTAATACATCATAAGAAAAGAAGATTTAAAAAAAAGAACATACCCTTGTTGTAGCTTCATCCTGAAGCTGAACTGTCTTTACACATTCATGACCTGTACTGTCCTTTCTTTGGAACATCTTTTGATCCTGCTGCAGAGGAGAACAAAAATGTGTTTCAGATGACCCACAAAACAAGAATGCAGAATCTGACACTTAAATGGCTTGAATGTCAACTTCAGGTTAGATTTTAACATGGTCTCTGTCCAACCCAACCATCATACTTTCAAGAAACTTTCCGTAAATCCTGTCACATAGTCCCTTAGCTATCAGTTAGCACCATAAATCAGTTAAAAGCATGGATCTCTAAAGTATGGACCTCTAGTGAGTGTTAAACAGAAGAAAATTTACATGCTTTTCTTACCAAAACAGTAATTTTTAAAATATTTGCTTCATAGGAGGGATAACGTGTAAATTCTTCAAATAAGTAATCCCACTCTGTTGTTAAATGGCCTAAGATTTCCACTTCTTTCACATATATCACTCTCCTGTTCAAGGAAAGAAAAAAAGTTCATACTCAATTTCTTCCTGGGACTAGAACTCTGCTAGAAAAATTAAACAAAATGAAAACATTTGTTTAAAAAGACATTTTCTATGTGGATTAAAAGTATCCACTCAGTCACAGTGGACCCATATTTCCCTAATACATTCTGAGACAATCATTTGGTCCTTAAAAGTCATAGATGATCTAAGATATCACACAGTATGAGAAGGCCAAGAACTGGGATAAGGAAAGAAATGCACATTTATCTAAGGCTGCAAACAACTAAATTGCGCAATTATCGTTCAGGGCCTTGGTCAGTGCCTAAAAAAGCTTGTCCATCTGCAGCCTGAATTCTGAGGTGTGCTGGTCATTATTAAAAAAAAACACACTGGGAAGCCTCCGTGGTCTGATTATGGACAAGCCTCTCTCATACATTCAGGCAAGGTACAAACTGGTGACCTATGGAATGTGGGGATCATAATTCTTTTCATTATCTAAACATATTTAGAAAGTTTTGAGTCCTCAGACTCAGGACAGGCAACATCTTGAATTCCAAAACTTGTCTGATGAGTTAAATAATGATTTTCATGCTGGTACAAAGACTTAAGACTTCATTTAGAATATTCTTTAATTAACAAGATTGTAAACGTGTTATTAAACTGCTGGCTTGACTGCAAACACTTATCACACGCTAATTTGAAAAATCAAAAATGAAGAGAAAAAAAACCAATATTTCCCTCTGGTATGATGAAAGGATCACTGATCTCAGAGTAAACTGTCTTCCCAAATTAGTATCCACCACTGACATCACAACTAGATTACATTTTCCATTAAGAAACCAAAATTAAATATTTTTAAAAATCAAGAAGAAAATAGAGAAGGAAAATAGACAGGCAGAGAGTAGCAATCAGTTTAGACTTAGCCAGATGTCTAACCCCAAAGCTGAAATCATGTCAAGCCCTTAGAAAGCATTCAGAATTTAATACCTGTTGGTAACAATAAGGTTTGCTCTTCTGCCTCTTGGAATTGCACAGTGGTGTCGATACACCTCTTTTTCCAACTTTCTGATGTGCAACTTCTGAAACAGAAACAGAAAATAATTTTGGGGCTGTACAAAAAAAAAACAAAAACAAAACCAAACAAACAAAAAAACCAACCAAACAGAAAAAAAAAACAACAAACAAAAAAACCCCACCAAGAACACCAAAAAAACCCAAATCAAATTGGTGTCTTGAACTCAAAACCCTTCTGAAAAGTTACCTCCTTGTTAGTTCTTTAAAGGCAGGTTCTCACAGTGCTCTCAGTCCTGAAGCTGAGTCACTGAAAAGTCTGATCCATTCCACTCAAAGGTGAAATACTGATACTGCTGTATCAGACTATTTCTTCAGCTTTAATTTCCTTTCTGTGCTAGTAATTGTTTAACAATGTTCATTCTGCTACACCCCACGCTGCAGGCTTCATTTAAGAGTGAAAACCCTGCAAAGGTCACGTACCTTTAGAAGGTACATGACCCAGACCTTCAGAAAGAAACTATCAAGATACAAATTCTCAATGCACCTCAAGATCAGGCTTCTGAAGCACTGAGCAGATATAACTACTCAATACCCAAAATACAAAGGTGTATGAAAGTGCAGATTAAATTACTCATCACGTTTTGATTAGACAACTACAACTCAAGTGACAACCTACAAACACAGAAAAAGTTTTGAAATAAAGTACTGAAGTGCTCGTAGGATTTTTTTTGCAATGATTCATTGATTTTTTTTTTTTCAGATTTCCTATTCTGTACATACTCTTTGAATAAAGTATAACGTTTCCTAGAGTGTGTCACCAGGATTACAATATTCCATCAACAACACAGACCAGCACAGAAGACAGGCTCACAGTCATCCCCACATCAAGCTCCCAATAACAATGGATTAAAGGCAGCAAGGCTCACAGAGTGACACCTGAACATATTTGTGGGAAAGGAATACACATCAAAACATCATGCAGAAAAAGATAAAAGTATGAAATTAATAATATGCTACCAGTGGGAACCCAGCCTCAAAGTGAGTATGAGAATAAATCTGTGTCAACTACTGGTTTTCCTCATATGCAATAAGTCCTTAAAAAACACACTTATAAATAGTGTTTGATCAGCAAAAGTTAGCAAGACAGTCATATAAGCACAAAGTCAATGCACATTAGCTTTGTACCCTCTAGATCAATACAAGCACCTTTCTTATGATACAGTCTGTTTTAAGTGAAAATGGGCAGCTCCTGTGTAGGAACATGGGGAAACATAAGGAAGAATGTCTGGATGCAGAATGCACACACTTCAGATCAACCCTTAGCAAATGAGTGCCCCAAAATTGGTTTGATATTCTTCAGAGCAAAGTAAGATGACTTTCAGTTCATTTTAAAGCTGTTACTGTGGAATTCAGCCTCTATAATAGTAAATTCCTCAAGTTCTTGTTCCTCAAGTTTTTGACAAACTAGTAACAATAACCTAAAGAGGAAGGACTAAAAATTCAGTATGTTTTTAGTTGTTTATTATAAATAGCCATTTATTTTTTATTTCCATAGATGGACCCATAAAACCAATGAGATGACAATAGAGGCTCCACTTGACTCAACAGTTGTCTGTCTGTGATCAACAGGTTTAACTCTGTGCAGTTTAAGTAACCAAAATTGAAAGGTCAGCTTACATAAGAATCAAGTAAAAGAAGGTTCAACATTCTTTTATATTTGCATTTTATTTTCATACATGCAAAAGTTCAACAAATATCTTAAAGCATCATCATACATCACAACTGACTTCAAAAAATCCTTTAATCTCAAAAGTGGATGAAATTTCAAGAGCTGAAATCAACAGCATAGTGTTTTCCTGGACTTGCTCTCTAGTGATGTTACATTTTGAAATATATTTTAATCCAGCATTTTTCAGCAACCAAAACCATAGGGTCAACCAACATCTTCTATAAAAGAAATATCCCTTTCTGACCATCTTAAAAATTTCTGAAACTGTACGATGTACATGAAAGGAAAAAAATGCCAGAAAGATTGCTTATCTCAAAGTGTCTTCAAAACGTTAGAAGAAACTTGGCAGCATATGACTAAAACAAAAATATGAACTCACATTTTATACCTTTTTTTGAACCTTAGCTGCTTCAAAAACAGTAAAAAAATTAAGAAATAGAAAACACACCACCATGTGAAGACTGTAATTCAAAGGCTGCAATCTGTATTCTGAATCCTTTTGTTGAATATAAAGAAATTAGACATGCCACACATTTAAACAGATTTATTCATAAACATGTTTCTCTATTCAAACTCAAAGCTTTGGAGAGAAAGCCTGTTTCTCATAACTTCAGAAACAATCCCAACAGTATTTTTAGATTTTACATGCAATATGTTACCAAAGTAAGAGTTCCCACTGAGACCTGTGGCCTAAAAGATGCAGTATTTCTCAGAGCTATTCTCAATACGCCTGATAGATGCCAGCACAATGGTGGCGGCATTATGTAAAAAGGGGGTTGCACTTGATGTAAATTACTCCATGATCTGCACACTCTTAAAATTCAGACATCTTTATCAAAAGCTGTTATTTTTATGAGCATACTAGAGCACTTTGAAGAAGTTAACTCATTCTTACTTTACATGGAAATGAAAGAACCAATGCAAATTTACACAGCAGAACAGTGAGTCAACCAGAAATAGAATCTGCAGTTTCCAGCATAGTCTATGCTCTGCCACACAACACGGTCTCACCATCCTGCCTCAATTATTCATGAGGTGTTCTGCATTCTTTATAAAGCTCCACGCTTTAACTGGGAAATGAAACAAAGTAATGCCACAGGCATTGAATAATGTATGAGTGATATCATGCCAGCCCTGAGGAGCTGAGTGAGCAGCAGTCCCTCACTGGGCACAGCCCCTCTAAGCGCATGGCAAAGCTCTGCCACACCAAAGGCTCCCACCACCTGCTCCAGCAAATCTCAACTCAAACACTCCTCAGACCATGATTAAAACTCTTGAGAACTGATTCCTTGGAAAACAATTCTTCTAGAGCTGCCCCATTTGTCCTTTGAGTTCTCCAGCTATGCTCTCCACTTCTGTTTAACACAACAGATCATGTACTACTCAGCCTTGCTCCGTGAGCTGAGGCACGGCCTGCAGCACGGCAGATCTGACTTTCCAGGTTTGGAATTGACTGAGGACATCTCTATACAGCCCACATACATTAGATCCAGCACTTCTGGGACAAGGAACTGCATAAACAAGTTTACACAGCTGAACTGATCCACTCCACCTGGCTATGGTCCTCAGTTTGCACCAAAACCCCCACTTCCCTGTGGGAAAAGCACCTTTTCCTTTAAAACCTACATGTTTGCTCCTCTAAGACAAGCTCTAATGCCTACATTTCACACACAAGTAATTAAGTGAAACATTTTTTCCACCCAATCACTGGATGGTATTGAAGCATCTGCTTCTTAAGGTAACCCTACAAGGTTTTTATTTTAAAGGGACATATGCATTAAATGTAGTTAAAGTAGATAAGAAGGTGTGGGTTCTGGTTCAACTACTTGTAACATAGGATCAAAACTGGATCCAAAAATAAACAGCACTTGTACCTATTGTGATTAAATTCTTAAATGCACATAGAACTGACTTTCTAACTCATCTTTTTCATTAAATATCCAATTTCATGTAAAGACACTGTCCTGTCTTGCTTCTAATTTATATTAGGAAACAAAGCCTTCCCAACACTGACCTCTAGACAAAAATCAAAATCAGTTAATTAAACCTCTCCTGTATTCCATTAAATGACTTTTTGAAAGAAACAAACTGTATTTAGTGAACTATACAGAGGATTCATTCCTGGTTTGTATCCAGTTCCCATCTACACTATTTAAGAAAAACAGAAATACTACACGTGGAGGAACTGCATAGTATCAAATTTTCTGTGTTGACTGTGCCACCTTTTCCTTTTTGCTAGACATAAAAAACCATAGTAAAAAAAAAAAAAAAAACTCAAGAAGAAAATATCTGGCCTGGTTAGCATATCACAACTCAATTTCATTTAATCAGCTAAAAAAATTCACTAAATGTTTTTTTGAACAATTTTAAATTGACCATTAAATTCTAAAAGGCATTACCAGCAAAGATGTTTCTGTACAACACTTTTTCCCATATGATAGGCAAAAAATTTGCTCTGATAACACCTTGTTAAGCTTAGCTTGCTAATTTCTAAGATGCTGTATTAGTAACGAAATTTATGGCATTGCTTAGTTTAGAAATACATATATACTTATTTATATGTGTGTGCGCGTGTGCGTGTGTGTGTATGTGTGTATGTTAATTCCTGTTAACAGCCGAAAGTTTACACTTACTTTTTTATGTTGAAGAGCAAAGCCCCTGAAGATTCTGTGAATGAAAACCAGAGCCAACTAAGCTGGCTGTATGTTTTAATTGAGCAATGTTCATAAAGAACCAGAGTAGTAGTAAGTTGAAGGCATAGTGGGTCAGCAGACGTAGCTGACAGACCTACAGCATAGTACAGAAACCACAGGTACAGGTTTTCTCAGCATTTCTATGAAAACAGTACTTCTAGGTCATGAAATTACAAGCATTTTCCCAGAAGTAAATTCCATTCAATATCACTATTTTAAATTTTGCTCAAGATGTTGCTCTGCCCCTCTGTCCACAGCCCTAGCTCTAGGAGAACACCTATAAATATATGAACTCAGGGTCAAAGCTACCGTGATTCTTTTTCCAAGTGCCTTCTGTTGTTGCCATTCATAAGGAGCTAAGCATCCTTAGAAAAATAAATATACAGGAAACAAACCCTCCCTCTCTCTCCCATCTGACTCACTCGTCTAATCTTACTGAAGACGGTTATTCAAGTTTCTTTTCTTAGGCTAGATGACATGAAACACCGTTTTATTCAACTGCTACACAGAAAAGATATGGATGAAGGGGAGAGGACACGGTAAATGCAACCATGCTCTTTATCTAAATACTTAAGGCAGATAAGAAACCACGACAGAAACAGACAAGAAATATAGAAAATGTTTACTCCATTATTCCAGTTCTTGCTGCATGCCAGGAGAAAAGGAGAAAGAAAAGAAACATTAGAAATAGAACAGAGAATAAGGATTAAAAGACCATGTACAAGCAAGTAGCAAATATCCAAGTTTTGGTCTTAAAATGTTAATGTAGACAGTTATTTTGCTCTTAATCTTTTAGCACCGGAATAAGCATTTAAAGGTAAATTTTAAGAACATGAAGTCTGAAATACAAATTAACCAGATTCTGACTACCTAGAACTTGAAAAATCATGCTATTCATCTTCCATATGTTCAGCACATCCACATCAGAAAGCAGGCTAAATGTCCACACATTGTGCCTGTAGCTATGACAGACTGCTATTACAAACAACATAAGGAAAAACCAAACAGTGGTATTTTGAAAATTCATGCAGTTATTTTAACTGCTGGTACAACCAAACAATTCAAGCTCTATTAATCTTTTTCAAAAGTTGCTTAGTTTGTAAACCAACCTCAGCTTTGTTATAAAGACAAAAATTTGGAACTATCAAAATGGGGTTTTTTTCAGTTTTTTCACATATTTAAATCTTAATCCTACTACCTTCTTCCACAGCATGAGAAGTAACTACAGAACATAAAATGGAGAAGACCATATAACAGCAATGCTGCAGTTCCCTTTTTGCATTCAGCTTACTCCAAGCACTGGGTCTTCCCTGCTATCCAGGCTTGCCTTATGAAATAGTCTGGGGCAAATTTTTACTTCAGATAATGACTGCTACAGACTGATTGCAACTTAATACTTTATGGAGCCCTGCAGGTTAGAGAATTTTAACTGTGTTTACAATGCAAAACATACCTCAAATAACTCATACCCCTCAGCTTCCACCCTGTTGTAGGGCCGGATGATGCCATCTTCACGGATGAGGCGCGGGGGACGGAGATTTGACACCTCTTCAGTTGATTCTGCCACCCTGCCATAGACAGTGCAACAGGATTCTGGTAAGCTTAATACAATCCTGAGTTTCACCAATATGTCTTTAAGAAGTCACCCTTTCACTTGCCACACATCCCACTTACACATCCTGGGTACCCTGCGGATGTAAATAGTAAAGACACACTGCTAATAATAAATCAAAAGTAGCACTAGCCAATTAAACAGCTATAGAATAAGCTGGAGAACTTTATTCCCAAATGCAGATCATTTACTAAGGGTTCTCAGGTTTATTAACACACTATCCAAAGGTCCCATTAAAAAACAAGGAGCCTCTGAAGTGCACTGCTAAACAAATTTCAAACTGGGAAGTTTTACTCTGAAAATTTCAGTGGTCTATTTTTCATAGTAAATTTATCTGACATTTCTCCTCAGGGGAAAAAGCAAAAGACAAGAACAGATTAGTTATTGTCTACCCGAACTACAACACTGCAACATGTTCTCTGAAGCAGCAATTTCCTCGTCATCATAAAATACATTCACTACAGGCTACTGGACATTTCTCAACCCCACATATCATCCTGCTTTTTGTATTTAACAAATAATCGTGTGGCACTACTGGAGCACTTTACCGCCTGGTATCCAGCACATGGGGAGTACTTCAAAACTTCCTCTTACACTGTACCTTTGAATTCCCTGGAAGGTACTGCTTGCCATATCTACAATGCCTCCCGTCGGCCGGGCTACCACTCCTACAAGCCCCTTTCCAATTCCTTTGAAGAATCCAGCTGCACCTTCTTTTTTAGCCCCTTTAAAAGAACAGAAACAGAAAAATAAATGTTTTCATGACCGACTTAACCACAGAATTAAACCATTACAGGGGAACTGTTTTGTATTGGAAACAGCCCACAGCCATTGACTGCATAGAGTCCTATTGTACAAAGAGCTATCTGTGGAAAGTCACCCACTGCTTCCTGGTCTGCTCAGACACATCACTGTTCACTTAATACCTCACCAGCCTCTGAAGGGCCCAGAACTGAGATTTTATCAAGATTCTCCTTCTCACACTTTCAGTCTAGACTATAGGCCAATACTTTTTTATAGGTTGACAGTAGTAACAAAATATTCTGAAGACACTAAGATGCACAAGTACGATAGAAGTTAACTATTTCTATCTTAAAATTACATGGTTCTGGTGACATATAGCTATGGAAGAACCAAAGGAGTGTTCAGCAAGCAGGTGTGTTCATCCACCAAAGAGACAAGGACCACATGCCAAAGTCTCACCCAAAAGCTGTAAAATACCACCCAGTAACAACTGACTCCCAACTTAAATCACCATCACTTGAAGATTTATAAGAGGCATTTTATCCTGGATATTTTTCATCATCTATCACATTCATGAAGTAACAGGAACAAATACTGACTTCAGGCATAAAACCAAATTTGCTTTTTAGGATTTCTCTGACCTTTGGAGTCCCAAAAAACTTTTTCAGCTGGTGATTTTTACTTTATTATTTTTACTATCTATATTCTGGCTTCAGACAAATTGCATACTAAAGCAGGCCTAAAAATATACATCACAGAGACAACCCCTTCTTAACTCATACAAAGGTTTAAAAGGTGGTAAAGCCAATAAGAGATATAAAGATATTTGAGGAAATCATTGCGTAAATTCACATTTGAATAAGAAATATAAAAATCTTCCTATGCCTTAGCATCACCACACTTGGATTGATATTCCTTAACACTACAAGATAAATTGTAAAGTATTGAGAAACCACTTAAGCAGTGCAGTGCAGCCTTCATGCTTACCTTCTACTGGTTTAGTGATGATGCCTGTCACACCTCCAACAACACCCTAAAACAAAGATAATTAAGTTCCCAATGAGAAACTGGAATGCTGTCAGTCCAACTGGCCAACCTGTTGTCTCACATCCTTATTTTAATACTTCATAATAAAAAGTCCAGTATCAGAAACACTGTTTTCTGGGGGGTTTGGCTTTGTTTTTTTTCTTACTTCATATTTTTAAGAAAACCATAACTGAGGGAAAGATTTAAATGACAGAATTGACTGCAAGGTCAAGTAAGGGCCCAGTTACTTTGACTACGTAACATATTTGTTGAACATGAGTAACTATTTATTTATTTATTCAATTCACAGGAGAAATTGGTGTTATTTCCTGTTCAAGATCCTAACTTTAGGAAGTTCCTCAGGCTAACCAGAAACATGACCCCTAACTCTACAGCTGATGCACTACACTGAGTCTCCTATAAACCCACTGCCTGTTTGTCTCTTCTGTTTAGTTAATTAACTAACAAAAAAGATATCAAACTTTCTTGCAGGTGATTTTCAAGCAAGTTGGCACATCAAACACTCATCTCCAAATCCATACCCGTAACAGGCCTTTTCCTCCTTTGGCCAGGCTCTCCTCAAAGTCTTTTGGCTGCCGACCCATTTCCTCTCTCCTTTTCTGCTGAAATTCTTCATCCAGAGTAATGGCAGCCAAGCCTTTGCCAACCGTACCAGTGATCCTGGACACCATTCCTGCTGCCCCACCTGAGGGAACAGGGCAGAAGGCAAAAATTACTGTGTTTTCACAGCTTAAGAGCAGACAACACACAGGAAGCCAAAAAGTTCATAGCAATTTCCCTTCATATTCAGTTTAGATATGAATTCACACAGAGCCACATGTTGTCCATGAAAAGACTCCAGAAACTGGTCTGATATCCATACATACAGCAATAGGGAACACTTAGAGCATTTCACTACATGTTACATAGCATATTGGATGAAATAGTGTTTTGTCTAATTACTGTTAAGACACAGCTAAATAAAAATCTAAGGTAATTGTAACAGAACACTTCTCAGGCTTCTCCAGACATTTTAGCACCATTAAAATTATGTTTCTTATTTATCCAGAGCATGTTACTAATTAAGTTATATATGCAATGTTTCTCACATTGGTTGCTCAGTCTACAAACAGACATTTAGATGGTCTCAGGTAAATTCTGTGTGAATGATCTGTATCACAAATACTGGCAATAGTATGACAACCTTAAATACTCACTAGAAAAATAATGTGGGAATTCACCAAAAAAGAGCAGTGACACATACCCACTGTGTGTCCAAGAAGACTTCTAACACCAATTACAAAGCCTTCAGCAAATTCTTCAGGTCCTTGAACAGCACCCTAAAAATGAAATTTATTAGGAATAGCAGAAAACTATACAACGATGCATGTGTTTCAAGAAAAACTAGCAATTCCTTTACATTGATGCAAGTAAGGCCATTTGAATAGGTTATTTCTTTGAAATTCACATTAAAAAATTACTGCTGCCTGCCTGTTCAGGGTGTGGAGTACAGTGACAACAAACTATAACCCTACCAGTACATTCAATCAGCCTTTTATAAAGACACAGTTAAAGAATCAGGAACTCATACCTGGAATGGCTCATAGAAGAAAGCTTCAACTCCCTCAGACAAACCTCTGATCAAACCAAATGGATTTCCAAGAACATCTAATCCAAGTACAAGAACATACATCTGTTTCAGGAACTAAATGATAAGAGGGAAGAAATAAGGCAAAAAAAGAAAAGGCAGCATTACGAGCTGTTGTCACACGTCAGAACCCAAGGCTGGTTCATTTTTTAATTTACTACCCAAGCAGGGTATTAGAGTACCCAACTAAGTATTTGGTGAAGAAAAATAAAATCTTCTTTATGATACGTACTCAAAATTTTACACAAAAGCTTGACTAAATAAGCTTACTTGTTCACTATAATGTCTAATAACTCTCATCCTCAGTTGATCTCTCTTGTAGAACTGGTATTTAATTTCAAAGAAAGCAAGTCTGAAAGACAAGTTAGTTAAAGTTACATTAGTTAAAGATACCCTTCTTCATTCAAATACTTCTCTGCTTTCCTTCAGATAATTCTGAAAACTATTGCCTTAAAAAGGATCCCAAACCCCATCTTCCCTCCATTCCTCCTTTTTCCCTAAGGCTGTATAAACTTATACTAGTCAGTCAACAAAGTTTACCATGGATCCAATTATTAAGTGTACAGAAGCTTTAGTCAAAGTATTCAACAAAAAAAACCAGACAAAAAACCCCAACCAATTTTATTCGCTTACTTGAAAATAAGATCATCCACATCTGTTAGAGTAGCTCCAATACTTTTCAACAGCAAATTCAGAGAATGGATGGCTATCATTTCTTCCCCCTTATCTGATACTTCTCCACCAGAAGCCAGAGACAAACTCAAATGCAACTGTCAAGGCAGAATTAGTAAAACAAGACAGATCAAGACCAAAGGAAAGCCAAACCAGAGCAGACAGGCAGACAGGTCGTGTGGTGCGCAAGTAAACGAATCAGTGATGAAAGCCGAGGAAAGCTATAATTTCATGTACTGATGGTTTTTCTTCCCTTGCTCCAAAAAAAATCTAGCTGCTTCAAGAGAGACATGAAGATAATCCCATGAAAGTGTATACCTTCAGGCCAATATTTTATCTGGCTTTCAGCATTATTATACCCATTGATTCTTCCCACTTAGTTATGGTTAAAGGTCTATTTGTACTCTCGGGCAACAAAGGAAGTTTTCCAACAAAGTATTAAATTCTAGACAATGTAAAATCCCCACTACAGATTTATTTACTGTAATGAATTAACTGGATGTTTTACTAACCAATAATCTCTCTACTGCATACCTTAATTGGAGAAATATGGAAATGTTCAAAGAAGCTGAGCATTGACAGGTCTGTTAGGGAAGACTCCATTAGCTCGGTGTTAAGTGCATCCATATCTTGCTGAATTAATTTAGACTGGTTTTAATATTTAAAAAAAAAAAAAGTTAATCTCATCCATATATATAATACAATTATATATTATAA
This sequence comes from Cnemophilus loriae, assembly GCA_013397755.1. Lineage (NCBI taxonomy): Eukaryota > Metazoa > Chordata > Aves > Passeriformes > Corvidae > Cnemophilus > Cnemophilus loriae. The sequence goes on along the minus strand of VZTF01009104.1, from coordinate 139,799 downwards.
TTTAGATATATCTAAATGTGTTTTTCTATATATCTAAATAAACAGTAGAAAAAATAATCATCGTCAAATACAGTTAACTAACTACTTAAATGTGAGTGTACTAATGAATCCAGGGACAGCAAAAAAAAACAACAACCCACAACAGACACAAAATTTCTGGGTGATTTTTCCACTTTATATTATATTGATATTCACTTAAATTCTGCAATCATTTATGGTCCCATTCCAGCAAAAGTCAGTTTCTCTCATCCATTACCCTTTGTCTTTCAGCGTCTGGGTCTGTAGATGGAGTGAAAAGTTCACTAAGTGCTCCTAAAAACCCTTGATCAATTTTCAGTGCCATTTCCTGGATAAGAACCATGAAGTACCTAAAATGGGAAAAACAGTGTATACTTGTATAAATTTAACTTAAATATTACATGCTTAGCCTACACAAGTGAAGTCTTGCTATGCAATGTCACATATTAAGATTTACAATCCACAATATCAACTGTCGATTTATAGTTAGAAGTGATTACTGGCCAGCACTGCACAGCAAACAGACACACAACTCTGGTATTGTAGTACAAGAAGGAAATAATTCTGATTACTAAAGAATTTGCACAACAGTCCCTTCACGTGGTCAGTCCTTATTTTCTAAAAGTAAGTTCCTTCTTGAACAATGTTTTTTCACTGGAGACATTTAAAAACTCAATCTGAAGTCAAGAGTGGTTTGGATAGGAGAACAAACTCTAAAACGAAGTTCCCTTCTAAAATATATTACATCTCTAAAATCTAAATCTAAATTACAATACACTGTTACACTCACTTGAACTGCAGGACTTGGCTGTATTCATTGAATCTAGTGATGATGCTGATGTCAATGAAGGGCTTTGGTTCTAAAGAGAAAAAAACACTTAAAAATAAATTTCTTTCAAGGCTAAATAAACCTGATATTACTACAGGCTTTCTCTTACCTGAATCCAAAGCAATCGACTTGGGAGGGGCTACAGGGTGAAATACAACAGGAAACATCGATCCTGGCAATTGATTATCAACCTAAAAAATTATTGCACAATTACAGGAATATTTTAATGACATTATAACCAAACACAGTTCCCATTCTAGAAGGCTTGAGTAACTTGTTTATAAATTGTGTTCAAGAGGAGTGCCCTACTTATTTGGGTGGAAGGAGGAAAGAGTGAAAGGATTACTCTGATATCATTGTGGAATGTTACTCATTCAGTTATAAAAGGTCAGATGGTTGCAAGTGCTGCACAAGGGATGCCTAGAGAGGTTCACACCCACAAAGACTCACTTACAAGGTCTGCAGCTGATGGCATACATTGACCGTATATTGAAAACTACCTTCATGCAAAAGTAAAAACAAAATGAAAGATAAAAGGAAAGAGCAAACTTCCCCACCAGCTGGTCAGAAAAAGCACCAGGGTCCTCAGTGAAGGGCAGCAAACGGACATGAAGACGGCAATGATGATGATTTAACATTATTTCCCCCTAGCACTGAACACTTCTCATTAGTACCTGCTAAAGTGCTCTACTGGCAAATTTAGCAACGCTATTAGTACTGACTGGACTACGCTGATCTGCTGCAAGCGTTGCACACATTCAGTGTTAATATCACATGTAGATACATTATTGCATACTATTTTAGCATATTTAAATGTCTGTTCTCTACTTCCCATTAGACAGGCAGTTTTTGTACTAGAAGTCTCTCAACCCCTAGATATACTCTGTAGAATAATGTTACACTTCTGTATAAAAACTACAGTAAACAAATTCTGAAAAAAGTTGAAGTCTGTTTTAAAACACCAAAACACAGCTCTTTAGAAATACTCTCCACCACAGCACCCTGCTTTACATTAGCACACAGTTTTGTGGAATTCTTTCCATCCTACTTGCAAAATCCTGGGATGACAGTTCTGCAGTACTTTTCCATCACAGCACCCCTGCGACTCTGATGCAGTGAGCAGAGCACCACATGCATAAGATTTGGAGATACTTCTTCACATAAATAAATAAAATCAAAGCCTTAATATGTCTGTTTAGTTTCTAAACCAGAGGAAGGCTGGTACCTGCAGCCAGTACAACTGAGCCCGTAAGCTTCTTTGGTGAGGCGACTGTTTGAATTCAACCTGAATTCCTGACAGGAAGTTACGGCGGATGCTGCATCTGACTGGGAGACGCATTTCCATCGGAGACTTGCTAAAATTCACCTCCAAATATAAGAAAGCAGAGCTAAGATACAGTTTAATTTGAGAAACAATAAAATGTTATGTTACTAGTTACGAGACTAGCAAAAAACCCCTGTGTTCTTCCTTTTTATCAGATCACAAGGCTACTGAATTTCTCCATCTAATTAACTGCATGGAAAGTAGTGAAAACCACAAGTTAGTCTGACAAGGACATTACATTGCAGCTTTAGTTGCCCCAAGCAGGAACTTCTGTGTCATCTTAGTAGCTATTTCTTCATGAGTTATATATTACAGTGGCATAATTAAAGATATTTATATGCAGCTGACTACTTTCCCAACTGATATTTTTCCCCTGATCCTGAAACTTTTAAGTTATGAGAAGCAGAAGCATAAAGCTCTCCTTTATTGAGAGTCAAATGTAATGACCTACAGATAAAAATCTGATACCATGTACTATAAATGCACTACTGCAATGGTTAAAACTCAAGTACTCAAAGAGCTGAGTGTATATACATGTTTTTCAAACGAAAGGATGATCTAGGAAACAAGCCTGACTATGGTACTATAAAATGGTTGTACTGGACTTAACCATTTGAACATAGTGTTTATGCATGGAATACAGGTATGCATAATTAATGTCTGAACAAGCTCAGGTAAGTGGATTAATTTCAAGAGTCCTTGAACACTGCAGACTCCTATACCATATCAAGTAATGGGAACTGCACCTTATTAAGAAGCTAAAACCAAAATTTTTGCAAAGAATTTAGGGTATATAATGCAAATACAGGTTCACAGCTAACATGCAGACACCGAGCAATCTTTTCTACCACACAAAAGAAAAATCCTTTGAAATTTTTACTTCATAATACAGGCCTGGATAATACCTCAATACTGCCTCAGTATCTGCACGAGACAAAAACATCTACTGTGTAAAATGTGTAACTATTTAAATAAAAATCTTGCCTCTTTTTTCTGTTTCTCTTCACACAGCACCTATGCCAACTTAGCAAACCAGAAACCTGTTTTAACTGTTGCACTTGTTCTGCAAACATTTAAACACTGAAACTCAATACATACCTCAGTATTGCTGTCCAGTTTATGCCAACCAGGACCTTGGAAAGCACTCTTGGAGAGATACTTTTGATAAGCTTGTTCCAATAGGTTTATCTGCTTTTGATTAAATGGTTTCCACTTTTGCCTTGGTTTCCGTTCCCAAACAACATCAGAACTGCAAGACAAATAACAAAGTTAATAATTTCAGAGTTCTTATAACTTTCTTATGCATGCAAACTGTGTAAAATATATTCTTCCAATTTCTCAGGCTCAAAAAACCCTATTACGTCTTTTTTTAATATAAGCTAAAAAAAGAGGCAGTTAAATCCTATTGGTTCTAATTCCACAACAGGAGTAAATGCAAAACTTCATTTTAATTAAAAAGGTTTCACTTAATTTAACTTGAAACATGTCCTCTTCAACTCTATTGCTAAAATTATAATATGCTGCCAAATTTTAATTATTCAAAGAAATATTTACACTTCCATGTGCAGTACCTAGTAATTCCTATATAAGAGATTTCTTTTTTATTTTCATTGTTAACTAGGGAAAGTCCAAGACTATGGATTGACAAGTTTATTTCTTGATCAGGTTGCTCCAGCTCCTCTGCTTGTCGTGCTTTAGAAACCAATGCCACATCATCTGTGAAAAGCAGCACTCGCTGGCGTCCATCCAGAAAAGATACCCAGTGAATTTGAGTATTTGCATTGTAAGGGAACTGGCCACAGTCATCCTGTATTGAGGGGAAAAAAGAGCATATTACATGAGTAAATCCCTGATGTTGCTCTACGTTTATAAGCAAGTTTACAGACAAACACAAACCAGAACTCAGTATTTTCCCAGTTTGTCCAGTTCACTGCATTGTCCTGACTTGCTTGCATCTTGCACTGGAAAAAAGTTGGAGGTTGGGATATTTTTTTCCCCTTTTGTAAACTAAACATTCCAGCAATATTTGTGGTTTAGAATAATATTGGAAATCATTAGGAAACAAAGGCCTTCAGAGCAAAGCAAATGGCTTGGAATCTTAGGTGATGGCGGAAGAAGGCAATAAATCATATACCATGAAACAGTAAAACCCGACAATTACTAAGATCTCTGCTCTTCAAAAGCAGATACTCATTTTTTAATTTGTACAGCAAAACTGAGATAATTAAAACCCTTTTCTCAAAAGCCCCAAAGAATCATGGATGTAACCACAATTATATGGTAAAGAAATTAGTTTCAAACTAAAACCATTTTCAAATGTGAAAAATTCGACCCAAGGAAGTGCTTATACAGTAAAGCACACTGTAATTGGTTCTGTCTGAGTTCTGGTGTGTGAAATTAAACCCATTTTCAGTACAACTGAAACTCAAGTTTGCTTTCCTGTCCCTTCTTTTAGCTACTAATATTTTTCAGTTTTGTCAACCCTGTGCTACTCAACAGAAAAACCAGGCCACCTCTGAAGAATTCCTTTTAGTATAAGGTGCAAGTGGGCAGCTAATTAGAGACAGACACGCTGGACTTTGTTTAATCTAAACATCCACAAACTTGCTTCTTGACAGTAGCTATAAAGTCTCTTACAGGTTGAGACATGCAAAGTTACTGAGGAAGCTTTCTCCCAGGTAGTTTTAATTTTGGAATAGTCTTAAATTGGTTCAGCATTTACTTCTCCCCTTAAGAAATTTACCTTAAGTAGGTCATGTTCACCAAAACTTTGGGAGTAGCCCCAAGTCAATTTTCTTGGTTTGGTTGGATCTGACCAGGCAAACAGGCATACTTGCCTTGGTTTCAATTCCATTTCCTCTTGTAATCCACTGCAGGTTAAAAGAAAAGGAGAAAATAACAGCATTCACTGGTTAAAAGCACTGATGGAACTGGTGCAAGCAAATCCCAGTGCTAAACACTCCACCCCTCCAGCTTCCAGGGGTGAGGCATGAAGAGCCTAAGCTATTCACCCCAGAAAAGTCCAGCTGTAGGTTCACCAGCTCTCGGCAATACCCATGTGATACCCTGGTGATATCCCCTGGTTAAACAACCAATGGTGAATTGTTTCTTTCACATACCTCTGTTTATATCTGAGAGAGTCCCATGGAGTGTGGTTAACAATCAGAGCTGGGGCAGCTCCCTCGTGGTAATCCGTGAAGCTTATCACAGTAGAATGCTCCGAGACATTCACATCTACCAGCAAGCCCCCATTCTGGAGAGGAGGTTAGACAAAGCCCCAGTATTTGTTCTATGCATTAATTCAAGTTAGAACTATGATAAGCATTATCTCCAAAGACTTTACTGAACATGGTACCTTTATAAACACATTCCCTAATGCTAGGCTAGGGTGAGTTCTGAAATTATAATATTCTTCATTTGAGTCAAATTAATTTAACCATGAACTCTGTGTCTCCAACGTGTAATAGCTTATCAAGAAATCCTAAAATAGAATGCATTTTTTGTTACCTATTTAAACAAACTGAAGGCACCCAAGACATATCCTCTGCAAAAAACCCAGATGTCAGAGGTGCAGTATACCATTGTAACTTAATAGCAATAGAGCTGTTCAGTTTCCTATAAGCTTGTCACAAGTAAATCAACTTGACTACACAGCTATGAAAACATTAACAACACTGCAAACTTGATTCATAACCTTTTTTACGCAACAGAACTGAATAAAGTACAGTGTACCCACAATTTGAAACACGAGGTTTTGATCTTGATGATTTCAGTGAGTCAAGCTGCCATACGGCTAAAATGGAGAATACAACAACAGAATACACAAAGTCAGTCTCACCAATTCTTCCAGTTTCAGCAGAGTACCATTATCCTGGGTTTTAAACAGGAATGGTTTAGATGAGCTTTCATAGCCAACTACTCTTACACAAAGTTCACCTGATGAGTTTTCAGGCCAAAATGGAAGACACTGTAAGACAAGAAATACACACGACTTTCACATTTCATGTATGTTCAATATGGTAACCCAGCAGTAAAACAAACAGGCTTGTGTGACTAAGACTATTTCACATGCCTTAGTTCTTACCCAAGTATCTCCTGACGAATGTATCTACATCTACTAAGTTACTTAAACTGAAGGACTTGATTAATGTACCAAAATATGCAACCTGTGCTGTTCAAGTTCCCTTGGGATGTGAAATATCCATGTCATGCCACCAGAGGAGACAGCTTCCATAAGAGAACTGCTCTTCCCTTAAGTGGTACCTAAACACCAGTTGTTTGTCTACAATGATATGAAAATAAAAAAAACATGAAACATTACCTCTGAAGCGGAGATGTAATTCCATTTATTAGTTGGAAGAGAACCATTAGGACCAATTTCCCCAACTTCAAGTTCTAGAGAAGATTTGTTTGCTATTATGTAGAACGGAGTGAAGGTAACTATCCTGGTAAGGTTGAAACTGCTCATTCTGATGCTAACTCCAACCTGTTGAACAAGGAGAATTTGAGCAAATAATCAACAACAAGCTAAGAAGAAAAGTCAGGATAGAAAAAATAGAAAAGCCAATATCAGTGTAATTATGAAGCCTAACACACAACACTCCTGTTCCGATCACCTGAAGTAAAAGCACCAAACATGCAGTAAAATCAGCAGTTTATGGAACATAACTAATGCAAGAGTGAAATGACAAGTTTAGCAGTAGTAGCATTCTGCAGCTGCAGCTTTTGTAGGTAAAATCCACCAGAAATGCCTCTAGAGTAAATAATGACAACTTAAAATGACCATTATCTTCAGAAAACAGTTAAACAGTACATGAAAACACAACTCCACGCATCTCTTTACTCTGCTTAGTTGTGGAAAGGTAGTCTTGGATAAGGAGTGCAGATCTAAACACTTGCAAACAATTGTGAACAATTATCTCCACTATGCACGTTCATCATTGTGTTTTCAAACAGTAGAGTACTACACATTTGTAGAAAAGAAGTCAAGCCAAAAGAACCCAAAGAGAGCTTCACAAATCACAGAAACATATCTTACCAGATAGTCCATGTTATTAGCTGAACACCTGACACATCCGTAGCTTCCAACAGTATCAAGGGAAAAGCTACTGGACCAAGTGCTAGTTGAAATACAGAGCTGGATCTACAAACAAAAAACAACATTCAAAGTAATCCAGAAAACTCATTTTCATTCTCTAGCTAATGTATTATGGAGTGCAATGTAAAGACAATACTTCAGTGCTTTTAACACCTTCCATTAATTAGGACAACCTAAGAATGTAGTATCACTATTCATATTCTGATGTATTAATCTTTGATTGAGTTCTGGGAAAGATGCTACAGTAAAAGGTATTTAAAGTAGAGTAGTCCTCATTGACTCATGCTCATGACAGCACACACATAGATAGGAAAAAAAGCACAACTTTGTGGTGCATCACAAACTTGAAGAGGTGGAAGGAAATAATCAAATGAACACTGTTTTTTCAACAATTTCTTCAACTATTGTTAGGTAAAAACAGTTGTTTAAAAGGAATGAAGGGCCACTTCCAAAAAAACTTCCACTGCAGTACTCTTCACTTCACCATGTAAACATCACATCATACCAAAACCAAAACAAAGGAAATGTGTTAACACAAAGCAGAATATTTACAGTGTGCATTTTAAATGTCCAAGTACCAAAGAAAGCAGCAGTTAAATTAAAGCCTTTAGACTTAAAAACTACATAAAAATATTCCTTATATAAAATGTGTGCATGTTTTCCCCCTCAGAGCACGGCCTAAAGACTGCCATCTAAAGTAAGCGTACCTTGTTCTTACTAAAGATATTTTTCTTTTTAAATGAAAACAAAACAACATCTCTGTAGTCTGCTGGATGCTTCACATGAGTGTCTTCAGCTCGGTACTGGAGAATACGGGAAGTCTTGTTGATAATCCAGTAGGGACTGAACACGGACAAGACCATATGGCTCCCGATCCGCCTCATATGGATGTAAACATCCACTGTCATCTCTGAGGCAGAATGAGATGTGAAACGCACAGGGAAAAATTCAGACATCCCATCACAAATTTTAAGATGGCCATTCCAGTCTTTGCCTTGATATTTTAACAACACAAGCTCCATTATTTCTCCATTGATTCTCGAATGAAAAACATCAGCAGAACTCCCTTCAGTTAATTCACGGGCTTCTGCAGTTCCCTGTAGCAAAATTAGACAAGGCAAATTAAGTTTTCAATACATCAAATTTAGGTGTTCAAGAATCAGCACTTTATTCTCTTGTAGGATGTACATTTCAGATACTTCAGTAACCCATGTCCTAATCTCCAATCACTTTCACTTGAGATTGATCCTGTGAATAATTTGATGATCTTGCAGAGCAGTAAAGACTGCTTAATTCTGGATTTCAGGAAGGCAAACTAGTTCTGACATATCCCCTGTTTCCACTCCCTCTCTCCTTCATGATTTCCAAAGGATTTTGGCAATGAGTTCTTATCCATATTCTCACAATACTGGGTGTAACACTGCACTGGACTATGCTGCAGATGTACAGCCAGGATTTTTCACACTAAAGAACCCCCAAAGCACAAACCCACCAGTTCTGCCATAGTATTTGGTAGCACAGTTTTGCTCAGGCAGTAGCATCCAACAACACTAGCTTTCCTAATTTTTACTGATAAACATTTTTACTGATAAACAGTATATTTTACTGTATGGAATAGTGGCCAGGCTTGATTAGCCCAAGGATGTGAGGACAATAAGCATAAACCCCTGTACAGGCACAATGACTTCAAAAATACATTTGAATTACTGGTTTCTAGCTCCTCAGTCAAGGCAACAGCACTCTGTTCTACATTCTGTAACTCCAAGTACTGAAGTACAATGGAGGTGAGGAAAACTGTGAATAGTGCCATCGAGATGTTGGACAGAAGTGAAAGAAAGATCTAAATGAATCAGCCAGTTATGCAAGTAGGACAAAACAGAACAAACAAGGATGGTGGTTCTAAATGCTCACACCTGCTGTATTTACTAAAATCACTCAGCCTTAATGAAGAAATACTAGATACTGAAAATACTGAACAGAGAGGAAAACGGTCTGTGTAGCACACATCAAAGATTCTTCCAATTTGTGCAAGCGAGACCTCACAACAGTCATCAGTAAAGAATCAGTGTCTGAATGGAGAGATTTTGCATTTTCTATATAGAAAAGAAAAACTCTAGAAATTACAAATGCTTTCTCTTATACCTCTCCTTGTGAAGCTAAAGATAGCTTGCAAAATACAAACAGAATCTCAGAAGACCGTAAAAAAAAAAGACTAAACCACTACAGGATTCCTGTTCAAGGAGCAAGGCAGAGCTGGCCAAGTACACACAAATTTAAAACAATCCCCAAAACATCCAGAATCAATTATCTGCCTCATTCATTTACAACAGAAAATACAAAACCCAACTTTCAGCATCTTCCACACCACATTCACCTTCACTGCTAAGTAAATGTATTCTTACTTAAAAATCAAGCAAAGGGTTTACAAATAAAACCATAAAGTAACTTACCTCAAGTAAGTATCTCAAGGAGTATGGCAGAAGATTCCTCAAAGTCAGTGTAGGGTAAAGGTGGATAACGTAGGCAGGATCCAACTCCTCTCCAGAACTTGAAATAAAATTTAGTTCATCAGGTACAGCTGTTGAGCTGATCATTAGAGGCAAGAAACTGTTCTCAGTGGCTGGGCACTGTAACAAGCACTTGACTACATTGCTCCTGTGTAGCTCTTCCCTCCAGGCAATGTAAGTTGTAGATTCCTTGAACTGACTCTCAAGTATTCCTGTTGGTTGAACATACAGATGGCACCTGTAGGAAAACAGCAGGAATTGTACACAATGGCTTTGCACTGACACCTAACTTCATCCATTTTAAAGTCATGGCTAACATTCTGAAGCGCTTTTGCAGCACACTAATTACCTAACAAAGCACTTTGGAGTTTTAGTCCAGTCAGGAAGAATTACACATGCAAATTAAGGTTTCCAAACTAATGCTGTGTTTGTGCATCAGTGTCACAGAGATTGGCCCTATAGAGCAGGGAAAACGTACCTGTATGAATGCAAAGGAGCATGAAACTCTTCTTCTGGCTTGGACATGCCAATTGGTTCCAGCAACTTGGAGCCTTTAGCCAGTTTATAGATCACAAATGGAACTGAGTAATGGTTCTTGATCTAGAATCAAAATGCATAATTTTTCATTACATTTCTATGGTACAAATTTCTAAAGGAAAAAGTATCAACTAAACAACAAGGAAAACCAACATTAGCAGATTTAACCAAATTCCTCTAGAAAACAGACTTGAGCTGTCTTAATACACAAGTATATGAGAAAACTCTATTTAAGTCCCATGAATTGAAAAACACGCTTAAAATGTCAAGTAGCATAAAAAGTATCCCCAGTGCTGAGGATATTAGAAAGCCAAACAGAAAAGAGAAAACCAAAGGAAAATTCATGTAACAAATAGAGCAAAATACTCAGTAATTGGCCTTTAAGTAACGTTTTGGAAAAGTACGATCTTGAAAAAGTGCATTAAGGAAGAAAAGGAAGGTGACTCATTGAAGAGCACTGCTTTCAGAGGTTTGGTTTCTGTGGTTGGGTTTTTACCTGCAGAGGTGAGCGCACAGTAATGACCTTATTTCCTTCCGTAGCATCAATCTGCACAACGATGGAGTCCAAGTGATCGGCAGCGTCTCTGACGTTGTACAGGCGGCGGCCTGGCTTGGCCACAGGAATGCTGAGCACCTCTTTATATCCCTGAAGTTCTGATCCATAAAAACAGACAAAAGTCTTTATTAGCAACACAAATCACATTACCATTTCCTGTTTGAACAGTACTTAACCTTCTCAAAACTCAACAACAACCAGGACCAAAGTACCCGCTGGCAAAAGCACCTTAAATGGTACTCGAGTACCACTGAAGGAAAGCTTTAGGGTCCAAATACTCAACTCCATAACTTCAGATTATGATTTATACACAGCATGGGAAATACCCCAAGCAGTTATCAAAAGTATTTGTTGGCTAATGAACACAGAACAAGCTTTGTATCATGGCCAAGTACCTTCATATGGGCTGTGATGGAAAGGGAAAAACTCAGATGATTACATTTTAGTAGTTACTGTGACCTGTTTTCTTAGGAATATTTCCTGACAGAGCTAAAAACACACAAACATCATAACTGGTCTCAAGCAGCTGGGTAACTACAGAAAGCCAAATAAAAGTAGTAATAGGAGAAATGGAAATCCTGTCTAGTAGGAGCTGGAACGCACAGGCCTGTGTCACAGGGGCCTCTAAGATGGCCTATCAACATCTTCCAGTTCTCCCAAGGGGGTAGAAAAAAAACCTGCTCTTCTCACTTTCTGAAAAACTGGAGTGGAGGAATTTTCTGTCTTTTTAAGAAGCCCAGTACCTGTTTTGTGGTGTTTTTTAAATTGGAATCAATATTCAAAGGTAATTCCGCACTTGACCTAAATTTCTATCACATTGAATTTAACCCCCATCTTCCCATGCACAGCCTGTCATAACAAACAGCGCTCTTTAGCATAATACCTAAATTTAAACAGAAGACAGAGCTTTCCTGTCGGTACAATGCAGACAACCTTCCCCGCTGGGGTTCTTCAAAAACAGAGTATTCCAGTTCCATGCTCTGACCAGTTTCTATTTCATTCATGTTTTCTTTTTCAACTGAACCCACTATGCGAAAATTGGAGCTAGGAAGCACTTTGAGAGAAACACCCAGGGCGTTTTTCACTATGAAAGGTGCTGTCTCTTTAAAGGAATAGTCAAAGGTGGATGCAGTCGCTTCTGAAAATGCCTGTAAATAGCAATACATACAATATGTCATACATAAATAGCCACAATAACATACCTATAAGGGCTTTAAAAGACAGTTCCCCGCAACTACCTTTTTAAAGAGGGGAGGAATTATATACAGCAAGACTTATGCTTTGTATAGTAGCATTTCAGGCAAAAGGTTACTTACAGAGAATTTAATTTTATTCTGAGATTTGCAGCAAATGTTGATGCTAAAATAAGCATTCATGCTCCTCACAGGGAATTTTTTCAAATCTTAGGTTGTAAGAGAAACATAAGATCTGGGACATAGAAGTCACAAGGACATGGAACATCTACAAGCTCCAAATTTAATCACAACTTGTACTTACTTTTGTTTTGTTACACAGAAGCCACAGTAACTGACTGCCAATACAGACTTACAGTGTAAGCAAGTACTTAGAGAACTGCAGTTCATTTAGAATTAAAAAATAAATAGGCGTAAGTCACATTGTAAAAACAGCTTGATTTAGTCACCAAAATTTCTTCACCCCAGAAAAAAAAAGGAGAGAAAAGCAGCCTCAACCATTCATAAGCACACCTACTATCACCAGAAAAATAGGTGGAAAAAGTATTTTTAACACACGGGACATTCTACTCCTGCAGTTTAAAGGCCAATCCTAAAATGCACACTTTTCTTAGTATTCAGTTAGGCAGAAAATACGGAAAGGAAGTAAATTTCTGTTGTAATATTTCAGAAGGGGTATTGTAGGAAACAGCTGTGTTTATTAGAGCATTTCATGTTCATTTAACTTGCACTTATGACACTTTCTCAAGTCCTGCATAGGCACTTTTGTTGTTCTAACACAGAAGCTGCTTCTTTCAAAAGATAACACCACGTTTTTGCTGAGCCTAAAGGAGTCATCTGAGTAAAACTCCTCAGCCCTTCCAAGGTAACATTTGTCAGAGCTGCAGAACAGCCATTGACTGGCAGCCAATATAGTTTTTAAAACAGAGAAAATCTAGAATTTCCTGTGGAAGCACATAACTGAGCACCTTCTGCCTGTTGGGGTTACCTTGGCTAGGTTACTGAAAACAGCAAGACAACATTTGGATATTGTTATATTCATTGTATCCATCGAAGAGATGTTAATTGCTGTTTGTGGCTCAGGAATAACAATGAAATCATCCCCAGGCAGCAGATTTCTCTCTTGGACAGGATTAGTCTTCATCTAAAAGAAAAATTTCATTAGACAATTACAAATCTATATGTTACTTTCTCCTATGTTAAAACACGAAAAAACTACTTGACTTACACTTGACAATTTGGCCAAGCAAAGTAATATCTACTTTGCCTCGTAAATCTCAGATGCTTTAAACAAACATGGAAATTTTATAGATATTTACAATAATATTTATATAATATTTATATTTTATATAACACAGAAGGCAAGTTAGTTTCTCTTCCCTGCATTGTTACACGCTCCCTTGTTTCCATGCACTGATAATTCACATTATTCAGAAAAACCTTAAGATCTCTAAAGAATGATTTTTTTTCTCATGTAAAACTGCATAGCTCCTTCAAGCAACAGCATTCAAAAGGCCAATGCCCCATAAAACTTTTAATAAATTAAAAAATAGCTGCCTATTCAAACCATTTCACATAGTGTCAAGTATCTTTACATACCTCCAGCTTTAAATTCCATTGCTTCTTTCCTCCTTCAACTCGTTCAATAAGCGGCTCCCACACTGCATAGGTTTCATTGTAATAATGAACCTAAATAAATAATCAAAATTAAATAAGTTATCTAAATACAAAGCAATTATTATGAAAAACATTAATAAGAAAACACTAAATCTTCATTTCATGTTTTGGAGGTCTAGCATTAACTTTTAATGGTTTTTAAAACTAATACACAGAAGTGTAATATATAATATATTTTTCATTAATTACACCATTTTTGAAGAGTTCATTCTCTGGATTGCTTTGAGAGCAACCAAGCATCCTGTAATGCCGTATCTTTTTTAACACTTACAATTAACATAATCAAGTCTCTTATCTTCTCCCACATGGTTTGAGAGAATGACTGAGACCAGAAACTTCAACGCCATGAGTACTTTATCGTACTATGAAATAACAGTTAGTTTGAGCTGTTTGACCAGTCTGAATCTGGTCCACTGGAATGATTCCTGTCACTCATAGCCAACACCAAGTTTTTAATTTGCTTCCATCACTGCAAATCTGAATAAAAGCTGTGGACTCAATAGTTTTGGATGCTCCCTTTCAGCTATTTTGCTCATCCCTTGTGGAACCACAGTGACTCCCCCCAGAGGCACATGATTAGGCATCCAAACTCCACCATGATATGCACATCTGGCAATGGAAGAAGGCTACTTGTATATCCAAGAAAAGAATGAAGAATGAGGTAATTTGGTAAACTGACAAGCGGTAGTAAATGTATTGCATAGAGCAGTTGCACACCTGGTTGTATGAAATTTTAACATACTGCCTCCATAAGAGACTTGTACCATCTTGGAAAGGTATCTCATTTTGAGCAAAGAGTATAACTTGTACCTTACCAATGAAACACCATGCTGGAGAAACAAACAAAAGGGGGGCAATAAGAGTTAAATGTGAATATTCAAGTAAGCCAAGCTTACTTTGTTCAAACAGCAAAACTTGAATATGCAGAAATAATACAGAAACAGAGGACTAGATTATTTCACAGGGCAACTGCCATTAAAATCTATTGATTTCCAACTTTCTGTGCAAGGCATGTTATGCTTACTTGCCTGACTACAGAACTCTTGAGAGCATTACAATTTAAACCTATTATTAGTTCAGCACATATAAAGTGTATTAAAAAGTTACTTGAACTCAAGAAACCTTGCAGAAGTGTTTTAAGCTGCTAACAGTTTGACCCCACATACCTCCAGTGACATATCAGCAGCAACCTCCATCAGCGAGGACCAGTTTTTAAGAACACCTGAAAATGTAGATTCCACTAACAATAAAGGGACAGTTCGATGTCCCAGACCACATTCCAAGGTCATCTGAACCGATTTCACTACAATGTCAAATTTCTCTTGCTTCAGAATTTGTTCACAGTCCTTAAAAGATTCTGTTGCTTCTGTGGCTATGTCAACACCAAGAAACCAAGCACTGCACTCGTCTATAGGCTTCACTTGCCACAAATTCTCAGAAACTTCAGTTGCTCCTCTAGAATCCTCCTCTGTTGTTTTGGGCTTTAGGGCAGCCATAATGGTCGTGACAGTATTCAAAATTATTGGTGATATCTCGAACAAAGAAAACAATCTTTTATTAAAATACAAAATCTGTGATAAACAGAAATAGCAAACATGGAAAGCCTTGTAAGAGATGCAACTTAATTTCCAAGGAAGAGAATCCATTCATGGACCTCCTCTTGTTTTCCTTTCCTGCAAAATATCCCAAAACTAGTGGTGGCAGCAGCAGGGGGAAGAGTTATTTCGTAACTTTGGAAGGAAGTGGTAGGAGGAATCCTAGAATCTGAAGTATTTAAATTATTCCTTTTTGGTCAAGGGACTGTCAAAATGATGAACACGCAATGACTTTTTCCAACACAGAGCAGCTCTACAAGTGCTTATTTCTGGAATTAAACTAATGGGGAAAATGAAAATTGTAAATAACAATATGCAAATAAAAAAAATTAAAAAAAAAAAAGGCAAAACAAAACAAAACAAAAAAACACCACAAAACACCAAAAACCAAGCTACAGCACGAGAAACATGGCTGTTCTTCCAAAGACAGTTTTCATAATCTTACCTTAATAGTTAGTTCTTCTATTGTTACAGCCACAGTGTGTAACCCTGAAGTGTGCACCATATTTTCCACGACCAAAGAACATGGCCATAACACCTGAGTGAAAAACATAATTTGATTACTAAGGTGACTCCTTAAATCTAACCTTTTCATATGGTCTTGTATTTTTTTCACCCCATAGGCCAAAGGGGCACCGATCCCATGAAGCAACAACATGCTTCAGAGTAAAAACATTCTTTCCATATAATGCGACAATCTCACATCCCAATTTGCACAAGCACCATTTTGTACTGGAAGGTTAAAAGTCAGTGAAATAAAAGCATTTGACATAATGCTTAAAAACCAGACAAAACAAAAACCCAACACACAGACAGTGATAACATAGTAAAAAAACCCCCGAATCCTTAAAAACCTAAATGCATAAGGGAAGATAAGCACATGTGAGATGAACCACACAGGCCACCTTTATGGCTCAGTGCTCCCTTGGCAGGAATGTGCAGATGAAGTTCCAGATAAAAGGCTGCTCAGGACTCTACTGCAACAAGGACACCAACAGGCAGTGAAAAACACTGCAAAAGGTCTTGGGTTTCAAAACCCCTTATACAGTTTCTTCACTAAGAAACTTTTAATGTAATTTACAAATGCACAGCACAGGTTTTAGACAGAGCTCTAAGTGGTCAAGTCCTGCACATACTGATAAAAGATTCACCTATAAATGGCACAGGCCCTCCTCTCTTCTGAATAATCAATGATATGAAAACTGAGAGTTTTGAGTGCTAGAGATATGCCAACTACAGGATATGCCTGCCAACAGTTCTAATTACTTTTTCATTATGAAACACTGGTTTCCTTACCGTAGTAACATTCTTGTCTTGTTTTTCTCTGAGAAAGGCACAGGCCAACACTTTGAAGGCCTTCACTTGAGCAGTCATCCTTTGTGCAAGCTTGTCTGATGTCAGAGAAAAGTCACATTGGAAGGAAACTTCTAAGGCAGGGGCATCAGCATTGGTCAAATTAGCAACGAACACAATTTCTGGATCCATAATCACAGCTTTTACTGACATGTTTGGCTGTACAGATATTTCTGTGAAAATAAGTAAAAACACCCACCTTGAATACAAAAACCAGAAAGAGGAAAGCTATCTGTTGTGTCAGTAGCCAATCTACACATTCTGAAGAATAAACTAATTTCTTAAGTCTGATACCAAGACAGCATCTTGAAAACTTTTGGATGAGTTATTTTCAGAACGAAATCTGCAAAGGAGGGGAATGTGGGTGAGTGGAAATTGGTTTTACAGACCTGTTTCTGCCTTGGATTTCCCAGAAGCAACTTGCTTTAATTGGAACTGTGCAGATCCTTCAGCTGACGATACTGGCATTGACTTCATGAAAAAATGTGCTACTGACAACAAAAATTCCATACTAGCACATATGTACAGCTTGTCGAGGACAGCAACAACTTCAATTCCATTTTTATCCTGCTTATATCTTATATCTATCATAGAATGGCCATTTGTGTCATCTTTCTTGTCTATCATTCTGGAAAACAAGTTTAATAAGAAACATCTCAAACATCATAACATATAGATCTAGGAAAACAAAGATGCATAAATACTGCCATTTTTTCTCCCCATGCCATTTATAAAGAATTACTACATAAGCAAGCAGTGATTCTTCCAGAAATAAGAGGGTAGAGGCTTTTCTAGCAGAAGAGTAATTTTGATTTAAAACTAGTGTGCTACACTCTTGAAAGTATGCATGCAGCACATAACAATCACACTGAAGTTTCAGTGCACACAACTCTAGTTAAGGCTGGGTGTTCTCTATTCAGCTGTTCTACAGTTTACTGTAATATGCCAGCCTCCAAGATTTCTTTTTGTTTTGGATAACCTGAGAAATTAACATAAAAGAGAAGAAACTTGTTTAACATTATTAAAATGACATTGTTCATTGCTTAAGCACAGAGTATGGACAGGCCACAACTGACAGCACTGCTGAGTTTTATCAATTCCATGTGAAGCAAAGTATAGAACAAACGCCTCATAAGCTAGAGTTTTTTCATTTCCGATGCATTCAAACCTACCTTGCAGTCACATTCTGAATTCCTTCTCTGAGATCATCCAAGGTACATGCTTTGAGTTTAACACTGATATCCATGGAGCCATCTGAGAACATCTCCCCTGCCGACGCCATGAGATGCAGCCGGAGCTCACCAAGGCGCAATTTGTCACTATGCACCGAAAGCAGAGACTCCTACAGAAGGACAAAGAGCAGGGTTAGTTATCACAGAACAAAGCAATGAGACATTTCCCTTGCTGCTAGCCACGTACATGGTCATCTATGAATTGAAGGATCTGATTAGCCTGCCACTGTCATCAGTCCTCCACTCATACAAACGAGTTCAAGAAACTCACTGAGAAAACAGAAAAATCCTGCTGGGCAGCAGTGAAGTTGTTTCTGCACCACACTGCCAGCAGTTGTTCAGAATGCATCACTGAAGGATAATCTGTTCGAACTCTAGATCCCTTACCAGAGGATCTCTCCATTCTCATTACACTCACTCATCTACAAGAGCACCTCAGCAATAAGTGGGAATTATATGGCGGTGAAATTAAAATAAAATCCCATTACAGTGTCTTTCTTCCCTGTGATGTTCATTGCACAAGAACATCTTAAAAATTATACACAAATAATATTCACTATATATAAAGACATATAAAGCAAGCACCTTCACATCTACACAAAGCAGACTTTATTAAGTCATAAAAACAAGACAACATTTCACATCTTTCTCTTCTGTTTTCAGCACAGAGAAGATGTCCATGATTGCTCGCACTCAGGGATATGCAAGAGGAAATTATGGGCCATATACACCTTGCATCTGCTTACTAACCCCAGAGGCACCACACATAGAACTAGCACTATCTGAGCTAACAATTCCTGCTTTTCAAATTTTCTTTTTTTTTTGGGTAACTGGAATCAAAGTTTGAATGACCAAATCAAATGCTGGGTGGTTTTGGTTGGTTTAGTAATATTTTTAGTGTGACTTTCAGAAATGCACACATCTTCTTCTTAAGGACATTGTCTACCCAAGAAAGCTCAAAGCTCCATTATGGAAAGCATTACAAAGCCAACACAGCTGACGTAACTTTATTTTTCTGTCCTGAATTCTGTCCATGTGAGAAGCCTTGGCTGCCCACCCCACCTGTGTGGTAAAAGCTTTGTCACAAACCTGAGTCGTGTCGCTGCTGTAGAGAATTACAGAAAGGGACTCAAAATTGAAGTCAAATTTAAGTGCTGTATAACATTCCACAGAAGACTGAACTGCAGAAACACTTTTTTGTCCAGAATCAACAAGGGCACCTGTCAGTGAAAAGAAGGTATTTTTACATTTCTTTTGAACCCTGGGCTTGCTTTTGGGGTTTTTTGTTGTTGGTTGTCTTTTTTTCTGGTTGGTTGGTTTGGTGTTTGGGGTTTTCTAAATTAAGATCAGAAAATCACAAACAGAAGGAAAGCTCTAAATCCAGAACACTACTCAAAATAATTCACACTTTTAATTTTCTTCTATCCAATGCATATTAAAATTATATAGCACAGAGTGGTTTAGAACCTTAAAAGAAGCTGTCATTAGTTTACTGCAGTTCTTCATTCACTTTAATGAAGAACAACACAAAGTACCAAGTCTGCTCAAGGAGTCTGCACTACTCTTCCTTCCAGTTTCTATTCACAGTAGAGCAATTCAACTATTGATTAAACAGCAATTTTTTGACACTGAGAATGTTACATTTGGGGAAATAATAGATTTTGGCCAAGTGTTAACAATATTTCATCCAGAGACATGCACTGTTTACCTTGACACACTATTTGAATACTAATATCTTCCTTGATTGTTATAATTGTGCATTAACATTCTGGGGTAGATGATTTGGCTTTTTTCTTTTTGAACCACATACAGTTAGAAGAGTGATTGATATAAACTGAAGAATACCATCCCACGAGAAATTAATTACAAAAAACACACCACAAAAACTTCTGACCATCAAGAGCTCAAACTCCATGTAAGTGCATATATTCTTATTTATAACTTTTCATGTATACAACACATATGCAACAATTAAAACAATTTATAGTGCTTCAGAAAAATATGATATCTGAATTTGTAAACAGCTCTCTGCCTACACATATTTAGCCTTTGAATTGAACATACTCTCAGAGCCACCAGATTCATGTGGAGCTTTCCCTTTTTTAGGTATCTGCGTATCCTCAATATTCTCTTGCCCAGTATTTGGCTGGGAAGAAGCTCCTCCAAGGTTTTCAAGTAAAATTTTCATGATAACAGTTAGATCATCTTCACTGAGTGCAATCTGTAAAGTGACAAAGCCACAAGTTCATTTTTGGTGACAGCATTTCTTCCAACACGGTATGCAAGCATTGAGGAGAAACAATGTGCTGCTTCCAGCAGAAACAAACTGGATAGTCAAAATTATCCTGTCCAAAACAATCTAAATTATTTGCCCATTTTTCCTATAATATCATCTGTTACTTGTTATGAACAGGAGTTACAACAAGAAATAACAGTCCACATGATAAACACTTTCTTGACTTGTAAAAGATCCTTGCCTATTAAAAATATGAGTAACTGATAAACATAAGCACTTCTCAACAATTCAGTAATCCAAAAACATGACCGGATCACATTAAAGCCAAGATTTGCATTGTATACACTAAAGCGACTATCATTCAGTAGGCCTTCAAAGATTTAATGAATATGTATCCAACCATAACTTTACAGAATCACAAAAAGAGCAAGCAGCACTAAGTGACAAGACGCAGCCACTTAGCCTAAAGTATACAGAGTAAGAATATTTTTTCTACATTTGGTTAGTTTTGCTGGTACTCCTTTAAATCTCTTATTTCTCTGTGCTTCACCAGTGCGACATCTGGCCACAGCACAGATACAGGAATGAACAAATAAAAGGGCTCAGGAACAAGGAAAAGGTGCCCCAGTTTGGTTTTACTCATTTAAATCCATATGGTTAATGCAGGAAAAGAAAAAGTAGAGCCCTCCCTCTGCAAAGATAATTTTAAATTGTTGTGTATTAGAGATAACCTTTTCATTTCTAATACATCTACTAAACATTCAAATAACCTGAATGTTACAGATTAAACAATTTGAATTGTTAAATCTTGTTTTTAAATGGTAACTCAACAGATAACCTCAATGATTTTACCGACTGTTGAGTCAATGGATAGCTCCAACAGACCTCCAGAAAAATAAAACCAGGTTTTATTCCATTTGCATGCAGCTACACCAAAACTATTCATTATACAATATCAAAATTCTAACAAATGTATAAACTGGATGATCAAGCTGGAAGTCTTTCAACATACTGTAAAGGACACAAACTGAAATGAGTTTACAAGCTCCTTAACTAAGCTGAGGACTATTTCGAAAATCCGTGTGACTTTTGATATAGTTCTTATTAGTCATGATATTACCTGCATTGGTTTTAAGTCTCCTTTGATACCAATTGCAGGGCTTTTATGATACCATGCTGCTGCTAAATTTCTCTGGACCAGTAAAGTCAAACTCACAGGACGCAGAATTTCAGAATCTGGTTGTGAATCTGTGGATATAATACACCTAAAAAAAGACAGTGGAAGCAACAGAGGAAAAAAGTTTACTGGTTGCAGAATCTAGCAGAATTACAGGCATAATTAATTTAAGAATAAGCTCGCATGCACTTACACCCACATATGCACTCCAGATGAACTCAAGTTACTGTGCTATCATTCCTTTCTTTCCAAGAAGGTTTAGAGATTGTGGATCTGTGTCTTTATCTAAAAGCACTCCTAAACTTAGCTTGGGAAGGTTTTTTGCTTGGTTTTAGTATGTTCTCACTGTCTACCATGTTTAAAAAAGAGAAAAATGCCAGATACAGAACATGGACACACTTTTCTTTACAAAGACACTTCAGCTCAGGAAAAAGCTCCATGTTTACCTTGATAATTTCAAGTGAGTCAGCTGCACATTCATGTTGTCAATGACTGGAGGAAGAGGAGATTCATCTGAAGACACCAGCTTGAATTCATTCTGAACTCTGATTAAGCCAAGATCAGCTACCAAAGCATTACATGAAGCTGAAGATTCAGGGACAACTATGACTGGAGCTTTCAAGTGGACATCCATTAGGAGGCGGAAGCTCTTTTTAGCAAAGTCCTTCATGCTGGAAGCAGCCATTTCTGCTGCCTGGACAGTGACTGCAGTCAGGGCTTCTTGTGCCGCTTGGAAATTGTTTAGGAAGTTCTATTCATACGTAGTGAAAAGAAGTAAGAGTTCCATGAAAGCAAATAAGCCTCTCAAAAAAATGGCAAGCCCCAAGCAAAATGTAAATTTAACAAAAATTAACACTTGTGGTATAAATATGAAATTTCTAATTCAACCACACTCATTTCAAAAGAGAAAAAGGTTAAAATCACCAATAAGCTTACATGTTGCTTAACTGCTTAATTTTTAAGATATTATTAAAGCTATCAGCTCCATTCATTACTTCTTTTGTTATCATTCTCCTTGGCAATCTTCTGTAAAGCAGTGCAACTTAAGTGATACTCTTCAGCAAAATACTTCTATATGCTTCCACATCAGCCCACCACCAGGTACAGGTAAAAAGAGCTGATTGCATTTTTTCTCATTAAAAAAAACTTTTAATGTCAAGAAAAGAACTTAAACTAATGTCTTACCAAGAGACACATAAAGAACTTATGTAGGTAAATTATTTGGATGCAGCCCACTTTCAGAGACATTTTACCATCCACCCTTGACATATCAGCGTAGGCTTCTGCTGCAGTGGCATCTGGATAAAGTGACATGTGAAATCTAAACACTTCATCTCCCATTATGGAGACAGCCTAGAAGATTAAGTCCACATAGTTAATACTCCCCGGTATTTCTGAAATAAAAAATATTTCCCCAACAAGATGAGCTGCAACTCAGCAGCAGTACTTGGACATATGGTAGGCACAAAAGGAAACAGAATCACCTATTTAATAGTATATGACTCTTCTCACTTGCTTACCTATAGCCCATTTTATATTTAACCTCTGCTACTCAGAATTAAACATACCAGTGCAAACATAATTTAAAAGAACAAAATATTAAATGGAAGAAAGTTTTGCTTCTCTGAAGTAAAGGAGATTAATCAATAAATTTTGCTTAGTATTACATCGTACTTTGCATTCTATAACACAGCAAATAAAACAACAGTATTGTCACTAAATCACTTGAAGAACTGAGTCTCTTCAGCTGTTTACAGTCTGCACAACACATCACCTTTTTATGGATTGCTTCTGGATCGACATTTGTAATTACAATG
Organism: Cnemophilus loriae; assembly: GCA_013397755.1. Lineage (NCBI taxonomy): Eukaryota > Metazoa > Chordata > Aves > Passeriformes > Corvidae > Cnemophilus > Cnemophilus loriae. The sequence goes on along the minus strand of VZTF01009104.1, from coordinate 116,650 downwards.
TCCTCGAGTCTGGAGAACACTTTAATCTTTCCAGGCTTCTTAGCTACAGATGCATCCATTCCTGAATGAAACAAAAGAAAGAAGGTGATTAATGCACTTCAACAAATTTCTAAGTAAACACTTCTGCTAAAAAACAAACAAGCAAACAAACCAACCCCCTGTGTTAGCTACTACTGAATATAAGGAATAATAACAGCTTAGAATCCAGGCTTCTGCTATGCAACAATGAATGCTAAGCCTGAGACAGAAGTCAGGGCCTTACTGCACATGACAAATTTGCCAACATAACTTGATTCTAAGAGTAGAGTAAATTTCCCCAACACTATCCAGGATCTAGCTATTAAAAAATGGAAGTTTGTGTTATCTATAACATAGTGCCTTCACTTCTTTTAATTTTACCGCACTTAGAAATTGCCTTCTTTTTTCGAGTCCAACATTTTTTTTTCCTTGCAGATCATTTCATACAATCAAAATACATTTAAAACACGTTAGAGACATCTGCAGTGCACACACTGGCCTTTTAGAAGTCAGTGGAGGGAAACAGCCTATTTTTGGCTACAGCCTGCTTCATCTAATATTTAAATAAAAAACACCTTACCTTGTATTCTAATGTCCGCAATTCTACAGGTCTGATCACACACTGTAATACTGAATGCATTTAGCTTTGCAGTGAGTTTTAATTCACAGACATCATCATGGGCTGCATCACTAGACACTGGATAAGAAACACAAGAGACGTACATGGAGCGCAAGTATTACAAGCCCACTATTTAAAACAAATATTAGATTAGTAGTTTTGTACATATATGAACTATTCAAAAACAACCTGCAGTAATTCCCTAAAAGGTATGATAATAGTTAGTCAAAAAGTGAAAAAAGTAATTTATTAACAGTTGCCTTCAGGCACACAAACTGTCACCAACCAAAACAGGCAAAAAGCCATCAAGACAATGTCTTTTCTCCTCATTAATACCTAGTTTTCATGCAACAGTTGCTGAATATAGTATACACTATATTATTTGAAATGCTACCTCACATGAGAAATGCTCCTCTCTGTGTCAAGTAGCAAGGCTAATTTAGGCATATTAGCTGCAGCAACACTGCACAAACACAAAATGTAACAGCCACTGGACTCAATCCCAATAGTTTTCGGATTAGAAAACCTCGAATTTCACAAACAACACTACAAGCACAAGAATCAACAACATAGGACCTGACAAAACATTCAGGAACTTCCATGCAAAAACTCCTACTATTCCAAGGTTACAAATACCAGTAATTAAAATAAACACACCACCCCTTCAGTTCAGAACTTCTCTTTGCTTCCCCAGAGGAGTATTTATTTTCAGCAACATAAGCACTCTTTAGAGCCTTCAGATTGGAAAGCTACATGGTTGTGACACTGAACCTTTGGAAAGGCTGCACACTGCAACATCATTTATTCAACTTTCATTATAAAAATCAGATCACCACCCAAGGAAAAGTTATATTGAGTAAAGAGAATTTGTAAAATTAAGAAACAGGAAAAATGTCTGGTGCTTTTTTTTTAATAAGATTATTTTCTCCCCATTTACAGTTGTGCATGCTTTGTTTTCCACCAAATAGACTGTAATGCTGTCATCTGAAATAATATCCTGTGAAACTGCAGGTGAGACGCTGTTAAGCAACGAAAGTACAGCCTTTATAATATGACATTACCTGGTCTAAGAGTACTTCCTTTTCCCTGTTCTTTCATTTGAGGCTTGTGGTCTGATGATTTATCAGTACTGGGAAGACCACCTGACGGAACACTGAAGGTGAGAAAACTCATGACGGAAAGCAAAGCCTCTGTGTGAAGTACTATATCCAAACTTGAAAAGATGACCTAAAATGAAGGCAAGGAGACAAAGTAATACTGCTATTTAGTAGCAGTTTATACCGTAACAACTCAGAATTGCTGTCATAGAATCAAAGAAAAAAGCCTCTTGCTCAATTTCACAAGTATCTGACTCTTCCATCTCCATCCCCTTCAAATCACACCACACAAGCTCCAGAACAGATGAGGGAGCTATGGAAGGGAAGCTTAAAACAGCTACAGAGGAACTGCGCCAGCCTAAAAATTGATGCCTCATGTGGTTATGCCTTTTCAGGACACTCTCTTTAGTTCGGCTGCATTTCATTGTGGACTATTCAGCACTTAGGCTGACAATTCCAGAACCACGTATGAAGATATTTTAGTAGATATGGTACAACACCAACAAAAAAACCACTAAGATTCAAAATTTGCAATCAGAACAGAGTAGGTGAGCAGCAACTACTCCTGCTAGTATTACTAAGTGAAACGCAGCATCAGTCACTTATTCCACATAAGGCCACCAAGAAGCAGCTTGACCCACCATTACTATTTTAAAGGAAACATTTTAAAAGCAGAATGACATGTTTATTTCAGAAGTTGCTGAAGCCATTGAAAATTACCCATGAATAGCTGCTTTTGGGAGAAGTAAAAGGACTAATTGCACTCAAGACCCCTGAGAACGCTAATTGGACATTTCAGCTCACATCTCAATTTCACTGTTACTGTTACAAGCTCAGAAACACAAGGCTTTGGTTTCTCTCTCTGCTAAGTGTATCACTCCAGAAACAAAGCACATGCTAAAGGTCTCAGTTAAAATTCATAAGGACATTTTTCTAACTAGCTAAAAATGTATAGTTTTTAGTTTAAAAAAATTAATAGAATAAATACTTCTGTAAAACAGTCGGTTTTTTCTATCTGGATTTGCCTTTGAAGTAGTTAAATATAAAGCAGTAGGTTTTAATGATGAGAGTCAGGGGTTTGGTTTTTGGGTTGGTTTAGTTCCCTTTTTTTTTCTCTTCAATGAGAAGACAAAAAGGGAGCAACTACCACAGCTGCTACCATTTGAAAAGCTTAAAAAAAAAAATTAAATACATCCAATACTCACATTGATGTTTTGCTTGGTGCTTTGGTAAGTAGTAACAAAGTCTGGTCCATCAGGATCAGCCTAAAGGAAAAAAAAAAAAAGGGGGACATGGTCTATCTCTACTGAATTAGACAATAATTCATAATAATTATTAATAATTTTATTAACTGAATTATTTGCATTTAGCCCACACACAAGGATTATTCCAATCGCGAAAGAAAACAAAGGAAAGTGATGAAGCCTGAACAAACACGTTCTCCAAATCAAGTACAAGCAAGACAGCCAGAATGGGGTACTCACAATGCTCTGCTCAGAGACATTTCATAGTCATTTCATATTTTGTGAAAATTCAACTCGCCAGTTGCAAAACTTTCTCTCATCTAGAATCTATTTAAAGTGGATCAATTTATGCTTCGTACTTTGCCAGTACAAATTAATTTATTTTTCACTATGTAAATGATGCCATTCCAGATAAGAGTAATGAGAAGCCCACTGGTTCTACAACTTATCAGATTCCCAAGTATCCATGCAATTTTTGAAGGCCTTTTTTAAGGTACCAGCATATCACTCTTCAAATGCAAGTTTTATCATCTGTAGAGTCACTCTTCACTTACATAGGCAAAGACCATCTCACCTGTTAAGTTTCACAAAGGTACTCATTCGTGCTGTACACACACAACACAAATATTTGCCTTGCCAGTGATTTCAGTAATAGCACTGACTTATGAAGCAAGCACTATATGGAAGCAGTGGAGAATTAAATGAAATGCTAAATTGAAAAACATTTGTATTTGTATTTGGGAGAAGGCCTGGGTAAGTTTTAGATACAAATCTACAGGCTAAGTACGGAAGCCTTACTTTACTCCCCATGTAATCTTACTGAAAATGTATTGAAACCTTAACATATTCCATTTTCAAAAGATGTTCATCTGTCTCACTTGAGGAATTAAGAACGCAAAGAGGATCTCCTTTTGAGTCTGAAAACAAAGAAATAAAAATGTAAAGTGTTTCCACTCACAAGCTTTACTCCACCTATGCAATGTCTCCATGCTAATTCTCTATTACATACTAATTAGACACTATTCTTGCTGAAAGAGTGAAAATAAACAACTATTTTCACTGAGAAGCTCCACATTAAGCATTATCTTGTGAAATGCTATATTCACTTTATTTTAAATTAAACTAGTAAAAATTAACTTATCTTGCTCCTGAAACAAGATTCAAAACTGAAAGTTCTTTGCATTCCTGCCTTCAGGTTTCCACACTACTTTGGATAAATGGCTATTTCAGTTATCACTTCATCTGTCAGTTTGAACTGTTACTCAACCAACCAAGGAAGTTTGAATTGTTACTTGACCAACCAAGGAACTCGCATTTCCAGTGCTGCCAGAACTGGTCATAAAGCACAGAATCAGACACTCATCAAAACACACTGAACAGCTGGAATACTTCTCAGGAACACCATTACTGCTCAAAGTAGGCAAGTCACTCAAATATATTAACTCTAGCACTGGCAGTAAAACTTGGTATCAGGTAAAACAGATTAATTGTATCTAAATTACCCTTCCCCCCCCCACCCCCCCTCCCCCATTATTGGTTTTGAGCATGTTATCCTCTGGCTATTCAATTGCACACACTCTGCTGACTGTACCAGTTCCCTGGAAGACTTACCATTTATTTCAGTGCATCTCATTGTAATTTTCTTCAGATATGTTGCTGCAGCCAATTCATGATTTCTAATTTTGGTTTTGGTTCCAAGCTGTAGCATAGTTAGAATATGCAATGGATATCTCTCCTTCTGAACCTGTTTCATCAAGGTTATTACAACCTTGAATATGGAAAGGGAAATAAGTTCAATATTTCAGTGAAGCTGTTCAGACGTGGCAGGCAGATATAAGCAGGTGCTACCTCCTCAGCTAAATGTGAAATATAACATCAATCTAGACATTTTGCCTTTTTATAAACAGACCCTATAAGACCAGTTTGCTAAAGATTTCCCCTGGCCCCTGCTCTGTTCCTATTGCTTATTTTCTTTTTGTTGCCAAGTCAAACTGTTAAAATGGACTTTATAGCCCACTACTTCTAAGAAACAGACTTGAGTACTGGGTTCAGATGGAATAAGTTGTATAGATAGATACATACCTCTTTGATTTCAAAATTAAGTAGCATATTGATTACATCTTCATTTAATGTTACTTTTCTCTTTTCAGACAGCATTCCTTCTGGAACACTCTTATCCTGTATCAAAACCGATCTCTTCAGTTCTTTTGTTTTACCTGAAACATTCAATATATTGCTTAACTTTCGAAACCATTTGTTTAGCTCAAGAAACACATCCAATTCTTTTATTCATTTAGATGGATTACGTTCACCTAAGATAAGCTAGCATTTCCATAAGCAGAGCCTTTAACTTCAGAGCATGAAAAGGAAATACAAACATGTTCTGGCAACAAGATGACACTGACATCTCAATACCTTGCTAGTTCCTTGACAACTTAGCTAACACAATTACCAAATTTTGTCTTGTAATGTTTCCAGTTTTTTGAAGTATCAAAGTATGAACACTGTCCTTGTAAAACCAAAAAGAAGAGTTTATCACTCACACTCAGTTTATCACCATACTCTCAGATCTAAACTTGCTTTCCAGATAATAAATGCTTTTCCTTATTCCTGAAAGTAAACACACTTAGTATTCATGACAAACAAATTCCATCTCTGACCTTCCTTTTGCAGTACTGATTTCGCATCCATTTGATTTTCTTCTGCTTCACCCAGGTTTTCCATCAACACTTTGAGAAAAACATTCAAATCCTCTTGACTTAACGCAACCTAAAAAGTTGCAGATCACAATTCTCAGGAAAAACACATTGTTCCTTGAACTTATCACCTGCTAACAAAGCAGAACATCGTTTCCTGGCAAGAAGAGTGCTTATTTATAGCTATTTTGTCAGCAGAATCATCCCTTCAATAAGAAAATTAAATTCTTTCAACCTCTTATTGTAAAAGTCTGAGGCGATTGAAGGTTTTGACCTCCAGTGCTGTATCAATATACACTGCAGCATTTAATGTACCTATGCTTTTAATACATTCCTGTCAATGACATGCCCCTTCATGATATTTTAATTCCAGTTTCACTCAAGATGTCCCTGGTATTTTCTTTCACAGTACATAAAATGCCACAAAAAACAAGTATCCCTCTCAACGGTGATGGGAAGGTAGGAAGCTGGAGTTACTAAAGTAAATATTTGCATTAATTTAAACTCCTCTCAAGAAGATTCCATTTTTAAAGAAAAAAAAACTAAACACTTTAAAGAATTCTTGCTCAGAAAGCTGGTCACAAAACCATTTACGTGATCCTTTCAAACCTCTACATTCATCTGAGTGGCATTAAATCCTGTTACATTGCTGAAATCCACTCCACACCCACTAAAAATTTGCAGCTTGTTGCCCCTTTGTGTCCAGAAATAACATTAAGGGTTGCTCTCACAGTAAGTATTACCACCACCTTCTCACAAGACTTACATTCATTGTATTCAGATACCCCGTGACCTCCAACACTGGTAACTTGTGAAACCAAGCTGCAGAGAGATTTCGTTTCACAGACAGGCTTAAATTAATAGGGTGAAGTATCTGAATATCTGGATGTGACAAATCTGTCTCCACTGTGGTCCTTGAAACACAGGGAGGAAAAAAAAAGAAAACAGTTGGGAAGTTGGAAGTCACATGTTAGATTTTCGAAAATTTTAAAATCTCAAATGCAGCACCAAACACTTTCCCAAGCAGAACAGTTTCTGATTTTATTACTGATCTAATTGCTATAAGATAACAGGCTAGCATTTTAATATCAAATATTTGACACTAGCGCCAACCATGGTTTCAAGGCAAGAACATTAATGCTCCACAGAGTATTTAATCACTGTACCTCGAGAGTTTCAGCTTTGTCAGCTGCACATCCATTTTGTCAATGACTGGAGGAAGTGAACTGCCTTCGGGGGACACCAAGACAAACTGGTTCTGAACCTTAATCAAGCCGAGATCTATTACTATTGCACTGGGGGAAATGGAGGACTGGGGGATAACTATAACTGGTGCTTTCAAGTGAATGTCCATTGCAAGCCGAAAACTCCTGTGGGCCAGGTCTTTCACACTGGTAGCAGCCTTTTCTGCAGCTTGGACTGTAGCAGCACTGAGTGTCTCCTTGGCTGTCTGGAAATTGTTCAAGAAGGTCTTGAAAAGCAGTGTAAGAGAAAGGAGAAATGTCTGTAAACAGTTTTTACTCTAGGTTACTTTCTCATTTTACATCATCATCCACCAATTATGCTGCCTACTGTGAATCTTCCATAGTGAAAGACAACTGAGTGCCTTCTGTCACAGCCTCTAATAGAGTGTCAAAGAAGTACTAACCAGTATAATCCACTTATTTTAAATCCATCTCTATTTTCACTTCTTTCCTTAGCTACAAGACTCCTTAGCTTATTAGCTTTTAGGGACACAATTTTGAAAGCCCCTCTTGCCCTCATTGAATACTATTGAATACCTGTTAAAGAACCTATTGAATGAAAGAAAGCCCACTGGTGCTTTATTGAAAAAGCTATCATTAGGATACTCAAGCACACTGATATTTACACTGGTTAATTTGCGGGCATCATGACATCAACCTTGCAGAAACATTTGTCTCTAGTGTTAGCTCTGGTATGTTTGCAACGAACTCAGAATTTTGCTAGGGTGGAAAGGGCAGCAAACATAAAACCACCAAACTACCTCAATAGCACCAAGTTTTTCTCTATTTACAAAGCTGAGAGTGGGAAGTGACCCAACTGAAATTTAAACCAATTACTTACCAAAGTTTTTTAATAGTACACAGGAAAAATTAAGCCCCTCCCTTCTCTTCCAGAAACTGAAGCCTATCACTTGTACTGAGGGCACAGCCTGGAAGACTAATCCAAGAATGCTGAAGAAACATACAAAGGGAAATAAGACTTACTAGGAGAGACATGAGAAATTTGTGAAGGTACACCAGCTGGATGCAGCCCACTTTCAAACATATGGTACCATCCACTTTTGACATGTCAGTGTAGGCTTCTCCCTCAGTAGCATGAGGATTTAATGTCAGATTGAAACTGAAAACTTCATCTCCCACTATAGACACAGCCTAGAAAGAGAGAAACAGCACCCACCAGCCATCAGCAGCTTCTACAAAGGTACTTAACACAAAGAACTAAAGATACCATCAGCCTATCAGATTACAAGTTAGATTATTAGTTTTTCTAATCCTTTTACACATCCATTCTTGTAATATGAAAATTATTCTTTATGATGTTTCTTATTTGAAAATACTTCTTCACGACAAATCAAATACTTTTAGAAGAGTGGAAAATGTATTACATTTCACTTTTATACACATCAAACTAACCAAGAATCACGTAAAAGTTAAAATCTTGTAGTTGAGTACTTTTTTATGAAGGGTCCTTGAATCAACATCTGTGACAACTATGTCTTTAAGTCGGGCAAAGAATACAGTGTGACTTGGCTGAAGACAAAGTGATGAGTCAAGACCTGCAAAGTACAAAAATAGAAAGAGAGTCTTGCATAGCAGAAGTAACAGCTGTTTTCAGGGTGGGGACACCAGCAGAGGAAGTGAGGAAAAGTTACTAAGTTTTAAGAATATGACTGTAGTACAGCTTCAACCAAAACAAAATAGAAATATTTCTAATACAGATACTGTCTCAATATCAATCACTTCTGCAAATAACTGAGCTACTATTCATAGATAAATACTCAACCAATAATCCACCTCCTAATAAGCAAGATATTTGAGTGAGTGCATTGAGATTTTCTATCAGAAAAGATGTTACTACACTGAATTATTTGAATACAATACTTTTGCATACATAATCTTGTGTGAATACATTATATGATTTAGAGATGGGGACAAGCAAAAGACTTCATGAACTGTAGTATTAATCTTGCACATCACACATTCTTAAATATTCATAAGAGAGTGTTGGCAGCTATGAGGATGGCAGTTATAGTCAGTCAGAAGTGAAACTCCCCCAAAGAATTATTGATAGCCCTTCCAAGGGGTAAAATCAATCAAGAAAACAAAACCAAAACAAGGAACCCAAACAAACCCCTAGGGTTAAAAACTAAAGAAAGGGGTTTGTATCCTAAATAATTATTCATCCTAAATAATTTTATGGTATACCGTAAAAATATCCAACACTTAGTACAACATGAAAAGCCACCCATAATCAAACTTCTTCAAAGGATGAACCTAATTATCTGACTAATAACATAACATATCTTTCTAGCTGGAGGTCAAAACATTATGACAGACTAGAAGGCTGACTTGGAAAACAAGACTACAAGCCCTTTTTTGCACAGACAATAAATAAACAAATAAATAAAAACAGATGCTGCATATTTACACCTTATTTTTTAGTCCAATTATTAGCAATCGATTTGAAATTAAAGTACCAGAGCAGTTACTTCTAATAAAGAATTTAATACCTTGTATCTTGATCTCTGCAATGTTCTTATTTTCATCACAGATATTTAAACAGAAGGCATCCAGTTTGGCAAAAAGCTTGAAGTCAAACACATCCTTATCCTTGGAAGGTTTAGACACTAGAAATAAGAGAAGGTGGGATTTTCAAGGTACCTACAAGTCATATTTTCACTTTCATCTTTATTTCTACAAAGCTCATCCTGTTTCTCTGGCTTTGCTTCGCCAGCATGCAACACATCCTTCTAGAACCATAATTTGGACAATCACAACTGTACCTTTCTTCAATCTAGAGTCATCTTCTCGCTTTTCTTCTTTGGATGGTGTCTCTCCACTTCTTTCACCGCCTGATGGACTAACAGCTGTTAGAAAACTGACAGCAGACATAAGGGCCTCTGTATGCAACAGGAGGTTCAATGATGAAAAAGTTACCTGTTGAAAACACGAGACTCCATACAATCAAATAGTAACTTAGAAGTGTTAAGAGTCGGACTGAGGTGCAAAAGCACCCAGTGCAACAGAACCATTCAGTAGAAACAAAAAAGCTGCATGTGTGACCGGCCACAGATAATAAAGGGAAACGTTTTCTGTAAAGCAGAAAGGGGATAAACTTAGAAAATAAGGAAACCTAGCAAAAACCTAGCTGTTACAGCTGTAACTGCTAACCTATAACCTCCTCAGTAAAAAAACAGTGATACAAAATTAATTTTGTCAAACACAGCCTTGGGCTTGAATGCTCCTGCAATAATAGTATTACCAGAATGGGCAAAAGCCAGGTGGCTGACGTGTAGATATTTAGAATATGGGTATTCCTCAATAAATCCACTAAGGAGTCCAAAAGTTAAGTAAGTGCCTGCTGTGTAGTATTATAAAAGTTGTCCACTTGAACGGGCTTGAAACTGGAAATAGAGCACAAATACAATTCTTCCAGGCACAGAAGTCCCATTGAAGAGCTGCAAGGCAACAGCAACTACAGATGATGGACAGAAAATTGAGTTCTCTTAACGTTAGCACTACCCCATAGTGTGAAGACAGTTAACTCAACAGCACTGGAGTATTAGAACTCTCATCTCCTGCTGCAGCTCCAGAAACTTCTTTTTGGCAAAAAGATTTCAGTAACTAAAACGCTCAGATGAAATCTATAGACACTCTAAAACTATTAAGTAACAAGTGAAATATTTCAGGCTTCACACTAAAATATGGCAGACAAAATAATGCCACAAAGGTATAAAGAAGAGGAAGTACCTATCACAGAAAACACCATCCTTTGTACTTTATTTCAAGAATGCCTCAAGTCACTCTTTTTCCTTAGACTGAAATCTGACTCAAAAATACACCATTAGTGAAAAAAAAAAAACCCCACACTCAGACACGGATTTAGACTTCCTATGAAAGATAGCCAACAGAGTGCTGAACACGTGGCACTCACAATACAGATTATTTGACGTGAAATGGAAAGACTTTGTGACTCCACTAGTTTCCCATGCTTGGGCCCCTGAACGTCATGATCCCTGATGCATAAGAAGGTGCATTCTTACAGTAGTTTGAATTTCATCCACATGAGCTAGACAGACACTTTTTCAGGAGTTCAACAGACAAACATTCTGCTCGTAAGTGGTATAAAAATTTTCAAGGACATTTTAACTCCTGAAATCTCCTGCTGAAAGGCAGGAAAACTGGAAAGCAAAACAACTCTTATTAATTCCTCTGTTCTGAGCAAGCAAACCAAAAGAAAATAAGCAATAAAATCTGCAAACACTCACTTGAATCATCTGTTCAGTGTTGTCAAAAATTGTCTGAAACTGTGGCCCATTTCTGTCAGCCTGAAAATAATGATTTGCATGAAGGTTAATGTTAATTCCAACCAGTCACTGTCCTCTTCAAAAGATACAAAACAATCCAACTAGCTCTGAATAGTAGGTTTAGGACTATATATAGACAATATATTAGGAATATGAAGAAATGCTTTAAAAATAATTTTTAAAAGCTTTGTGTATACCTTGACATATTCCACTTTCAGAAGGTCTAAGCCAGGTTTCTCTGAGGAACTAATTAGATGAATGGGTGCTTTTTTACCTGTAAAACACCACATGAGATAAACAAGAATTAGGATCATTTCTCTTCTTTCAGACAACCAAACAATTTGTGCCTTGAAGGTAGGGATTAACTCTCAGTACCACTTGCTAATATACATTGCACCACCAAATATGAGTCACTGGTTTCTCTTTGCTAAGTCCAAAATGGCAAATCCCTTCTCCATCCAAAGACTGAGCTCTAAGCCATTTATTTATCCCATAAGCATTATGGTGAGAGTCCAGAGCTTATCAACTGTACCAGTGGCACAAGCACTGCCAATGGACAGCTGCACATTAACTGGGAAACTGGAACAACATTTGCATTTCAGCAAGCACAAGGCACAGGAGAGCTCCGACTAATTGCTACACACACACAAGTCCACTTCTCTGACTTTGCTTATTACCTCCAATTCCATAGTAATCCAAGCTTATTTTCTTCAAATAAGATATAGCTGCTAAATTACAGGTTTTGACAGTAGCTTCTGTCCCAAGATGCATTACATCAAATACAAGTACTGTTTCCTCAATTTTCTTCTGTCTGGTGAGTTCTACTAAAACCTGGATGAGCAAGAAATACAGTTATGCCATCTTTTCACATGTAGTATTCTCCCTATTTAAACCAACAACAAAAAAAGTGCAAGATTAATGCCCTCCCTGCTTTGTTGGAAGCACTGTTTTTATTACAGACTTAAGAGCATGAAATAGAAAGGAGAAGTGATTGTTTGATGATAAAAGATATAAATATAAAAAATATTTGGGGATTTTCTCTTTGCAAGAGACCTGCCTGGGTATTGACTTTGTTCTTCCAGTGCAAAATTCCCATTTTCTACCCCCTAATTACGAGTTGGTACTAATTTTTTCTACTAAAAATAGTCCAATAAGGGACTTTTTCTCTTTCTTTGTAATACACATTTATCTGTGTGTATGAATCATGTTTTATTTATAGGCATCACATACAGACAAGAAATATCTCATATGCATAGAAATATGTATGTGTATACACGGGGTTTTTTTTGTTGGGTGATTATGTTTTTGCATCCACTAATCTAGAGAACACTGGTAAACAAATATTGGAATTTTTTTTAAAAGTATTCTTCAGGTAGGGGAAAACAGACATACTTCTTTAATTTCAAACTTCAGCTGAAGATCTGTCAGTTCCTCCTGAGCAGGCTCCTCTCTTCTTATTTCTTCTCCTTTAATTACTGAACCATCAGTTGGTTCAGAGCTTTCCTCAAAATCAAAATATTCTTCTTCAGAGTCTACAGAAGTGAAATGACTTCCTCAGAAAACTTTTTCCAGAAACAGGGCTAAATATCCCACCCTCTCTTTCCCATTCCAATTGCATTTTTAACTGCATGATCACTTTAAACCTAACCTGACAAAATATACTTTAGGTCTATACTGCTCTCTTTCCCACTGGATGAGAGGTGAACAAAATTAAAGCCCTATTAAGGACAACACTAGAGTCCAAAGGCATCATTAGACATTCAAGAACACATAAGAAAATAATAATAAGAGCAGCTCCAGAAAACTATTGTCCCAGGTTCCACTACAGGAAATTTTTCTCTAGAACAGCCATGAAAATAAATGCTCAAATCCAGTGTCAACACAGTAATTTCTCCGTAATGTGTTATTCTAGTTCTGCCTTTTCAGAAAAAGGAGAGCTTTGCTAATGCAAAACAGTCAGAACAACCTAATACAGTTGGTATTTACAGTCCAATCATTTGAAGAGGTTGCTTGTGCATAACATTCATTTAAAAAAAAAAAAGCGGGTTTGCTTTTTGGAAAAAGCAAGTTTATTAATCTGAGGTAACATCAGCATCTTAATCAAATCTCCTTACGCACTTGAGGGTAGATATGACCTATCATGCTCATCTCTGTTGTCCTTACATGTTTTAGCATCAATAACAGCATGAAAATGTTAGCTATTCCCTAAGTTATGGACTGCTACCTTTACAAAGGCAGATGTGTAGCTTCTTACCTGACGCTATTTCTGCTAACAACTGGGGTGTATTAAGTAACCCTTTACCAATAACAGGAATTGTGGGAATAGCTGGTACCTGGAGGGAAGGAAAAGAGAAAAATAATCAACACAGTATTTTAAAGTTTATATAACTCGGTGTGTTCATATTTTCTGCTGATGATGAATGTTCCACAATGCCTCCCCTACAGTCTTTGGCAAGGTCAGCTCTGCCAATACTTATATTGAAACCAGCCAGACAAACGACAAAGGCTCCATCACTTGTTTGAGGAAGCCCAGAATGTTCTGATGGTAAGTCAATGAAGACATTAGTGATGTTTTTTTGTTTGTTTGGGGTTTTTTTTAAGTTTTCTTAGTTGTAGTCAGCTTACCTTTGTGCTTGGAACTGATATAGATGACTTCTGAGGCAGTGGAATGCTATCAATCAGATCAAGGATTGCCTTGATTTTCTGGTCAGAGAGCCTCACATGCACCAAAGGAAGTCCTCCTGACACTTTAAACCTTTTTTATAAAAAACAACTGATTAAACTCATATACAAAAAGGTACCAATTCTTTATTTAAATCTTACCAATATGGATACTCCTATATAAAGATCACATCACAGTAAAGCCAGGGATTCTGCATTAAAACAGGGCTTGGACTTAAGCAATAGTTAGTAACCAGCAAAGGGTTCAGGGAACTACTATCCAAAAAAGATTTTGCCAACACTAATATCCTATTTCGATTTCTTAGTTAATATCTTCAAATTACGAAGTGCAACTGAACCTTTAGGGAAAACACAGCTTTCTTTTCTCTAAGTACACAGTAATTCTAAACGAGTCTTTTCAACATTAATATATTACTTTGCCATCCTGGAATCTCTCTCCACCATTGATTTTGCCAACTGTACATGAATATCCATGGGCTGCAAAATGTGCAAAGTTGATGGATGTTGAAAACGAGCCTTCTTCCAGTCTTCACCTGAAAATGTCCAGTAAATTTAGATGAAAAAAACCATCACTTGCTAATTGCTTTAATTAAGGCATCATTAAAGTAATCAAATGGCATCACTAGGAGGGTAAAAAAACCCACTCACCAGCTAAAGAAACCTAAAACAACTTATGCCAAGTATTTTAAGAGCTTTTAATCCGAGTTGTGCACACTACTGCCTTAGCAGCACTAAACCCAATTCCACACTAAAAGATGTATCTACAATGACCCCTAGAAAAACAAATGGATAGACGGATAAAAGACAGAACATCAACCTAGCATTCTGTTGATTACATGAACTTGAATTCAAGTGAAGAAATCAAGCAAATTTTCGCTGTGCTTTTCCTGCATGTGATGGAAAATGTAATAGTTCTATTCATTTACATTCATCACTACCATCAAAGTGATGCACAAGTCCAAACAAAAAGTGAGCAGCTGTCTGAAGAAAAACTAACCAATTTTTTCAAAGTTTGGCACCCAGCATGTATTATAATCTATCTTTTCATTAACTACTGATTTTAGTTTGTCTTTTTTTCTTTAAGAAACGTCTTTATTTATTACAGATCGGTAGCCTTTGACAATCTTTTGCATAAACAGCAGTTATGTTGTTTTGTTACCTGTTCTTCCAAAAAGAAGTTGCACATTTTTAATTTTCACATCAAATTTGTCATAAGCCTTGTCCATAATCTCCTCCAAAGATGAAAAGTTAGAAGCTTCACTACTGCCTTGACTTATGCTGTTCAGCTAAACACATAACAAACAAAATAAAGTTAAGTCTTTAAAACAGACATGTGCTATTCATTCCAGTGAAGATGAAAAGATGATTCATAGGAGTTAATAACTGACATTTGGACTCTTACAGAGAAGATATCTTAAATCATTTCACACTTCACTTATTCTTGATAAGCAGATTTTTTTTTGTTGTTAATTCTATCAAGCCACTTAATTCAAGCTATGCAAAAAGAATTTTTACCACTAGTCTATAATTTTACTTATGGAATACAACTAAAATAAATATTTAATCAGTCATTAAATCAAGTTAAATGACTGCAATCTTTCCATTTTATAGAAACAAGGGAATTAATTTTCAAACTTCAAGAGAAAAATTATATTCTCTTTTATTAATAAAAGGCTATCATTTTACAAAAAAGGAAACAAAAGTTCATGTGTTCTGCTGAAGAAATGAAAGATACTAAACGATAAGGTATTACGATCATGATTACAATATGAACATGTTTCCTGGGGAGGATTAACTAGTAAAAGTATGTCAAAGATACCCTAACAACTCTGATCAAACTGCTGACCCAAATCTATTTGGTTAGAAATACGGTAAGTTAAAAATACGTTGACATAGACAATCACCCTGCCTTCTGAAAGCAAGATGGTTCCAGACAACAACTATGTTAAAAGAGAGTATTTGCTTCCCCTGAGCTTATAAGAGACCTCATTTATATACCTGAAATGTACCAAAGTCCAAAATCAGCAAATCTGAATTTTCATGGTAGAAACCATTCTGTGGAACCACAAGGTAGGAAGGTTTCAGATTAATCTTCAAGTCAAGGACTTTCCGCATTTCAATAATATGAACTAATCCTTAAACAAAATGGAAAGGGCATGGAAATGTAAATGTTATTCACAAGTGAAACAACTGTGACAGTCAGCATACAAAAAGATGTTATGTGAAAGGTAAGGCCTCTTGAGCCAAGGCTTTCATAGCATTCTACTAATTTCTCACTAAACTCAATGCTCCTTCTCACAAAACATTCACTAAATCTCCAAGTAACCAAGTGAGAAGAAATTAACTCTATGCCAGCTGAAATGAGGGCACCAACTCAAGGAAAAATCCCAATCCTACTATTTGGCCATCAATCAAAACTAAGCCAAGTGTTTGGGTAATCATATTGAAGCATCTTAAGGATTCACCTTCACTGAGATTTGTTACTATCTTACCTGTAGCAGTTCTTTCCTTGATTTCTTCCAGTTTCATTAATGTGGCTGTTGTTAATTTTTCAAGATCCATTCCCTTACTTGGCTGAAAGAATTCTACCATTGCATTTATTGTTCTCTTAAAAAAAAAAAAAAAAACCCAAGACGAGAATTAGCATTATACATATAAGTCACTCAACAAAAACTCAAAATCAGATCTGGACAGAGCAAAGAGAGTAAGAGCAGAGAAAGAGTACTCAGAAATAGTTGAGAGTTTTGATTACTACTCACTGCATCATATTTTATTTCCACAGGCTGTGATTCAATAGTAAGGCTCTGGTCGGCTGTACTGTCCTCTGGATTAACATCAAACTCAATCTTAAGCAGAGAAGATTTGCTATCCCCTATGGAAGCCACAAGAGATGGTACAATGTTTTCTTGTCTCAGGCCTGTAACATACCAGTTTTCAAGCTTTGCTTCAACCCTAAAGAAGATGAATAGTTAAAAATACTTAATTGGGCCGGGGTTAGAATCAGTTGCAAGAGAAAAGAAAGGCAGAATATTTATATTACATAAATAAGCAGCATAGGAATGTTTACTACTGCATATGAATTTAAAAAGCAGTTACAGACTTCTTTTGGTGCAAATGGGAATTCTGTACTAAAAACTGCCCCAACAATAGTGTTAAGTGGAGTCTGTAGGAAAACACCTTTGAAGAAAGCCATTGAACACCACCAAATCACACCAACTTCACTTGTCCTTAGGAGTACCTATAACATAAGAAACTGATATTCAGGTCCTGTGCCTCCACCATTGAAATCCCTCACTTTGGGAGGCAACACGTTTGGCCATAATCAGTGTCACATGCCTGGCTCCATTGAGATAACTGAATTACATTTTTTTCAGAAACATAAAACTAGTAAGAGAATCTGTTCTACTGCTTCAGTCTTGCAAACTAAATTATATGGCGTGCATTTAAGTAAAAGAAATGTCAAGGCTCTTTTTGTTTCTGTGCAGCATTCAAGCTGCACCTTGAAAATTCCCCAGAATGCTTTTTAGCAAAAATATTTCAAGAGTCAGTGGCTGAACTGGCGATCTTACATATGAGGCCAGAATTGAAGGAACTGTAAATGAAAGCAAAAAGTGCACAAATTCATTTTCCAGACACTGGAAATCTTATTCATTGACTGCATAATCCAATAATTTTTATTCAATATTTCTGGTGTGCCCTCTCTTAAAACACAGGAAGGTATCAGTATCTCATGCTCTAGCTGATCTCCCACCCACATAGGCAATGTGTAACTGTAGGCAATGAGTAACACATTCACTAGCTTGGCTGGAGTGTGTTGGCCACACCATTTCATACTGCTTAGCTATCACTTCCCTAAAGTCATATTCAATACTTTGACACTTATAGTCAAGAAAGAGGTTGCCATTGTTCATGAAAACTAGCAGACAGCATACCCTTCTTCATTCCATTTTATGTTATTCACCAAATCATATTATTTACAACAGAGTACAATTACAGAATGCCCACAAATTTACAAGGCAATATACAACAAGCAGCACCCAAGAATGCACTGCCCAAGAAAAGTTAAGCTGGGGAGTGGGGTGAGGAGGGGCAGAGATGTTTCTACAAAAAGAAAATACCAATCCAATTACTTAATGGCTTGTGCTCCCGGGCGCTGTGATATTTTGGTACTCAGATCAATTATCTGTACTTTTAGAGTTTCTGCCACATTCTTGTCTTCTTTAATTGTAAGAGAAGTGCTTAACAGCTTCAGTGTCACAACATGGGCAACATACTAGTAAGAAGAACAGAAGAAACTGTAATTAGTCATCTCAATAAGAATAATTTTCAGAACTCCTCATTTTAACAAACTGAAATGTGTCTAAGTTTTTCCAGTCAACTAAGACTAGAAACACATCTGTCTGCAGAAAGCCAAGTACAGAGTCTTCACTTTATTCAAGGTTTACCAGTCATTTCTTTAACATAAGATAGTGTAGTTCCATAAATGCAGAGCAAATTCAGTCTCTTTCTTTTCAGCATTACAGAAATTTTTTTTAAACTCTGAAGCAAGCATAGCTAAACTACATTCATAGAGAACTCACTAGATCAACCAAAATCATTATTAAACCCATTAAATAACTACATTTTAGAAGACATAGCTTGTATACCTTTGTTGTTCTTGCTGCTAAATGTCAACTCTTGGCCTTGCCAAGAGAGAGTTCTGACTTCCCGACATACGTACCATTTTATGACTACGTCAATCAGCAACTTCAGAAGAATCAAATAGTATTTCCTATCTGAATTTGAAGCCTTCATCTTTCTTCAGGGTAATGAGAGAGCTGAAGGCATCTTTATCCTTAATTTGTTGCGTGGTTTGTTTTTTTAAACCATCCCATAGGTTGCTTACCTGCTTCGGTAATGAAAGGTGATGGGAGCTGTCACTATATCCAATAGCAGTAAAAAGTTTAGCTTTCTCCTCTGGTGTCATTAATTCATCAATAGCTAAAAACAAAAAAACCACACAATTTGCACCGTAATAAATAACGATTACCACTTTTCCTCACATTTGCCTTCTACTGCTTAAGTTATGCTGATATATTTCATTGATTCTTCATATTGCACTAAATTTGAGATTGTAAAATAATTCACACAAGAGTCTTCATGTATGGTGGTATATATGTAGCACAGAAATCAATATAATTTTTATTACAAAAGTATCCATAGCTCCCCATGATGAAAATAGATCTCAGGAATTTTAGTAGATCAAACCTCTGGTCCAGACAGCAAATAACCAGAAACAGATTATTCCAATTGTTGCCAATTATCACTATAGCTATAAGTGCCATATTCTTCTCCTCACCAAGGTTCTCAAAAGCTTATCACCAATTTAGAAGAATGTCTTATTTGCCAGCTCAACATTCAATAATAAGTGCTATAAAATGATCAATACTGCATTGCATGCTTATGCCATACCCTCTCCTGCACAGTAGGAAGCAAAAATACCTTCACTTTCTTTTTAATGTATAAGACGACGTAATATCTCCCTAGAAATTGGTGCATTACAATCTACACTTACTTTCAGGTACAGGTGATTCTTCATCTGCTTTTTTCCTAGATTCTCTTTTACCCCAGAAACCACCAAACCATCCTCCACTTTTCTTTTCTGCTTCAGTGCTTTTCTTCTTCAGTAATTTTTGTCCCGATCTTATTGTCTACAAGCCAAAAATTAAACCAAATTGGACAAAATACATAATTAATAGTATTACTATTTTTCTGTAAATAATCCATGTATGTATGCACGTTGAATGTACATTTAACTGAGGGACAGCAACACCACACCACAAGGAATTAAGAGCACTTTGACTCACTAGACAGTGGCAAAAAGAGGACCAGAATGAGGGACATGTCTCTGCATGTCTGTGCATGCACAGACACAAACACGCCTTACTTTTACTTTTTTAGTAAAAGAGTAGTTTTTAGTAGTTTTTTCTACACTTTTCACCAGCATTTAGACTACAAAACTGTAGGAACTACACAAAAAGACAGTATTTATGACAGTACAAAAAGTAATTACATTCCTTAAATCTAGTAGATTCCTTAACCTGGTAGTAACAAACCTGAGGACTGATCCTGTACCATTTAAAACTTCTGAACTTTTTTTGGAACTGGTTTCCAGTTTGGAAATCAATTTACTCTTGTCCTGGAAGGATACGAAACTTGTCTTCCAACTTACTTATCCTATCATACACATCAGCACAATTTTTTAAAAAATACTATCATGACAAAACCATCCTATTTGAAGTGCCACAATATTACTGAACAAAAATTACTTCTTACCTCAACTTGTGCTTGTTGTCTTGCTAAGATTATATTGAAGATGTCAAGTTTTCTTTCTAGGTCCTACAAAAATGTATGATCAAATTATATGCCTCTAAAACACACTGAGGAAAGGCTTTCCACTATAAATTTTATATCAACTCCTTCATATTTACACTCCGATTGATTTCTAGCTCTGCTCATTTCTATCACAGGTATATCCCACTCCCAGCTGCAAAGTTTACTAGAAGATAAAATTGACATTAGGCAGTCTAGGTTTTTTTCTTAACTAGAATACTCTTGCACTTCTTTAAATGTATCTATGCTCATTAATCCTCAGCCAAAGACAGATTGTTTTAAATGGCACTTTACTAGTATTTTATTTTGTTTTCCACAACAGATTACACAGAACTTCAGATTAAAAAGGTATTTCCACAGACCTCTTGTGCTCTTGTAAAACCGTCAACCTGGATTACTCTCAATTATAGCTAAAGAACTGTTTCATAGAGGGATCAAAACATAATTCCTCCAAAGAGAAAAGACTCATACCTGAACTTGCCTCTGTGTTTCTTCTGACAGTTTACTCTGTGTTAGCTTGTTCTTGTACACATTTTTGTAACTCTTCAGAAGCTGCCTGTGCTGTTTTATGTTACTCCATGACCACATTCGAGTATGTCTTCTGATGTGAACGTCAAGAACACTGTTACCTGCATATTTCCACCTAGAATAATTCCACAATTGTGAACAACTTCCCATTTCATTTTTGCATTAAAACTTACAGGTTGCAGAGGCAGTTTATTAGTTTGCAAACACTTTGTTCATCACTTGTGATTTGAGTAACTTGGCTTATAAAAATTTTAATGTTTTCAACACGACTTTTGAAAAACGAACAGAGGGCTTATATTTAATGCCTGAAGAACTACAAACCTTCATTATTGACTTCTGCATGTTTGCAAATTTGGGCTATTACAGCACTAAGCACACTTAAGCACTTTGATAATCAGTATCAGTTAGTACTTTTAAAAAAGCCAAGAAAAATCATGTCAGTTCAAATCTTTAAAAACTACAGTTGACATACATGTTTCCCTTCTATTACATTTGCTATTTGTTATTTCTTAAGCCTTTCTAAAATTACATTTTAACCTCTAGTGAGAGCACTGGCATTTTGTTCAAATTCTGGGGACTTCAGCTTAGCAAGTGAGATTTTCATCAATGGATCTTTCATCACTTGAATCTAAGGGCTAAGCAAAGCTCTGTGAAAGTTGTATCAGCATGTGATCTAGTTTTAAAACTACTTTTAACCACCAAGGAGAATGAAGAGACTAGAGAAGACTCCAGCATCGCCCAAAGAATGCATGAATGTACACAGCTTACCATTCCCTGGCATTTTTATGGAGAGATACATTTGGCCTAAATCTTCTGTACGGTGCATTGCGAACCATGTAATCTATGGACTCCAGCAGGTCTATCATGCTGAGGTACTAAACACAGGAAAACAAGTTTCTTAGCAGAGTTTGAGGTTTTGTTTGCAGGTAGTGTTCAAACTGCATGTATACCATTGACTTCAGTATTCCTCAAACTACACAGAAATTTAAGTCCATGCATTTTCATTAGTACCTGAAAGTGGATCAATTGCACCCATTGTTCCCAAAGGAAACCACTACATGAACCCCTGCTTCCCTTGAAGAACAACAATATGTAGTTTTAAAAGCCTGCTCAGCACAAACTCTCAGGCTTTCTCAAACCAGCCATGTTCATTTGTCAGTGCACGGTTTCTCTCATTTTAGAGCTGCCTTTACATTACTGAACCTTACTGGTACAGTTCTGAACTCAATATATATACACTTACACATCAGTAAAAGGTAAAAAGCTCTTTAGCCAACTAACTGCAAGTTATCTCTGAATAAATGAGAGCACTAACATTGCTGGAGAGCCATCTAAATTAGTTCTTTGATACTTCAGCAGGCTTTGTTGCCAAAGCCAGTACACTCCATTCATTCCCACCCTTGCTTGGACTTCTGCATGTCCGCAGTCATAACACTGGGTTATAGTTTAAAAAGATAAGGGCTACTCATGATTGCATTCTCTAGGTGAAAAGAATGGTACTGGAAGAGCTGAATACAGATCAGGTGGTCCCCAGAGGGTCCACAGACAAGAGTGTCAGAGTACAAGAATCACCAGGAAGCAATTGTTACACAAAGGGGAAAAGATCCTACACTTTTCCCACAAGTACTGCTAAACAGTTTAGAAATTCTACAGGCATGTCAGCACACGAATCCCTAAGAAGAATGTTTTCCAGTGAAAAAACACTATAGTTAATTGCAAACTGAAATGGGTGATAAATACCAAACCAACTTGCCTGTGGCTTAGTGAATTCAATGACAATTCTCTGTACTTCTACATTACAATCAATCCTAGGAGTTTTCAGTTCTACTTCTGCATATGGGTTGATATACAGTCTTGCAGAGGCTGACACTGGTCTGAAAACTTGAAGATAAAAAAATTGAGATGGATTTTTTACTTAAATATAGCAAGTAATAGATCAACCACTTTGTACTAATAACATGCATGCTCAAGCCCAACAGAATCAGGATGCAATTCTTACCAACAACAATTAGCCCAGCAATAGTCAAAAAGCATACAAGCCCTAATATGTTCTATTACACTTAGGTTTTTCTAAAATGAAGATCGTATGGCCATGCCTGCAAGATCAGGTCAGGCTGTTTTACACTAACATGCTCAGAACAGTTTAGATTCAGTCATTCTTAGCTTACTTACTGTACTGGTAGTCTTCAGGCTGGTTACCACTACACGGAATTCCTCTTTTCAGCTGATCCTGCAAAGGGATATGATACTGTCTAGCAACTGCTGAAGAGCATTACTTGTTTAGAATTCTCAAAGCTTTGAGTAGACCAACTTAAGTTTATGTGTATTTTGCAGACTTTTGTAGCTGTTAATTCAAGCAGTGTATCAATTTGTGTCTTCACTTCAGACTGAAATTCAGAGGAAAAAAGAGGAAAACATCCACAGATAGGCAATGCCAAAAGAACTTGGCTGTTCTTAGACAACTGGATGGTTTTAAGCACTTCACAGTTTTGATTCACTCTTCAATGCTAGAACCAAGCTCACTGGGTTAAGTACATATTTAGTTAAGGGCAAAATAAAACAAAAATGAAAAATATCCATAAAAGATGAGCACAGAAGAAAAAGGTAAACAAGTAGCATTGTACAAGGACACACAGAACACCTTTATAAACATAATGGGTCAAAAATATATCATGTCTAAACCCTATAGGGGTTGACAACAAACAAAGCTCACAAAATATTATTAACAATAGTGCAATGGATTAACATACGGCCCTGAATACAGATGATCATAAGGGTGAGTAGTGGGGTAGAAATCAGTGTGGTGTAGCTTTGAATGTTACAAGAGCCAGTGAATATAATGATTAATGCATTTTCTTCTACTTACCAGTATTTGTTGACGGGAGCCATGATAATACATTTTGCTGTGTATGTTCCAATAAGCACTGAGGCTGTCCAGGCACAAAAGCTGCACAGGAAAGAAAACATGCAACCAACTGCATACTCTGTATTCCACCCATTCTATGAACTTAGCTTTCCATTTGTGAAAACAGAAAACATATGAAAGCAGACTAGACAGCAAATGAACCATTAGCATTGAGATGTATTTAATCTGACAATACTGTTTTTAAATGATAACTGCAAGTTCTTACAGCACAAGTTCATGCACATCTGTTAAACATGACCCTGGATTACAGGGGCGAGGGTGCACAAAACTGGTGCTTGGCCTAATAAAGAAGCCAAGACTATTAAGCCCTTCTTATATTGTTCCTATAATTCCTTAGATCTCTGTGTACTCCTTTCCGCACAGGCTTGGAGGGTGGTTCAGGAGGTGGGCAGGGAGAACAGAGACTGCTTAGTTCCCAGAATCCCAATTACTCTAGGAATCCAAATTAGATTAGGAAAGGGCAATTTGACAACCTCTTTGAAATCACAGTTTCCATGCAGGCTTGCTGTATAATGCATTGAACGAGGGGATCAGCATTCACATTTAACAAAAATTATTTAAACTATGGAGTTTATCTAAGATAATGCCTTACATAAAAAGAGTTGTTTGTGCTCTACTTGTGTTTAAACATACATCAAAAATTAAGAAAAGCAAGAGAATTCAGAAAGCAAACTATTTTTCCAACTTTATTTAGAGCCCCAGGTTTACTAGTCCCCAAGATCAGCTGGTTTCTTCACACGTATAGGAAAAAAACCAAAACACATTACCTTGTATATTATTTTCGCAGCTTCATTCAGAATGGAAGGTGTCCAGTTCTCGTTTGTTGTCTAAAAGTTCAAAGTGATAAAAGCAATTTTGTGCATCTTAGCTAACACATTTGTGGGTTTATCCTATGCTTCCAAGCAATAAATGCATCCAGTTTCTCTGCATACACACACATCAAGATAACATACAAAAATCTGTCAGTTTACTTTCATACTTTGATATTCAACTCCTCATCCTACCCATAAAACGCTTAACAGCTAAGGGAAAGAGGTTAGCTGAAATTTTCTCTCCCCATTTCTCAAAAGGCCTAGCAAAACACCAATTTCTTTATCATCGTGACGCAATGTTTGCCCTCATTTACTATGCCTGGACATAACCTGCCCAGTTTCAAAGGTCACTCAGATCATTAGAACAAATCACCAAGCCTCAGAAAGTGTGATGTTCCTCGATCCTCTTCTCTTCTGCTTGCTCAAACTGTCAGTACTATTTGCATGAATAAAAGACTGTCTTCACTTCCAGCTGTATGCACACCGTCGCTGTATCTTCTTACTATGTTCATTTTCCTTTCTGCTACTCCAAAGACAAGCAAACTGAACACACAAGAACATGCATTCACACACACATTACCAGTAAACTAAGCTCGCCCAAAGTCATTCCCAAGGAAATCGGACACTGTGGGTCTGTGATCTACAAAAATAGAAAAATAACATGTATTTTTTTCTCTTGCTGCGGACAGATGTATCATTTAAAGTTGACTGAAATCTTGAACTCTTTCGAGCAACTTCCTTTGCTTAGTTATTCTAACACGCATTACTGGAACCCACTAAGATAGGCCAAAACTAATATGGCTGTAGTGTAAAAACTTAGGACTTCAATTCAAACTGAAAATTTTCTTTTGGATTCTAACATCGTCACACAGGAAAAAAAATAAAAATTAGAGTATCACATCTCAGTCAGCTATATCACTTTATGATATGCACTTCTATGACCTCTTTAACTTTAGTGTCTCTGAAAACAGTCCCAAAGAAAGGTTTGAGAAATACCCTATTATCCAGTGCTTTTCTTTTAAATTCAGTTTTCTCATGACAAACTGCTTAATTGTTTTCCTAAAGGAAGGTAAAACTAGAAATACCAGTTTGGTTCACATAAACAAACATTCTTGTATATCAATTAAGTGTTTTCAACAATTTGCCTTCAGACCCATCTGTAAACCCATCAGCTTCTGCCATTCAGGACTCTTCCCAGGACACTGAAAAACTCTGTACAACCACTGCACACAACAGTATGTGAGAACAAACATTGCCCACATTTAGTGAGCAAGGCAGCACTGGACAAGGGGAAAGAGAATATCTATTTCACATATCCATATTTCTGGCATTCAGTCATATCTGGGGCAAGTTACTTGAGGAGGTGCAGAAGAAACCACAGCAACTTTTTCAAGGTGGCAAATACAGGTTCTCTATGGACTAGAGAATCAGAACTGCATTGAAGTCCAATTTAAAATGAAGACAATATGTTCCAGTTACTTACATCATCTTCGTATTTAACATGAATGCCTGTGATTTTGACTTGCACATTTTTTATAACTTGAGTTGCAAGCTTTTCTAAGAAAGTATCCTTCTTCTCCTCCTTTGGTTTGTCTATGACAAAAATTTTTAAAAAGTCAGTATTCAGTGTGGTAATTGCATCTTGAATTTCATTACATCAACAACTACAGAAATGTAAATTTAATATTTCCTCTAACTTAACATTTCAGTTTTCACTTATTTAGATTACATATTTGTATTTTTTCCTTTTCTGCACATTCATATTCTGAAGATGTGATATTAGCTGCTTAAAACAACTTAACCACAAGAAAATACATGTCTAAATTTCAGTCTAAACAGTTTAGCTTACAGCAAGTTCTGGATTAACATACTCCTCCCTACTCCTTCCAAGGTAAAAGGTTCTCTCTTAAAAGTCCCTCAGTGAGGGGTTTCAAGAAGCAAATGAGTAAGACAGAGTAATTTAGCACAAAATACCCTTGAATAATACACGTCAAGGCAAGGAGTAATATTTACAATCCCTTGTTATTTCATTTTAGTGATATGACTCTACCATCTCAGGCTGTGTTTCAGCGTTTTACCTAAAGTATGGCTGGATGAGTGAGCTGCTTGTCCTCTAGCTGCCTTTACAAGCTACACTGTTGTGTTCAGTACCCTCCCTACAATGTGGCTATTCCAGCAAATGCCATTGATCAGCCTAACAAGCTTATACATTTTTGTTGGAAATGCTACAGATGGCTCAAGTTGAAGAAATAGTCATGGCTATAGAGAAAAATAAGGACTACAGGTTTTGACTCAGCTTACTATAACTGTTTCTAACTTTTTACATGTGCAATGCATGGTGAACAACACAGGTGTCTAACTTTGTACATCTTGCTAAAAGAATGAGAAATTTTCTTTAAACACTTTGAGAGGTTCAGGAAACACGCTTAAAAATGAAAAGACTTCACTATTGAACATGATATAACAGTTTTAGTCAAGAGAGCATTTGATTTAAATTGAAAAAAATTAGTCAGGAACTCAGAAGAAACAGAAACATTATATCACTTTTACATGCAACACATACCCTCATATTAACTAATTAAAAAAAAAAGAAAAAGGCAGAAGCCCTTATCAAAGCTTCATGCCCTTTAAGTGTAAGGAACCTATTAACATTTTTGCAGCCAGATGCAGCTACCAGCAGCAATCTCAGTTTGATACCTTGCAAAGCTAATCTTGGGTCCCCACAAGGTTTTCCCTCCGACTGCAAGTCTGTGTACAGCTGCAGCTTCCTCCAAGACCAAATACATAACAATACAACCACATGAGACATGGTAACTCATTCTTAGACACATGCTAATGCTGAAAACCGGCAGAGTTTGGTGTTTATAGACAATGATTATCCTCTTGGGGAACAGCATCACTTTCATCCCTGTTTAAATATGTCATAGCACTAAATCAGTTATTTAGAACAGAGAGCTAAAAGGTGATGAAAAAGACTATTTACTGCTATAGCACCAGTATCAGGTTTTCTTTACCTGTTACTGGAATCTGACAAAAATCAGACAAACAGATGTAACTTGCATGTGCAGTTTTTCCAACAGTCACAGTGAAGTGCCACTAGTTTACAATTCTGCTGTAAATGCTACAGATAGCTCAAGTTGAAGGAACAGGCACAACTATCCAAGTAAAGAGAAACAAGGACTCTCTTCAGTCTCACTGGATCTAGAGAACAGATAAACAGCACAAAGAGCTCTCTCCAATTGATATCTCCTCTTTCAAACAGGAGGAAAAAGGTCTCATTGGACGGATAGCCAAGCCTATGAAAAACTAACCCAAATGGAAAGCAAAAAGACGTCTTAAAGTTAAAAGCCATAACTTTTACCCACCTTTTGAGTGATCACGACCTCTAAAGGGTCTCTTAAAATGCTTTTTGTACTTTTTACGCTTACGTCCTTTTACAGTGCAAGCAATTTTTTGGAAAAAGGATAAAATACAAGTTAGTAAAGCAGAAATGTAAGGAAGCACAAGAAAATATGGAAGAAGGTTTAGCTTGTATCAAAGCGTAATGGCTTAGAAGGTCTCACTAAAAGCTTTTCAGGAATTGCAGTCATGTTAAGGAAACGATCACCTACTTCTCATAGCATAAGATATAAATCCAGAAGAGGCTTCTGCCGTACAAGAACATAACCTTCAAGCTAAGACATAGCTGTATGTGGAAACCCAAAGAGCACCTTTCAATAGGATTCTCATGATAATCAACAGTACGGTAAGAAAGCACTCTGAAAGAACAAATCCAGTAACCACAAAAAAGACATACAAAAATGACGATTCTAAAAGCTTTACGCGAAATTAAATTCCATTATTTACACACATATTACAACCCACACAATCACAACCATTTCATTAATTAAATGATGCTCATACTTTTCCACAATTCTGAAGAACACCAGTTTGGTGAGTTGCACTGTTTCTTTCCCCTCTCTGGCCACCTAACCAAAAATAACTCAGCAATAGTGCTGCCTGTGCTTATCTTTATGGGGTTGGAGCATGAGAAGGGTGTATCCCACTAAAGCAAGAAGGAAGAAAGCGTAACAGTGTACTTAACCTAACTGTGGAGAACAACTCGATACCATTTGCAGGCCTGTTCAAACACAGGAGGGAAATTGCCTGCCAAGATTTCAACCTGTCTTGCAGGTAAGGTGATAGAGAGGTCACTATATAAATAATAAAAAGGAAAAACTAGACAAATATAAACATTTTATTTTGGATAGTTCCTTTTAACAGTACAAGTAATCCTTTATCAAGGTTACTTTAAAAGGACAGCTTCCTTCACTTACTATGGAATTTGTAGGTCTCAGGCTTTCACTCTCACGTATGACAAAACTAAGGAAACAGGATATTCCTCTTCTTCACCCACATTCACTACTATGGAGAAACTAAACGTATGTTTTTAAGCTCACTTTAAACCTGTGCTCAGATAATAGCTCAAGCAAGAAACTTTGGCCAAGTGTACATTTCTGAAAATCAGGTTTCAAAAGTTAAAAATACAGCACGTACAATGTAACAATAGCTCCTCTGAATTTCAAGGGAAGCTGTTTCCTTGCCTAACTTGAGAGCGATGCAAATAAAGAGAAGCAGGGGAAAGCATGCTAATGCCTTCAATCTGCTATAGCTCATTTTGTCTGTCTGTAGTTTCAAGACAGCCTGAACTTCCAGTATCTTAAGCCCAGACACATTAAGGGTAATTACCCTCCAAACAGCTAAAGATGGTGTTGTAAAATTATAGCAGAATATCGTCAGCATTTTATAATATTCTTGAACTCAACATGACTGATGGAAATCTAAGTGGTCTCTTAATCTTCTGAAACAACCACTCAATTAAAAGAGGACTAAGTCATTGTAAGATTCCACTTGAATCCACATTCATCAAAATCTTATTTCTAAGAACCACTAATATGTGGATGTTTACCAAACAAGCATTGTTTTCTCACTTTTACATTTGGCTGCTTTGGAGGGAGGGACTTTTAAAAATATAACCTGCCTGCTCATCATGCATATGCAAAATATAACTAACCATGCATACCCACCAGGCTTGGTGTCCTTGTAAACCAGACTCTCCAAACCATACAAGGAATCTTGTGAATGAGTGCCTTGGTCCACATGGCAGCAAATAACCGAAAAAATGCATTTGGTTTAAAAGAAGAAAATCAACTCCTGATTTAATATTAAGCTCACCAAATTCGTATGACACAGTAGTATTTCTATTACAGTATCTGACAGCCCAAGTCACTTCAGAATATCCTAGTTTCAGTGATTACCTACATAGGAAAATCACGCAATTTACATTTTTTCTTGTAACCAGCAAAAGACCTGTAGCCTCTGGTCTCCATATATGATAGAGACAGATTGTAACAGCTTAGGAAAAAAAAAAAAATAGCTTCATCAGCTCGTGTCAGCAGTTTCCACTTCCCCTTCACACTACCTTACCACCACAGTGGCATGACCATTTTGCTCAATATTTGAACAGCACATCAAAAGAAAATATCTCTAGGACTATTTATACTCCTAAATCCAAGGACTGAACTAAGATTCTAAACACAACAATATAAATCAAGTATTAATCAGAAAAGAAAATACAGTTGAGAATTCAGGAACCCTGACAACTTTCTATTCAATATATTTCCTAGATTTTCAGCAGCTATTGCAGCTCTTAAAAGCCTACAGAGAGAGCTGAATTTCTTAGAATTTTATGGTTCAGTAGGGCAACATGGGCTCCAAGATTTCTGCATCTAGCAAAAGCAAAGGATCTGCTCATGCAAGACTTACACAAGTTCTCTTGAGTACAATATTCTAGTACAGCACCACAAACACAAATGGCTACCACTGAAATATAATCATAGGATAACAGAACGTCACAAGTTAGAGTTGAAAATAATCTAATTTAAATGTTCTTCTCACTTTTCCTTCTCAAGGCCTAAAGTTTAAAACTGCGAAACGTGACTAAATCTAATTCTTGTTCTTTATATAATCAGTTGAGCTACTAAGGTACCATTTCTCTATGACGATTTTTTTTCAAAAGCATTACAAATGCTGGATATAGTAAGTTTTTTTTGAAAAAGAAAACTGCCAGAGGTGCACAGACTCACTCCTAAATACATGAAGTTCCAGAATTGGAATTCCTCAAGCAGTACCCATTAGGTTAAATTCATCTTATTACACTATCTTTTCGTCCTATTGCTACCGGTGCAAAGAGCATTGGCTGAAAAACTGCTGCTGTACAGGATCCAAGTGCTACATAACTGAGGTTAAACCTCTACCAACATTCCTTCACCCCAGTATCAAGTAATGGCTGCAAAATTCATTCACTGAAGTTGTCTTAGCCCTCATATATTTTCTGGCATATTAAAGACAAGAAATAAAGCAAAGCTTCTTTCTTCATTGTAGCCAGATCTTCAGATTGCTGTTTGAAGGAAACTGCACATGTACCTCTCAAACTAGCAGAGCAGAAAAAAGACCACAGACTCTCCCATAACTGAAGAATTAAAGAAGCAAAGGGATTACAACCAAGCTATCTTTTTTCCAACTGTTAAAAGCATCATCTCTTTCTCAGTAATTTTTCCACGAGCTGCAGTTACAAGTATCCTATAAACGCATCTTAAGAACCATTACACAAGCCAACAAATAGGTCTCAATTCAGACAAAAACTTCAGTGATAACTTTTTTCTCAAACACATGTAGTTACCTGTCATTGGTTCTGAGCTTGGTTTCTGTCCAAACAAGCCTAACCAACACCATAATTTTATTAAAGATATTGGTTATGACAATACAAGCAAACAACAGCAAAAAAAAATCACCACCACAAAACAAGTTACCAGGACTTAAATGATCAATTTTAACCTGTAATTGAGAGCTTAACACTTTTTATGACCTAGAGCAAAAGTTTAAGTTTCCTGTGTTCATGCTCAACTGTTTTGTTGTGTCATGAATTATTTCCTGCTCACAAGAGTCTCATTTCTCAAACCAGTCCAAACTCAGTACATCGTAAAAGCACAGCAGAAATTTAAACAAAAGCATTATCATTGCAGTAAAAGTTTAAAAGCCTTCCTGTTCCCCTTAAAAGTTCCTGTCAGCAAAGAACAACCTAACACATGCACCTCTAAAACACACAGTTAAACATCTATTATCAAGGTGCTAAAGCAAGATAACATTACCCTCACACAATGCACTTTCTATTATTCTATTATGGTCCTGTTCCCCTAGAGCACCAAGCAGAAAAAAAAAAAAAAAAGACATACCAGATGAATAAATTCCCATTTCTCATTGAAGCTGACTGGATAAATGAATGGTAAACAAACAAATAACATTTCTTTCAAGATTTAGAGTAAAAAAGCTTTTCAAAGCACTGCAGTAAGATTAGCTAGACACTTGAAAAAACAAAATTTATTAAGCCAATTAGAAACCAGGACTTTTCTTTCATAGCACAGCCTAAGTCCTCAAATTCCAATGGAGATTTGCATTATTAACTCAGTACCTTTGTCTGCTGCTTTCTGCAAGGCTTCCTCAATTCTTGCCAGTTCCTTTTGTTTATTATCCTGCAAGTATTTTTCTTCCTTCTCTGCATCATATTTAACACCTGTAAGCCAAGGCGGGAGAGCCTTAATCCTAAATCTCAAGTTATATAAATGCATTATCAAGCAATGCACACCATATACAACATCATGTTGCAAAACACCTTGTTTGCGAGAAAGGCTATTCTTTTTTCATTGCTGAACACTGCAGCCAGCCTCCAAAACTGTTGTTTTTACACAATTATGCATTATTTCACAGGAGAATTTTTCCATGGAAATTCAGACCCCTAAGTGTGGGCTGTGCAATATAAAACAGATTTTTAAGTTCTTCTATACATATATTTCATGCTCTAGGAACTTGCAAGTTTGCTCATCATACCAGAGGTTCTGATTTCAGAGAAAGCTAATCAAGTTAGTTGACCCTCTTCCCTGTCCCTACAAATAGTACTAATGGAATTATTACCTTTGACTGTCATCATTTAGAAGCAGATAAACAGCTAAAGATCTCAACCATGCCACAAAGCTGGATGCAGGATAAGCACGCTCCAGAGGAAACCTGACTGTTGAATTGAACTTGGAATGGATACAACCAAGGACCTCCATTAAAGCAACAGGTGCTGTTTTCTCCCACCCTTCTTCTACTAACTTGCCAGCATTTGTCTAGAAATTTCCCTAAGGGAGCAGAAGGTAAAAATGGTGGCTTACATGAACTCTTTGCTATTATAGACTCATTTACATGGTACCCTTAGATATTTTTCTCTTCCATTATTTAACTGTTGCAGAGAAGTTTACATACTTGCTCCAGGAACTATCAGAAGATACAAGCCTTCTAGAGTTGCAACAACTGCCTCCCCATAGAGATTCTTCCAAGGAATCTTCAGAGTAAGTTTATCTAAACAAAGGAGATACAGTTACATCAAAACAAACATCTCCACTGTGCTTAGTCCAAAGAACACCTCAGGCATTAGAGAGCACTAGTCCTATATCTTAATGTCCTAAACACCTTAGAAGGTTAGGAGAAACCATATGGGCATGAACATTTTATAAAGCCCTTGAAGTGATAAAATATATGCAGAGGAAATATAAGCCATAGTTTTAAGCAAAAAGTTGCAGTCTGAGTCAGAATACTTCAAATCAAAACCTGAGATCATGACTGAAGTTCAGTTCACTGGGATGAATGTGATTTTCCCAGGAAGTAGGAAAAAAAATACAACACATATATATCTCCTACAAATGGTTCATGTGAAAAAGCAATGCTGACCACCAGGGAAAGGAATTTACAAAAAAAAAATCTAAGAGTTCCTAAACCTTTGGCATATTTGTCAGTTTCAGGAACTTAAATTCTTCATAGTCCTAATCAGTCCTTTAAAGAACAACACATATTCCACGTATATTAAACAGCTCCTTTGATCATTCATGTCTCCAGGAAGAACCTCTCAGATGAGTTTTTCATACCAACCTGTAAAGTTACACAAACAGGGTTTGCCAGATAACATTGATGGCAGTCACACTGAATTTCTATGTTGGTTCCAAAAGTGAGTATAATTACACTTAAGAAAGCTTGATAAAAGAAATTCAGTGGCAAGACTGACCTTACAGCCTATATTAAAATTTCCATTGCAATACTCGTATTGGAACTAAGACTCACCTATCTGACCAACTTTTATTCTAAAAGGTACATCCAGTTCACCCTGTAAATCACAAAAATAACGTATTAAATAGAAGTAGTAGAAATCAAATAAATACATTTAAATTACATTTGCAAAGTACTGTATTTACACATAGAAATTAAAAGCTACTTCCTTTCTAGTGGAAAACCTTAGAAGGAAAACAAAAACAATCCAGACAGCAGCAGACAGGCAAACTAGAGGAAAAAAGAGAAGACCTGGACCATATCATATTGCTTTGATCCCTTCTTTTTCATGAAAGTGTAGGCTACTTCTCCAAAAGTGGTGTTCAATACCGACCTTCTTTTATTTACTTTTGCATGGAAATCTAACACACTGCAATTGTAAGGCTGTCAGAACCATCCCTTATTTTATATTCTTGACTTGGTCTTGGCTTACTCTCAGCTCTGGTCAGTCACATACATGACTTTGCATTTTTCTACATCAGAACTGCTGGAATCTGAACCAATCCCCATAAGAAGGAAAGGCGTGTATAAAGTAACGCTTCCTTCCTTTCTTATCTACTAGACATGAAGATATTCGTAGCAATAGATTTGAAGTACAACAAAGATATCAGGAATGGATGAAATGGACAAGTAAAATATGAAACTTTAGAGTAACAAAGAGAAGCCAGTGATCAGGTCATACAAAGATCATACACACACATACAAAGATGTGTTTTCAATGCACACAAGAGTAACAGTTCTCTTTAGCAAAGTTGAAATACACTAAACTTTGGAGTAAGATTCTCTCAGTAGTACAGATGTTCATTAGCCAAATTAAAGAACATGAAAATTAGTCAAGTCATTTGTTTTTCCAGACAAGAGTGTGGGAACTTAATGCAAGTTACTTCTCGTTTTTCAACCACAGCTTCTTTTCTTTCTCTGTCCCAGTAAAATGAGCAAAATTAGAAGCAGTTAACCAAGAGCTTACTTCCAATAACCAGTAAAAAAGAACACAGTGTATCCTTTTGTGAGGCTACAGTGATCCATATTTTATCCTACCTCTCAGTCTTTAGACCCATAAAGCCAATTTGAAGTTATTAGGATACTTACTAATGCATTCTCCTTTATCTGTAAATTGTCAAGTGCCACATTACCTGTTTAGAAGAAAAAGTACAGAAAAAATTACCTCAAGTATTACTTAAGTTGTAAAAAGGAACACAACCACAACTCTCCCAAGTACTTACAAATAAAACCTGAAAACCTTATTCCAGTTACAGAATAGAACAGTAAATGTGTATTTTGTAAGAGCCACTAAACATGGGTTATCAACAAAATTTCAGTTGGAAGAGATGACAAAACATCACCAACTTAGATGTCTACATGTTTCTACTCTATTAAACACACTCACAATAACAGGAAGTCTTTCTTATTATTCACTTAGTTGTGAATGACAACTGCAGTTCTATCAACATAGGGTAGACGTGAAAAATGGTCTCTTGTTTTTCATGATTTCACATAACTGAAAAATCATGAATCACAGTGTCACAAAAACACATGCCTATTTTCACAAACACATTAACTTTTCCTGACGCAGACAACATAACAGGATTTCTAAATGAAACACTGGCACAGAATTATATCCGAGGAAAGTCCATATAATATACCTCTAAGTGCTTTAATGCCAGATTCCTTAGAGCCACATTCCATTTGAAGTATAGGTATTAATATTGCATAAATGTTAAAATACGTACAACCATGACGAGCAAAAATAAGGCACCTACCTACGCAAGGCACCTAAACCAGCCAGCTTCCCTAGGCGGCACTTCAGCTGGATTTTTGCAAGACTACGGGGTAGCGAACGGAAATGTTTTGATACATTCACCGAGAACAGCTACTCCATGTACCTGCACCATCTCGGCTGTTTAACACATGTTATTTACACCGATAACTGAAAGACACGGCTCTCCAGGCACCCCATCAGCTACACGGGCACCCAGCGCTCCCGCCGCCCGGGGCACTGCGCCATGAGCCCGCCCACAGACCCAACAGCACCCTCGTGCTTCCACCCAGCACCCGAGAGAAGGAATAGGAAAAAAAACGAGAGGGTTATCGATGTCGGCGATTTCCTCCCTCGGAACGCTCCGAGGTCAGCGCCGTGTGCCGATACCCCCGCCCCACAGACCGAAGCGAGGGAGGGGGTGCCAGAGACCACAGGCACACAACGACCGACAGTCCTCCAAGGGAACGGGGACGTCTGCGGCCACACTGACCGACTGGCCCTCACAGAGGGCCACATACCGACCGTCAGCCACAGAGGACTGTGGCCCTGGAACTCGCCCGCTGCTAACAGGGGGCCGCAAACCCACCGCCCGCCCCTCAGAGGGGTCGACGGTCCCACGGCCCGTGAGCCCCTCACAGGGTAATCGCAGCCAGGGAGACCTGCTCCCTGTCCCCGGTGACTCCGGCGGCCCGGCGGACACGAGGCAGCAGAGAGAAGGAAGTCCTTACCCCCCCATATGCCCAGCTTGAGCTGAGACTTGTTCAGGTTCTCCACATAGTCACCCAGGAAGCGGTTCAGCAGGTCTGCCACCACTGATTCCAGCACCATGGCGTAGGCGACCCCCCAGTCGCAGCCGCCGGCTGGGAGGGGAGCAGAGCGCAGGGGAGGGGGCTGTCAGCGTAGCGTGACCCAACGCGGGCGCGCCCCCGGCAGTCAGCTGACGGGGCGGGGCGCAAACCAGCGCCTGCCGGGGTGCGGAGGCGGGGGGCGGGTTCGGGGCGGCAGAGCGGCGGCCGTGCTGGGCACGGATAGACGCTGGGCGGAGGCGGAGAATCTCGAGGCCGCTGCTGGCAGTCGGAGCGGGGTCGGCGCGGCGGCGCATGGCGCCCCTGTGCGGCGCGGGACCGCCACCGCAGCGCAGCCGCAGCTCCCCCGGTGCTTCGCGGGGCGAAGAGATCGCGTGAGAGAGGAGCAACTGCGGGCACCGTCGTGTCATTGGCACCGGGCGCCGGCTCCTCAGCAGCCCCGGAGAGCCGTGCGGGTTGGACTGGAGGCTGGCAGGGGTGCGGGGAAGGCGCCCGGCCCAGCGGCCCTCCAGTTCCCCCTCAGGCGGTTCGCGCCGGAAGCCGCTTGGGTACCGCCCGTTCGCCTGTGTGGGGCCGCGGGGCCGCATTTGGGGCCGTGCCCGTGCTGATGCCGTCCCAGGGCGAATTGTTCACGTCAGTTCACCGGGGATTGACGGAACCGGGGTGTGCTTACAGTGCCTAAGAAAACTATTTACTCTTTTAAAACTGTTAATTAAACTGTTTAAACTGTTAATCTAGCAGCTCAGGAAGCTCACAGAGGAAGTAAACACAACTGAGAAAAAATCGCAAAGCCCAGATATTTTAGAGGTAATAGCACTGCAGAGAAAGTAGATAAGAACATGCTATTCCATGTGGTGAACCTGCAGGTAGCAATGTCAACCCTGGAACAAATTTTTAAATCTCTGGGACACTAATCTCCAACTGGTTCTCTAAAGTCATTCTGAACTCATAGGAGCTCAATTATTCATGGAAGCACAGCACTTGGTAGCTCAAAATGGCACATTCAGTCTAAAAATGTGTTCCAGAGAGCAGAAATCAATATTAGGAATAGGATTCAACCTCAAAAGTATGAAAATACATCAACACCACATAAATATGATCACAGTGAGGCAAATACTGCTTTAAACAGCATTCAAATATATTGTGGAGCTTAGTGAGAGAAAATTTTACAAAACCACAAAGTCGAAGGAAAATATGTAAGTTTGTGAAAAATGAGGTTCATTCTCCTGTGAGAATTTAAAAGTTTTAATAAGAAGACAATAAGGGACAAAAATAATGAAGCAAAATTTACAGCACCGGGTCCCCTTGGCATTCAGCCAAGAGCACACTTGCTATTGGGGAGACACTCTTTACATACCTTTATTATTGCATCAGCCTAATGCATATTCACAAACAGTTATACATATTCAAACTTTTCCCCAAACTAGTTTACGTATCCCAGGAACTGTTTAGCATGGCTTCTCCTCAAGTCCACCTTTTTAGAGCATCTGTATTTCTTGGCTGTGGTTTTATTATCACTTCCAGCTTGGATTTTGGTCCATGGCTTTTACAGACGGTAGTTGCTGATAGTTGGTAAATTAGTAGCATTATACGTTCACTGGATGTTATCCAACTAAGCAGACAGTTCAATTATCACAAGCATAACTGTATCAGCTATTTTACTACTATTAATAACAGAAATAAAGGCATTAGTTATTGTTACAAAAACTATATCTTTATAGCAAAGCTACTTTAACGTTATACATATAGTATTCACTTTAATAGTTGTGGAAAGCCAATATTATAATATGTATTTATCACAAGTTTGACGAAGGAAAGGTCCATCAGCAATTGTTACCACTCTGGTTCTGTTACAGCCTGTGTTTCAGGCTTACAAGCTTCTTGCTGCAGTTGAGGTAAATCCGAGTGCTTTGACAGGAACACTTTGACTTTATTTGAATTGTGGACACTCACCCTCATCAAAATGCATGTGTCAAATGCATTTTCAGTTTATCAAACTATGTGTGGTAAACCACAGAGTGCTGACCAGAGCGTGCAAGCAGCACAAAAGGTTTTATCACATTTTCACACAGTGTTAAGAGGCAAATGCCACACCTGTGCCACATTACTAGATATATAGATATATAGATATATAGCTATATAGATATATAGATATATGCCTACTGCTGTGTCAGCTGAACCAACAGTTGTGGTGGCCGGGGGGCCAGAGAGCCCAGGTACAGAGGGGGCCCGCTGGTGGGCAGGCTCCAAAGTGCAAAACTCACCTTTACCTCAGTGAGAAAGGCCTCCCACATTGACCCTATGGAGATTCGGTCTGTCCGACTGGCCAACAGACAGACGCCCCTTGTATCCCTTAAGAGGATGTAATCCAGCCCCACTCCGTCCCCTCCTTATCCCCACTGGCTGTTGTTGTATTACCCCATCTCCCTCCAGTATCCCTATATAAGTCTATCCCGAACAGAAGTGTGTCCCTTTGCTGCTTCACTCCCTTGGCCCCTTCCCCCTTTGCCCCTTTTTGCTTCCTCCGCCCTTGCTGCCTTGGTCCCTTGGCCCCTTCCCCCCTTGCCTTGCCCTTTCCCCTGCCCCCTTGCTCCCTTGCCTTCTTGCCTCCTTGGACTGCATCGAAACAGATAAGTAATAAACTTCGGTGCTCTAGCAAGGGCTGCCTCTAACTCTTTTGCCTCTAGTGATGCCTGAGCTAGCCAGCTCAGTATGAGTGGCTGTGTGTTTCCATCGTACGGGTGAGAGAGCTGGCTTGCGAGGTGCCAAGAGGCACCACTAGGGGTTCCTTAGCTAAAGGTTTCCTTTGGAATAAGCAGCAGTTACGCCATCAACACCCACATGGCAATAACCTACCTTTATGTTCAATTTATTTGTTTAATTGTTTTGTACAGTCTTGTGAATAGACCTCCTGTTGCCATTCTATTAGGTAATGAATTTTCATTTCTGATTTTTTAAAATGAAATTTTGGAAGATTTTAATTTCTGTATATACAAACCACAGCTGAATAACTAAAGCTTAAGCAAAAGTACTGGCTAATCAGGGGCAGTTCATGCACTTAGTATATGTCAATTTAAGAACAATTGTGCAAATCAGTGGTAGTAAATTTTCTCTGTAACAATTATACAATATAGCCAGGATGATATATCCATTTTCTACTTCATTTTTCATAGTAGTCATCATTTCTGCACAGAAAAAAAAAAAAAAAACAAAAAAACCAAAGAAAAGTTAATCACAACTATAAAAGGTGTTGAAAACCACCAAAAAAATAGTTTTTATGTGGTTAAATAATATCCTGATTGACTAAAGTGTTGTTCTAAAGAACTGTCTTGGGGTGACTTTATGATACTGTATCCCCTATCGTCTGCTTTATGCCCAGACACGGGTCCTGTAACTTTAAGCTAGGCCTGGGGGAAGCGAGGGAGGGAGACGGGGGAATTCTTTCAGCGGTCTGTGTCCAAACACATATACTCGTCCGGTTTTTCTCAGCTCTCGTCTCTGCGTGTGCAGCAGGGAAAGAGAGTTGCATTCTTTGCTTTTAGCTAGCTTCTTTTTTAGCTAGCTGAGGCAAGAAGTTTTTCCTGGGACTGTGGCTTCTTCTTGAACTGCTCAGCTCTGCTTCGGTCCGGAAACCAGACCATCACTGGGAGCCCTATGCCGCGGCCCCGGTGGGGGGAGGCTGCAGGTACGCCGCATCCTGGCTCCAGACCTCGGGAGAAGTTGAGCAGGACTCTAAAATCCACCAGCTTTCTCTGCAGCGAGAAGGTTTATTACCTGCCATTATTCATTCTTTTTCCCATGCCTGTGTGCACTCCGCTTGTTAAATAAACAGGTTTTTTCACTTTCTTCCGAGAAATTACTTTCAAACCGGTGGGGGAGGGACTGCCGAAACCTGCCTTTCAGAGGACACGTTCATCTCAGGACGTTTCCTCCTAACTTGTCTCAAACGGAGATAAGAACTTAAAGAACTCCGTAAATTTATAAAATCATCTTGTTTGAGGAAATGGCCTCAAGTAGCGCCAAGAGAGGTTTAGGTTGGATATTAGAAAAAATGTCTTCACCAAAAGGTTACCAAGCATTGGAATAGGCTGCTCAGGGAAGGGGTGGAGTATCCATCCCTGGGGGTATTCAAAAGACCTGTGAATGTGGCTCTTAAGGACATGGTTTAGTGGTGGCCTGGGCAGTGCAGGGTGAAAGGTTTGACTCGGTCTTAAAGGTCGTTTCCAACGTAAATGTTTCTTTGCTTTCCTAGCAAACATAAGTTTAAGACGTAGTGGATCAAAAATTGCTCCTGAAAGAGCATGATTTAACCTGGAAAAGATCACCAGTCAGTCACATTTGTGTCAGACATCACATTTCAGTAAATCTTATATAGATTTTTTTAAATAAAAGGAAAATGAAATGGAATTAAGAATGGAAAACCTGTGAGCAATTTTAATAGATATTTTATCAATCATATGTGTGGTTTAAATACTGCAATATTACTTGAAAATAAAGACACATATTATTGCACCTCTATTACCAACAATCCTTTGTTAATCTGCCTGAACCTGCCTTGCAGATAGGATACCACTCAAAAATGACATTATGCTTCTGCGTCTGTAGGCAGGCGCCATTCCTTGTGTGTTCTCAATGAGAAAGGTAAACAGTCCAAAATGGGGTGGGGGGGAGGGAAACAACCTCAAAACCCCCTCATCCACAGTTACATGACGTATGAATTCTGTATCTATGAGAACAGATCCAGGACAAACAGAAATATTGGTGTTTGCTGATCATTCATTGAATACACAAATAATGTTCATTCGCCCTGGGAAAAACCCCAGGCATTCTACTTGCCTCTTCCTAGTGATTGGTTTGATAAATATGAATTGAATAATTAGTTTTACTCAGCTGAATGTCATCAAAAACATGTTCTAGTCGGCATATAAAGGCTTATTTTATATTCTTGCAGCACTTTGTTAAATAAGAGGGTCTGATGATTCCATCACTGCACTAATTTACTAAAAAGAAAATATAAATACAAGATTGTGACACTTAACTTTGTGGGTTTGCTGTTTTATGTGGCAAGATTTGATCAAACTTCTCAGGGAAACCTTTACCAAAAATATGAAGCCTAAAAAAAGACAAGAAATCTGCATTGAAAGTATCAGTTAAAGCTTCAGCTTTATGAATAACTGCAACAAATGAGTTGCCTGTTATACAATCTTGCATGCATAAATAAATAATAGCCACAGCATTTCTAATCTGAGGTGGGTACATGGGTTGATAGCTCAATAGCCAAGCTTTCTTCTCCTATTTTACTGCATTAATATTAGTATCTCAGCTCCTACCCTCTGACTGTTGGCAAGTGAACAGATGGCAAATTTTATCCACTTGTACCTCACTAAACAGAATGTATGCCTATTAGCAGCTGGGAAATCAGCCAGGTAATGTTGCATCAACTCTCATCACAAAGTCTACAGAGATAAGAGGACTTTGTGTTGAGTTAGATCAGGTTGCCAAAAGTGTTCGGACAACTTTTGAAAATCTCCAAAAACCAGTTATGCCACAGCCTCTCTGAGCAGCCAGTTCCTTGTCAACTCTGATTATGAGGGATGTTTTATTCCTTCCAGCTACTGAGGATTTCCCTTGTCACAATTTTAGATTGGTACAGTCTCAGAAGTAACTATATACTTAAAGCACATATTTTTGAACCTAACAGATGGAAAAGATCAATATTCATGATCTTGCCAATTTGTCTTTTCTAAAGAAAATTTTAGTATGCTGTAAAATAGTAGTATTTGATACTGGAGTTTGTCTTATTTATCTTTTAATTTAAAATTTTTATAATAATTTCATTTTGCACTGGTTTTAATGTTTTTTCTAAGTAATACACAGGAGATTTCATTAGCACTGAATGCACTGTAGACAATAAGTGAAAACAAAAGGTGCTTAAACAATTATGTCAAATACTAGAATAAACACCCAAACAAGAACTAGAGTAGCAAAATAGTTAAAACAACTGCCACTACTTAGAACACTGCTAACAGTTAAGATAATTCTTGGAAATTTTTGCAACACTTAATCCTATTAGCAGTAAGTAAACCCAACAGATTAAGATATATTAAGATGTCTGATGCACTAAGAAGATGCCAACACGTAGCAGTCTGCTTTCCCTTTTCCCTTGTAACAGCTAGAGAGTCTCAGTTCTCAGTGGAGAAGAACTGACATCTGCAAAAAGCTGTGATACTATTTCACTGTGTGCCCTCTCTCTCTGTGATCAAACGATAAAATATAAAAGACTTGCCATGCACAAATATGTAAGAACTAAATGATATGCAAATAGAAGCCTGTCTTATTCACAAAAGTAACTTCAATCATCTGCGGAAATCCCAGTTCTGTTTCTCAGAATAATTTTAAACCAGACATGTTGTCTAAATCCTAACACGATGATTATATTTTTCCCCCTATAAAAATGCCACATCTGTTTACAAATAAATAAATAAATAAATAAATGTTCACCCACTATCTTCCAAGACAAACCTTCCATAAAATTATCCTCACTGGCTTCTATAAACAAGTTTTCAGAGAAATCTAGATTTTAAAAAGTGGAATTCCCATTGACCTTAGTTAAAAGCCTAGACCCAAAGATCTTTACAGCTTTCATGTGATTAGAAAAAAACAAGGACAGCAAAGTGTAAATACCATATGGTATGAAATAATGCTGTATCCACAGATGAGGACAGCTCCATGGTCAATCTGACTGTGACAGGTGGTTTTCAAGGGAGTTAGAAGAAACATTTCCTTTATCTACTGCACCTTATCGGCATCTAAAAGATTTATTATAGAATCTGCATTTCTGCATGAAATTTCTAGGCCAAGAGGCTTAGTCTATCTTATCAGTATTGATCACATGCATGTCATACCAACTGAGGTTTGGAATATATATTACATTGCTGTATTTTATCCTGAGCCACAGAATCTTCAAAAAACAGCTAAGTTCTATCATAAGAAGACTCTAACTTAATTTTTCATGAGGGCTTTATCTGACAGAGTTTTTGAGAGTCGTAACTTTTTGTTTCAGTGATGTGCTGTGAAGATAAAAACGCCACTAGTTAGGTAGAAAATTGGTTGAAATAAAAATGTGCTTATTTTAATGAATATGCTGCCTTTAAGTTGAGAAGGAAGCAATAGTAGTCTAGTCTGGACCAGACATATTTGATTTTAAATTATAAGTGTAAATTCATTCATGGATAAGGACTTGAATTTATTCATTGTGAAAGCACACATAAACATCTATTAATCCAAAGCCAAGCCATTGCCCTTCCTAAAAATTTCAGTTTTTTCTGTGTGTACTTCTGCACATTCACTTGGACATTGGAAGAGTCCTCCAGCAAAACCCACTAAGTCATAATGAGAGAATTATAGAATCTTCTGAGCAACTTTTTAACGCAAATATGTTCTTCTTCTTTACCCTCTTTTACATTGACTGGGTGCTTCAAGGGGTGCAAAATCTGCTATTCAAAGCTGAACTTGTGCAGGCTTCTCCCCCGTGGGTTTCGTGCTCTCCAGACCCTCCAAGGCCACAGTCAAGAGAGGGTAAGTTGCTGGGTTTACTCACATCTTTCCACACACCTCGGCAAGATTGCAAAGACTGAGGGTTACTGTACTCTCTCATCACAGAAAAACATGGTCTTTATATTGCCACTTAATTGTTGAAACTTACTTTCATATGAGGAACTAACTTTTGACTGGCATTTCTAAAGATTGTCTAAATTCAGAGTTTATTGTATTTCAATTGAAGATAAGTACACTTACCATTCCAACTTTATTGTTTTATATGCATAATCTGGGTATTTATTAGACCAGGATTCTCACATAAGAAGTATGTATGTAGCCAAATGTAAGTAGCAAGTTATCAGTTATTCCAGAAGTGAGGCACTCAAAGGTCACAACATACAACATATTTGAATACTGTACTTGAACTCAAACACATAATATCTGCCCTTAAATTCTATATTCTTTAGTTCTTCTCAACTGAAAAGAGATACTAAGCAGCTCAAGCCTGATTTTAAGAGCAAAAGTCTGCCTCAAATGTCACTCTTATATTTGGCCTTCCAATTTTCTCAGAAACTTTAGAATTCTTTGGCTTTCTCTAAGATTCAGATACTTAAAGCTGTAGCCAAGAGTTGCAACTTTTTTCCCCACAGGCA
Source organism: Cnemophilus loriae (assembly GCA_013397755.1). Classification (NCBI taxonomy): domain Eukaryota; kingdom Metazoa; phylum Chordata; class Aves; order Passeriformes; family Corvidae; genus Cnemophilus; species Cnemophilus loriae. The sequence goes on along the minus strand of VZTF01009104.1, from coordinate 72,168 downwards.
ATGCGACAGTGCAACACTGCCACTACCCAAACAGGAGATTCTTGTAAATATTGATACTGCTCTAGTGAAATCCTGACTTCACTTCCATTGGAAACTTTAATAGTGATAGTTCATAACATGGTTGTAGATGTCAAGTTTGACACTCAGATTGTGCTGAACTCATGTTTTTGAAGGCTGTGATACAACTGTGCCAAATCAGAAAGTGACACTGAAGTGTCATGGTCACCTTCTCAGCAGAAATGCTCCTTGTTTGGCACAGCTCTCCTACAAATAAGTGCCACTTCCTTTTCCTTGTCCTTCACTTGATATTTTATGAATTAAAAGCTTTCCATTAAAACAGAGAGGAAGAAATGCCAAAGAATCGAGTTCTTTGGCGACATCCTGCTCAGGTTGATTTTTTGACAGTTCTTTGATAGTTCTTTCTATGTTTTTTCCCAGTCTTTGTGACCCCTTAGGTATAAAATGGATTGTCCCCACAGCCTCTTGCATGCTGCTTAGGAAGCAATAAAGGCAACCTGGCCTAGACTATATATTAACTATTTGTAGAAAATACTGGAAAACACAAACCCTTAATTTTCAGAATATTACACAGCCAACATTCAATAATGAAGCTATTTATAGATTAGCCTGATTTCAAAAGCTTGCCTTTCTCATGAAACATTAACCCTCTGCACATTCAGCATACGTGACTTGGAAAGGCTGAAGCCCATGGATACAAATTGTATTTTAAGTTGCTGTACGTATTGTAAGCTGTCCCTTATCGGGAGGAAGCTATTTAATAATACCTAATAAAATAGTAACTTAACAACTACCTTTTATAGATGATTGGGTTTTTTAGGTGAAAGGTTGTACTTGGCAGATGAGAAAGAAATTAGGAGCCTCTGCTTACCATGTTTCTACATCTTTATTTTTGACAGCAGGAACCATGTGTACTTTTTTTCTGGTGTTACTAAAACAAAGAAGTACTCTGTTAAATAATAAGCATGTACCTGAATTAGGCACTCATATAATGTGCTGCAGTAGTCTGTGCAAATCAGATTATTGGAATGACAAATCTCTTGGTTTATGCATTAAAGAATGCAAAGTAGTAATCTTGAACTATAGACACACATCAAGTTGCCTGTTTCCTTACACATTATACCAAATCCTAGTCACATAAAGGAGTTAACTGTATGGACACAGGGGTCCATCTGAATTCCACTGCTAGATCAGAAACCACTCATGTTCAAATTTTTCTTTCTTTTAATCTCAGTTTAAAAATCCTTTAAAATACCAAACTAAATGTTTTTTATCCAGCTGACACCTCTAAATAGTAGTCTCCAGCACATCTTGTAGCCTGCCTGTCCAAGCTGCCCTATTCAACTTATTCACTTTTATATAATACCAGATTCTGTCCTGGGTAGATACCCAGGTGTTTTGTCCCAACATGAAGCATTTCTCCTGCAGACAGTCTGTGTCATTTCAATTTTCATTTTCTCTCCTCTAAAATGCACAGGATAAGATCTACACATAGTTAAAATTAGTAAGAATAGAATAGTCAGTCCTCACTTTAAAAAGCGAGGACTGCCAAACATGGAAGATATCTCCTGATCCTCTGGAAGAAGCTGAAGTCAGCATGGAGATGCACAGCCTCCAAGCAAAATTCAGCTTGCGAGCTGGCAAACTCTCTGGTGAGACAGTGTTCTCCTATGAGGATCAATGCAGCTGAGCACGCCTAAGGGTACAGTTGCCCACAAAACACACAATCCATGTAGTTTGTCTGTGTTCACTTCACGAGAACAGGGAGCACAACAAACACTTGTCATTACAGCAACCAGCAGACCAGATTCTGTATTCAGCATTTTAGCATAGCAGCACAAGAATAACATGGGAACTATGACTGTCTTGTTGAAATTGTCTGGTCTGCAGTGGCATTTCTTCCCTGCAGAGGCTCTGGGACCTGTGAAACTGATAGCTGCTCTTGGAAAATTCCATGGAATAAAACTAGGAGGGTGAGATTTTTGTGTACAAAGTACAGAGCATGTCAGTATAAGTGCCTTTGGTGAGGTGAATTTTGCTGGCATCCTAGTTCTGAAACTTGTCACCAGCATGGAAGGAGCCCATCCCCAGTCTTAATCAGAGTTTGAAATGATCCTTCCACTGTTCTAAACTCCATAGGAACATTCTGTGTGTACTTCTGCCATTAAAATGGTCAAATCTGAAGATCACGCTACTTCTCTTGAGACCAAGAAAAATATTTGAAGTCAGTGGAATAATAATAATTTCCATGACACAGCAGTTTGGCCAATAATCACATCAAATTTTATTGACTTTGAGAATACACAATTTTGAGAAAAGCCACTTTAAATTACAACACTCTCCAAGGCAGAAATATCAAGAAGTAAATAAAAATGTTCTTTGACATATAAGCATTTAAGGTATAGTCACTGAAGTGTCCTGTCACCCACACCCTTGAATTCTAGCTGGCATTTGTCAACATAGGGATCGTCTAAGAGAATCACCATTGCCTGACTTCCCACTTCATTTTAACATAGGGATCTGCAGGAACAAATGTATTTCTTGCCTAATGCCCTCAGTCAGCTGCTTTTACCACTGAGGTAAAAGTTATACAGGAAGGAAAACACTGAGCAGATGGGTGTGTTTACAAGGGAGTTAAACTGTGTGCAGAAGCACCACTGTTTCTGGGAATCGGTATAGTCAGGAAAGGTTAAAAGCATATCATAATTAATAAAGGCATCAGTCAGTTCAATCATAGGAGTTTTTCAGGCTGTGACTGGAAAAAAAGGTTTTTTCCAATTTTTCTCTTCCATAGTTAATGCTACTAAGCTGTATAGAAATACATTTCTTCACTTACAAAATATTTTGTATAACATTAGCTTTTACTGAATATGTAAGAAGCACTTAGAATATGTAACCATAGAATTTAGACTGGGATTTGAATAGTTCAAATTCCAAAATACAACCATTTACATACTGTAAAGACAAGACATGGCAACTTAGGTACATTTACAGCAGTTTAGATTTGTACTTTTTTTATGAAAGAAAATGTGTTCAGATTACACAGAAACTCAAAAATTTCAGTGGGCATGGAAGAATAATCTTGAAAAATACATTTGGCACATAAATTATTAAGTGTTCTCAGATGAACTAAAAATAAAAAAAGAAGAATGTTTCCAGTTACCTAACCTAAAATAGATAGCTGGATTCTTTCTGAGATTTTCTTTTGTAGCATAGAGGGATGAACACCAGCTCTGAAGAAGACATATGTTTTAAGATTTCCCACTCGAAGAGGACTGGGTCCCACAAATTGTGTCCAAAGGGCACAGTTAAATTGACTGTCAGCCAGTGCAGAAGATCAGACAGTACTGGTTTGTAGAGACAGTCCATAATTAGCTGAAAAGCAGACCTCAGCTCCTAATCCTGTTGATTAAATTGAGATCAAACCAGAGTGATCTAAAAGTTTGCCATATTGATCTACTGTTGTTAGCCCTGAGGCTAGTCCAGAGACGAACCTTTATGCAAAACCCTTGGCAAGCTTTGTGCTCATATAGGCAAAGGCAACAAATAATGAAAGAGGGTAAACAATAGCTCTGTAACTGCAATGAGATTTTCAGGAGAAAGTGTTGGAGCAGAAAATGCCAAAGGGCCTGCTTAGATCTCTGTAGCTCCTTAAGCCTGGCTGAAGAGGCTTTATCCTCTCTTGCAGGCAATACTCGTCCTTCAGTGAACCCTGGCCCTGGCAATCCCAGGTTGCTGAAGTCCTCTGTTACAGACAGACCTTTACCAAAGGGAAACAACTCCTGTTTCAAACACCTGATGTAAAATTAACAAATAGCAATTCTTCTCTTTGATTACACACTGTACTGAACACATGATCTAATCTGAACTGTCATTTTGGTTTGATTACAATATTGCTCATTTTAGTCTGTATTAGTTGAGCCTATGTGATGTGCTTCTGCGATGCTAATATTTACCCTTATCATTTAAAATAATAAAATACGAGAAAGAACATACAGAAAAAGAAACACAGAACTAGATTATGTCTTTATATTTAACAGCCCTTTGCAAGTTTCTCATGACACACAAGTTAGGACTTCTGAAAACAAAGGCCTTCATTAGAGTGGGTCACCCCTTGTGAAGAAAGATGAATTCAAATGTATCCACTAGCATGATTGGAGGAGAGGTGAACATATTGTGCAGGAGAATAATACAAGAGCTTGGTTAGCAAACTGAAGGATGACAGGGATACAGCTTAGTTCTTATGGCTTCCTTTTTTGGGGGAAGTTAATTCTAAAACCAGAGCTTATGCTCTTCTCAGTTTTTATGATTTGGATCTGACCTTTTTTTTTTTTTTTTCTTTTTTTTTTTTTTTTTTTGAGGCTGTTTCTTTACTTTAACAAGGCTCCCATTCTTGTTTAGCCACACCACTTTCTTTGTGATTTAGTCTTTTTGAAAATGCATTAGATAGAGGTGCATACATCCAAGTCTTTGATAAGAGTTCTTTAAATCCTCTCTGCACGTCTTAAATTACATTTCCTTTCAGAAGCCTCTTCATTTGTGTTCTTTTATGTATCACTGTAGTAACTCATGGTTTTCCTCCTCCAGGGTTGGTATTTGAGTACATGATGGTCTCTACTGCAAATCACAACTGTTCATCCACTGTCATGTATCTTGCACACTGGTTAGGAGTATGTCAGGACTGATTTCTCGTGCTGTGGGTCTCTGGCTACTTGATGAACCAAGCAATTACCCTGTCTTTTGTCCCAGCATGGCATTTACTCAATATGTCCAGGCAGCTTAAGTTTCTCAGTCTCACATCTGTTATAATTTCATGGTCACCATTTGGGTTTTATGACAGATGATTTTACTTCAACTGCTCTCACTTCAAGCACAGCATTTCAATTCATAGAATTTCAGCGCTGTGATATACTTAGCAATAAAAAGGAAATCAAAAATAGATTACACACAGAAAAAAAAATGAAAACAAACCACAAAGGTTATCAATTTTTATAACCTAAGACTAGAGTTTGAAATATTTAGCATAGACTTCTTGCATGGTCATCTATCCTTAACAAGCTTGTAACATCCTCTGGTTGCCTTTTCTTCACTGTGAGCTCAAATTTGTCCCTAAACTGCAGTGCTTAGCCATGAAAATTTTCTGTTATCTCCTCCATCAGGAATGCTGGATGAGCACTTTCCTGGAAGATAATTATGAATAACTCTTTTTCTAATGCAAACAGAAACTGTCTGGTGCCAGGGTAGTTCTTTTAGATCCTGATAAATAGGGCTGTCTCAGTATTAGACAACTGAGAGAATTAATTCTTTTCTTCACTAATGATGCTCCAAAATGGTTTCTATGCAGTTTTACCTAATCCAAGGTATGAGCTCTTAGCTCTGTGCCAGCACGGGGAAGGGAGGGAAGGGGGGTGAGGAGGGGAGACAGATTTCCTGCTCAGCACACAGCCACAGACAGTAGAGTCCATGGCAGCACTTCCTCGTTTACCCTCCTCCTTTTGTTTCAGCCATCTGTAACCTGAGGCTCTGTTTTGAGGCGCAGCAGCATAATCCTCACTCAAACTTCTGAGAAAACCACCAAATTGTGAGTAAAAGCTGTGAGACCGTGTGTCAGCTGGGGCTGGACAAAATGAGAAAGAGAACTTTACAGACAGAGGCAGGATTGTTGAGATGGAGAATGTTACTTCCTGGAAAGGCATAAAGCCCTAAATCAAAAACAGAGATACAAGGACGGCAACTCAGCAACTCTGAGGGTGAGTCGTTACCAGGGAACAAGAGAACACTGTTTTCCCCTATAGCTTTCAGGACCCTGCCAGCTCTCCTTTGCCTGGGAACTTGTCAGTCTCAACTATGTGCGTAAGGCAACAAATAATTGCTTTGTAGCTTAGAGGTGTGTGTATTCTGCTTGCACCACCTCTTTCTACACACTCAGTTGCCAAAGGCAAATGACAGAGAAGAAGGAGGACACCTCCACTATGCCACAGCTGCCAGCATGGCCAGGATGCCTCACAAGATGTCTTTCCCTGAATGATGGTTCATACTCTGCATATAAGCAAGGAAAAAACCTGTTGGTACTTTGTTACATGCAGACAGGCTGCCACTAGATGGAAAAAGCAAAATCTGTTCACTTGTAGCAAATGCTGGGGGGGGGGTGGCGAACCAAACCACAAAATGAATACAAACCACAAAATAAACGTCTGATCATCATTCACACCTACTTCTACCTGAGTATCAAGCTTTATGGCCTACCAGTTTATCAGGGCCAATGCCAAAAAGACCTCCATTCCTCATAGTTGGCAGCACAGAACATGGAAGCACAGATCAGGAATCTTACTGATACTCATCAGACACAAGGTTACATGAGAGCTGCTGTTTTGAAGTATGTTACAACTTTTCAAATAGTAGTACTCTAATTTTGTTGCTTTATCTGTAAAGATCCTTATTTTTCCTTGTGATTGTGGAAAGTTTGTTGCATTTATCCACAAGCCTAAGGGAAGTAGAGATTAGCCTTTAATGTCAGACAGAATCTGAATGTCTGCCTAAACCAACACAAACTAACTACTCTATAATCTCTCAGTAAATTAGTTTTACATTTTTGGGACTGGAGGAAATGCCAATAAGCTTAAAAACAGGAAGCTGAAAGTAAGGCACCAGCAAAATGATATCATTTGTTTAACACAGTAGAGAGGAAAATTGAAAAAATGTGGTGGCCATAAGGTGATCATTTTTCTTTCATTTTGTTCCATAATTTGGATTTGAGAAATTCTTCAATGAATGTATGTAACCTGCAGGCATTCATTGCTAACCAACAGCGTTCATGAGATTTCCTCCGACTCAAAGTGACTACCCGGGCTGCCTTACCCCATCATCCCCTGCCCTTTGACCAACAATTTCCCACTCCCAGTATCCTTCAGAAATAACTTGGGAAGCTTCTGCTCCAGCAAAGATCTGGATGCTTCCTGTGATGGTAGCAATCATGTTAATGTTATTCTTTTGAAACAGGTTGTTTTAAAACTTAACTTTCAGAAAACACACATTAAAAAATAAATTCTATTAACCTGGGATATTTTATCCTCAGACCCAAAAAACTGGTTCTGCTGCTTGAGAGACTGCTGCTATTGTTGATTTTCTTACCTTGACCAGTGCAGCTACAGTCCCTCCCAAATCTCCATTGCTTTACCTCTTCTGCTAGTTTGACTCTCCTCCCTCTTTTGTCTTCTCAGAGTCACAGTTCTTTGAGCTGTTTTCCTGCTGAGTCCTTGGCCAGCTGGGCTGGTCCCCCCCAGCCACCACTGTCTTGCCAGAGTCATTACCCACTCCTGCAGAGGGCTACCATGTCCTGCCAGCTCCCTGAGATGACCCCTCCCTCCTCTTAGTCTTCACTCCTCCTTCTTATCATACTTCCATTATGTTCTAGCACAGGATCAATGTAAGCACAAAAAAATACAAGCTCTATGCTGGGCCCAGAGCTGCTTTGATGGGCAAAGTCTGACTCTGTTTGCATGCATGGGCTGAACAGGCTTAATTACTCTTTAGAGTTCATGTGCACGTAGCTTGATCAGAAACAAGAAAAATTAAATAATTTTCTCACTAAAATACAGTCTGAGGCTAACATCCAGGCTAGAAAACATGAGACCAAAAACTCGTGATTTGACAAAGTTACCAATGACTGAAATGCAGCTCCAATGACAAGAAATATCAAGCAACCTAAATAACCAGCTTTGTGAGCTACAATTGTGATCACCTTCCTAATGTTTCTGGTACCTGTTCATTACCTGTACTTCTCTGGAGCCATTTTTCAAGAAAAGTTATAAAAAGAATTGGTTTTCATAGGTCATTTTTACACAGCTATTTAGAGCATGATACGTTCACCTGGTGAAAGGATGTTAAATCAGCTTCACAAATATTTAATCAAGCTACAGCACAACTTTGCTCCTCTCTTTCTATAAAGGTGAATAGCTGTGCCTCATGGTTGCTGTAGTTACATCTTACTGGAGAAGTATCCAGGCTGTTCTCTCTTTGGGTTTGCGACTTCCTTCCTAGAGCTCTGTGTTAGCTAAAATGCTAACTATAGCTTTTCAGAGAGAAAATTTACTATTGCCAGGATATTTCACTGGCTTTGTGAGAGAGTGTATATGGGTTTTCAGGGGTTTAAGGTGAAGTGCTGTTTGGGTTAGATTTTTGGGAAGTTTGGGGGATTTTGGAGTTGGGTTTTTTTTGGCGGGGGGTTGGTTGTGGTGTGGGTTTTTGGGGGAGTTGTTTGATTTTTATAGAATATTATCCAATAGTGCTGAAATAATAACTCTGTAAACTTCATTTCTATTATAATATATTCACTGAAATGAAAGGTCAGAATTTAGGTAATGAGATACATAGCTGTCCCTCTTCTTCATGTGGTGTAAATTTTGTTAAAGCTAATAAATAACAAATCAGAAGAGATTTGGGCACTGTGTGTTGTTCCTCAGAGAGCTTTCATGTTGTTCCTCAGAGAGTCTTTCCCAGAAATACAGTGGGGTTTTTTTAATTCCAGCAATTAATTCCACTCAAAGAATGGTAATTATTCGTGGTTTAGGTTGCATGTATCAATGTTCAGGCTTAATTAGATTGTTGACTATGGCTGCCTGGGCATTTGCATGAGTGTGACTGCAAACAAGCTCTCTGCTCCAACGGACGGTGAAGTTCCAGCATGGAGGCAGTTTCACTGCTGGGCAGGGCCAGCCCTGCAATACTGAGCGTGTGCCAGACTTGGAAATAGAAGGGACTTTGTTCTGCTTCAACCTCAGCCTTGTCCAGCATCATGCAGTGACACTTGGAGGTCTTTCAAGAATGTGTGTCACAGGCCCTGCTAGAGCAGATATGAAAAATAGTGTAACTACTGCACAGCTGTGTGCTGTATGAAAGCTGCTTCCATGCATGTTTACAAAGTTGCTACTGAATAATGAAAGGACATCTGAAAACATCTCTTTCTAAAGACATGTATGAAATGTATGTTTTCCCACTACCAAATGAAAGTGAACGATATAGCAGAAGAAGTAGTAAAGATGGAATTTGCTTTAGGAGAGTACCAAGGAAGGAGGGAAAGGTAAGCAGTATCTAATAGACATGACACGCTTGTTAAGCTGTTCCTGTTACTCTAATTCGCTAAACCTAGCTACACCTGTTCTTCTGTGTCACTTCAGAAGCCACAGTCAACCACTCCTAAGTGGATCACAAGGGGCTGGATACCCTCTTTGCCGAATTGCAGCCATAAAAATCCAGCTTCAAGGCCAACACATTACGTGCTGCAGACAGGTGTCTGGAAATGACTGAGATAGATAAATAAAATACTGATGAGTTAATACAAGAAAAAGTGATAAAAATAGCATAGAATCCCTCAGGCTGCAAAACACATCAGATGATAGAATAGACTTATAAAATCATTAGTGACAAAAGACAGTGAGTAGGGAATAATTGTTCGGTGTTTCTTCCAATGAAAGACCTGCAGATTTTCAAATGAAGATAGTAGCTAGTTCAAAGGAAGGGGAGACACTTATTCACGTACTGCACAGCTAAAGTATGAAGCATTTTGGTGCAGGAATGAATGTTTACATAAATTCCAAAGACTCTGCAAAAAATTCTTAGAGGAGAAACCTGTCTGGCACTTTTAAATACGGCAAAATGGGCTGCAGATCAGAAAGCCCCAAAGCAACCTCAGCTCTGTAGTCCGGGCTGTGTCACCTGAGCTGCTCTCCCACTCCTCTGCCAGTCACTATTGCAATATCCTCCCCCAGCACAACCTGCACTGCAAGAGCTTTGGGTTTCACCGGGTATGTGGCCATTCCTATTTTCTGTCATTTACCTGCAGGACCATAAATCTGACAGCAGCGTTTGTGGGCAGTATGGTGGGCAGAGCTTGGCACCACCGTGCACTTGGGTTCCTTGTACAGGAAGTTCACTTTCCTGTGGTTTGAGCTCACCTCATCTATAGAGACAGAGAGAAGTTTCTTCCTACTGCTGTGTTTATTTCTAGTAATTTGCTCAAACGTGGACTTTCACCATTGAAACGTAACAGCATGCATATGCACATAGTAAATCCCCGTCAAAAAGTAATTTAGCAAGACGCCAGGTACCTTATCTCTCCTCTTCAGTTGCATTGTGACTTATCACAGTTGAAATTTCAGTAAGGCTGTAGTAGCAGATCCAAATTTGAACATTCATAGGGAGAAGATGCAATACAGCAGCTTTGATGCCAATAGAATATCAGTCTCTGTTGACTTCGTTCAGACTGAACTTAATTGCAGGAAGCGCATTAATAGTCAACATAAGCCATCTGTTTAAACATGTGTGTTTTGAAAAGAATTGCCATGTACAATAAATATGCTCAACTGTAATGACTCACATATCTGTTCATGTGAAATGAGGATTCGGCAATTTCCCTGACAAAAACATTCAATTACAGGTTAAAAGTATTTTTATACCAAGTTAATTTGTTTTCATGGCAGGCCCAGTGATCTGGCTGTTTTGAGGCAGTCATGTTCACTGTAGGGCTGATGAACCAAACTGTTCGGCCAACCTTGCCTCAAGACCCTGTTTGGTAAGTCAAAGCTGCACCAAGAAACATCAGCAGCTCATGGCACTAAGTGGCTGACAGGCACATAATTACAGTTGCAAAGTGCTCTTCAAGACATTTGTCCAGGTGCACATGGAGGCTGGGTACTGTGTCCCAGGTATGAAGCAACTGTCAATTCCAAAACAAACCAAGTAAGCCTGGTGGTACTGGCAGTCTGGCTGGGTGCTATCTGTACCCGCCATGGACTCATGAAAGGATGTGTTGGTTTTGCATGGCTTGATTTTTGGTGAGGAGGGAAGAAGCCAGCCACAGAAGTGATTTTCTGTGAGGAGCTGCTAGAAGCTTCCTCTGTGCCTGGAAAAACCAGTCACTGGCTGGCTCTGAGAATAGGCGTGCTACTAAGCCGATTAGAGAAGCTGGTAAAGCCTCTATGATAACATATGTAAGAAGGAAAAAAACCCGCAGAAGTCTCTCTTTCTTCCTCTCCTCCGAGGGTGGCAGGAGGGGGTGCCCCTGGGCCCCTTCTCAGTGTGGCCGCTGTGCCATGCCACAGGACCATGCCGCCGGCGGCCATCCCGGCACCACGAGTGGCCATGTGGCTGAGACCAAGCGGCTGGGGCCAGTACCGGGAGCACCCATGTGGCCGAGGGCGGCCTCACAGCTGAGGCTGAGAGCAGCTGGGGCCCAGAGCGGCCACGCAGCTGCCGCCATCCCGGCCCTGGGAGCGGCCTTGCAGCCGAGACCGCGTGGCCGGGATCGGTGTGGCTGGGGTGGCGCCATGCAGCCACTGCCATCTTGTCATGGCTCGCAATGAACTTTATTTGCTTAGCCGCTTCTAGCCAGCCATGCTGTGAACATAAAGGCAAGAAGCGGTGGCAGCAGCTTTTTCTCTTTGGCACCCCGCATGAGGAGAGGTGCTGAGTGGAGCTGGCGGCCAGCGTGGCTCGCATGGTGCTGGTGGGGACCACGTGGACAGCGGCAAGGGGCATGATGAGCAGTTCCCAGGTGTGAAGCCCAGATGGGATCAACCTTTCAGCACTGCGGAACTCTATAAAAACATTTTAATTGATAGAGCTTGAGAACAAACAAACCTACAGACACCAATTCTCTCCCAAGTCAGAGAAAAGGGACAGGTGAAGACACATGAGGAGAACATGGCGACACTAAGGTCGGTGCAAAAGAGGGAGGGAGAGGAGGAGGTGCTCCAGGCATCGGAGCTGAGATTCATCTGCAAGCCGTGGTGAGGACTATAATACAACAAACTCCTTCCCTGTAATTCATGAAGTGCATGGGTGGTGTAGAAGCCTACCTGTGAGAAAAAATACTCAGCACTGGAATGTGTGGATGCTGAAAAGCTGTAATCTAGTGAGAGGCTTGAACAGAGAGAAAGAGAACCCCTGCTTCCAGAGATAGAGGAAGAGGACCCTTGCTTCCAAATAAGAACAGCTCACCCTTAAAATACTACACCCCATGAGCTAAAATGATCCACAAAAAAAAGTTGTGGGAAAACTGCTTTGCAGGTGCGAGGGACTCACATTGTAGCAGGTCAGGCAGGACTGCTACTTGTGAAAATTAGAACCACATTGGAGAAGTTCACAGAGAACTGTCTCCCGCAGGAAAGACCCCATGGCATAGCAAAAGAGACTCCTCTCCATAAGTGAACTGAAGAAAAATTTTTAAAAGTGACAAATGACTAAAAACCCTATGTTTTGTCTCCCTGTGCTGTCGGTGGGAAGGAAAGAAGGGCTGGGGGGTGGGTGGAAGTGTTCTAAAGGTTTATTTTAATTCTCATTATCTCCTTTTAATTCTGTTAATAATTTTTTCTTTATACCTGTTAAGTTTTGAGCCTGTTTTGCCCTTAAGGTGTTTTCTCCTAATCCTTATCTAACCCCATGAGCATTTTAATTTCTTTTTCTTTCCCCCTCATCTGCTCAACTATAGCAGAGGAGAATGAGTGAATGATTTTCTGTGGGTGCACTGGCGTTTGGCCAAAGGGATAAGCATTCGCTGGGCTTATACATTCTACTGAGCCCTGATCATGCGTGGGGGGAAACTGATACCCTCTCCTCTGCAGGCCAAAACTGCTTCAAGCAGCTGACACACACTTAAGCAGGTCTGTGGGAAAAGTCAGAAATATGCAACCTCCCATTTTATCAGTCAGACTGACTAGGAAAAACAGACTTTCAGTCCTTTGTTCTTTCTTAAAAGTAACACCTAATATCCACTTACAAGAGTGAAACAACCTGCCATTAATTATCACTTGTGTCATTTCTAAGTAAGCTTTGTTAAATTAATGATTGCAGTGCACTGGTGGCTGGACTTATTCAGCAGCAGCATAAATTACGAATTTGCTTTCATACACACTGAGCAAGGACACAGAGTCTGGCTGTGTGCATCCCTCTCACCTGTACAGAGTAGAATTCTGTTACATTATTGGCAAGACTTATTGGTGCCTGTATAGAGAGACTCAGAAACTGGAAGGAGTGAGGAAGGAGGAGGGAGGAAAAACTCCATAAGGTCAAGGTATGTCATGAATTAGCAAATCCGAAATCTGTCCTCACCCGGACAGTTATCTTGACATCACTACGGCCTTGTTTTTTATTTTGTTTTTACCCCTAGAACCATTTTAAACCACTGGGAGATACAGTTAGATCTCTTTTTTCCTAAACTATTCTATTGCCCAAACTGCTCGTTCTGATGAGGTGCAACGCTTCATTAAATTAAGAGGTCAATAATTGTGTTTTATGATGTACTTTAATATCACCAGTTTCCTCATTAAATATTTTCTGCTTCGTATACCTCAGCAAGTCCTGCTCTGTCAATGGATTTTGTTAATGTTTATATTTCAGTGACGTTGAAGTGGACGTGGTGTGGAAGAAACCTGTAGAACTAGAGTTCTGTGTGGTGTATTGGATTCCTCTTTTCCCCTTACATCCTATTATGTCTCCTTTTGTATTTTCCAGAAAATCTAGTAGCACAGGCCTGTGTTAGTTGAACCACAAGTGTATGGCTAGCAAGTCTCCTGGCACCTACCACCATTCAATGTGTAAGAGCACCACTACCAAGCCAAGCTGCAGTGTGCTGCCAGCTCTTTCTAAATCATATTGGAAATTTGATAGCACAAAAATTCAAAATCAATCACTAGGGCAGTATGAGACACATAGGTGACAATTCAGTAGCTTTGCAGAGCCCAAAATGCTCACATCATTAAATGTGAATTAAAGTAGGGGTGATCCCCAGCTTTTCTTATGATGTATCCACTAGAAAATTATCTTTTTCTGATTAGCTGATTTATAAAATTGTTGGCATTGTTTTACTTGGGGATATTTCATGTTTTGTTTCAGGGTCCAGGCCTCCCTTCAATACACCCACATTTCTGTTGTTGCTGTTATTATACATACATTTTTTTAGGGAGACTTATGGTGCATAAGTGCTACTTTCACTTTTTCTTATTCCTCATAGTCTGTACAACATAATAGGAGAAAATAGCATAATTTTCAGATTACTTAGCTGGATTTATCCTCATAAGTCTAGATGCACAGATGTCAGTTTGAGACTCTTCTGGTTTTCTCCAGATAGCCCATATCTGAGGTGTCCATCCACTTACACAAGCCTCACACAACAAAATGAGGATAAAGAGGGAGGGCACAGTGAGGCAGATGGAGAAGGCTGCACAATTTCAGAGGGACCAATGGAAAGCAGAAAGGGGTAAAGTCCCTTCCTGTCACAGAAATATAGTTCTTACTGCCACTGCTGCTACCACTAACTCAGTCCTGCCTTTTTTTTCCTTGTTTTTTAATGCTGCATAGGTGGTAGCTATAGGCCTGGTATATTCAAGACTGTGGTAAAAAGAACTTATTCTTCTGATGTATTCTAGGCAAAAACTTCTCCTCAGACATTGCTGTATCTCATGTATGATAGTACATGTTTAGCTAGCAAACTGTTTTACAATGAGGGTTCAGGGTCACTCTTCAGAAAAACATTAAACAACTCCCGTCTTCACTTTTAAACTGCTGTCAGTCTGGTTGATGCATTTGGAATTACATACTGCAAATCTTTTCACCCTTTGACTTGACATGCTTTAGTTCTGCAGCCTGTGCAGTCAAAAATCTTGTTAATTTAGGTGTAACGAGCAGAGAAATGGATCATGACTGAATCCCATGTTGTGCACTGGTAATCTATTGAAGAAGCAAGACTTCAGCCTTGCCCAAATTATTTTTGTCGATATACTTTTCAGGTTTTAAGTCTTGCTTAGTTTTCTAACACTTGCATTTTATACTGATGACAGTGCATCTCACATGGGTATTAAGTTTTTAACTTGGTACTTATGACCTTCTGAGATTCCCTTTGCATGTAATGTAAGCAGGGCCAGACCACAGATACTTGTAGTACTTTAAGAAAAAGACAAGGTGGATGAGATCTCTTATATCATTACATTTCTGGTATTGGCAAAACATATAAGCAAAGCACAGAAAAGTCATCTCCTGCATTTGGAAGGTGAAACTGAGTAAAAGGAACAATTGTAGTGTGATTTGAGGAAGCAAAGATGGAGCCAAATTCTCAGTGCAACGAGAATGAACAAAAGGAAATGGGCGCAGACTGAAACATGGGAAATTCCATTTAAACAAAAGATGACACAGAAGAAGGAAGAGGAGAAAAATGCCACTTTTTTTACTCTGGGGGTGGGGAAGCACTAGGACAGCTTGCCCAGAGAGGTTGTAGCCTTCATCTTTTGAAGATATTCAAAATCTAACTGAACATGGTCCTGGACAGGCTGCTGTAGCTGACCCTGCTGTCAACAAGGGGCTGGACTCAGGGATCTCTGGGTCCCCGCCAGCATTAGCTATGCCGAGATTCTGAAGCTGACAAAAAGTCATGGGTCAAAGCTCAAGGACTATTTTTCTTTAGGAAAAAAAGTTCTTATCAAGCGAAAGTGAAATGTGAGTGGTACTCAGTCCTCAAATAGTATTTCTTTACAACACAAACACTGAGTGAAAATATAGAAAAGTGGAGCAGATTAGTTTCATACTGGTAGACCTAGCCTGCATTTTGGCTTTTGACTTTATCAGGTTTTTTTCCAGTAACTTCCCTGAGATCATGTTGCATTTTGACCTTTTTAAAAGTCTCATGGATTAAATCTCCCTTTGTTTTTGTTCATATTTGTGCAATTCTCAAGTATTCTGCTCATCTCCTGTGCCCACGGAGTAACTTCCAAGGGTGACAAATCATTCCTGTCAGCTGGACATGTCTGTTTGTCCCATAACTTCCACCCAGTCCCACTCCTGAAGCAACTTTAACTCATTCATTCCTAGTAAGATATCTTCAAAACAGATGGCTAAAAAAAGTTACATGCTTTTTTAGAACAATACAGAAATATTCCAGCTGGTTCCAATAGCTCTTTGTCTACATTTACTAGATGTGTCTGTTCCTTTCCAATAGATCTAGTTAGGACAAGTCTTAGGAAACACATTATTGAAATAAATTTGTGCTTAGGATTTATGCAGACTTGGAAAATGTTCAGTGTTCCCAGTGGGTTAAGAATAGCTCTCAGTTTCACCAGTGTTTTCATACTAATGGTCTTGTTTCAGATTCCTCGGGATTATACCAGAGGAAATAGCCCAGCAAAACATTCTGCTAAAAAAACAGCTGGGTTAATAAGCAACAAAGCTGTGGGATAGGTTTTGTAACTTTTCCAAACAGAAATCAGAAGTTTTATCTTAAAAATGCAAAATTATTGCCCCGGTGCACTGCATCCTCTGTCAGGGCACAGGGTTAATAACCCATCTGAGGAGAAGGGTGGATATTTTCCGTTACAGAATCCCACTTGACAATGCCCTCACTCCCAAACCAGCCATCCTCCATCACTGGTGGAGCACACATGGCAGACAAACAACACTTAGGGCTCTACACTTTTTCTATCCATTAGAAATCATCTGTGGAGGTTTGACTCTCCTTCTTTCCCCATAGGCCACCTAATCCAACACTGAGCAGCTGAATTACTGTCTTGAGTCAGCTTTGACAGCAGCTAATTAGGAGTGTGAAAGTCAGCATTTACCACCAAACAGCCACTTTTTCACCATTTGTGACATTGCTTTTGCCAACACTCTCATGCTGAGTGCTCATGAGCTATTTGCCTTTAACAAGCTTTACTGGGTGATTCCGCTTCTCCTCGACTTCAACGCCATCTTTATTGTCAGCTTCAGCACAGCAGTCCCTGCAGGCTGGGCAGCAGGTTGTGCTGAGCCTGTCTAACACCAAAGCTTTGTCATGCTGTTAAAGTGCATGCAGGAGCAGTGCTGCGGCCTCCAGCTCAGCTGAGGTTCTGGCATCCAGCACTGCAAAAGCCGGCTGTGCCCAATGCCCAACGCCTTCTGCAAAATGTAAGAGTAGGGATTTCAACAGAAAGCAATTCTGGCAGGTACAGCTCTGCTATGGGCACTGCAATGCCAGAAAGGATCAAGCAACACATGCTTACAGCTAGGGTATCTTCCAGAATCAAAATTACATCAATAAAATAATCTGGTGAAATTGCAGAAACCTCAGAGGCAAGCTGAAGTTGGCTCTGGGATTTCAAGACAATATCTGTTACTGATTTTATATTTACTGGTATGGTAAATTCAGGTTTATTGCTCACTGGAAACAGCCAGTGGTTAGCATAGGAAGATTTGACAAAAAAACCAACCAACCAAACAAACAAACAAACGCCTACCAAAACCAGAATGAAGTTTCAAAGATTCAAGTTAAAGGATTTCACCTTCTGGAACTGTGCACTTTCATAAAGTGTTTATAGAAATGATCCTGAATATTCACACAACACCATTCTAAGCTACTTCATCTTATCCTTCGCCTCTGCACATGAGCAAATGAGCACCTTTAGTGTAAGCCTCTTACCTAAGTGACATTTCTCAATGTCTTTCTCATCCCTTAAGAGAGGTAAGAGCTCTTCCTTACAGGCAACTGAGCGGCAGGGTGAGACAGCCATATGAAATCCACAGCGCACGGGGATGCAAGCATCAGGAAAATAAACTTCTCTGTGCCTCTAATTCACAGCAACAATTTAAACAGACAGACTGTGACTTGCTTCCCTGTAAGTGCTTCTTCATTATAGCAATGTAGTGAAGACACAGAACTTTGTCTGGTCCTCCCACTAAAAAGAAGCAACTCTAAGGTTTTTCAGATTACCATCTTTCACCTTGTGCTCCTTCAGATGTTTCCTGACTTTGCACTGAAGAGGCTGAGAAAGGTAAGTGGAAAAATCATTTAGATTTAACAGAACAGAGGCAAACTGGAAAATCTTGTTCAGTTCTTTCCTGTCTAGAACATGCAATGCTTAACAAGGTCAGGTTCTCACTGTACCACTCAGGATAGCTAATTTTGCAGCATTAGAATATTTATAGCCAGAAAGAGAAAAGTAGCAGGAGAAGGAATATCAAAATCAGAAGACAGAGCTGTCTGGTCACCTGTGGCAGTTATCTAAGAAAAAAGGCTGTGAATTCTATTCACTCCTGTTTGTTGGACCCTTCCTCTCATCCAATTGGCTGTGCTCAGTTCCCAGTACCTTGTCTCAATTGCCACCTACTACCAGGAACCTGGGCTGTAGCTATTTCTTCTCCTGACAGAAACAAAGAATTACTGGAAGCTACTTTCCTCTCTGAAGGATACCTTAAATGCAAAGATGAAGTAGCACAAAACAACGACTTGCTTATCAATTCTAATGGAGGCACAAAATACTCAAAGAATGTAGCCCCTTTCCCCACTCTGCTGGCAGCATAACACTGTGCACAGCCCAGGCCAAGATGTGCTTTGGAGAATCACTTCTGTGTTTTACATCAATCACCTCAACACAAAGTAGGTTAGTTCACAGACACTCTACAATATTAAACTTCATTTTACTTCTGCTACAAGGACAGATTGTTCAGCATCATCCTTTGCTTCTAAGGCACTAGAGTACATTTCAGTGACAGTCACCAGCATTAAGTCTGTACTGAAATGCCATTCATTTAAATATGCAGATTAATCTTACACACTTTTTTTTGTTCAGGGCACACAGTACTCGAAAACAAATAGCGTCTAATTATGCTATTCATTTTGTGAGTGTAAGGCTACCATTTGTTTTAATCCTGCTGCAAAAAGCTATCAATAGATGTGACTCATTACCTTTCCTACCCTGGCCAAATATCATGGCCCACAATTCAGGCACCTATGCAAGCTGGAGCTCCAACCTTGACGCAGGACAGCTGCCCAGCAGCCAACAGCTGGGAAAGGCCCAGTGAGCATGGGGTGGCACAATGAGCATAGGGTGGCCTGGTGAGCACACACCTTGTGGCATGACCTCCCTAGCGGTCCTGCAAGAGAGGTCCTCACACTGAACAATCCCACTGACACAGATTTCTCCAGGACAACTTCCGCAGCTTGGCAACCCACAGACAGGCTTTTCACAGATTTATACATTCATCTAATTATTCTTTCATAAGTTCTCTGAGGAAACTAAGAGTTGCCCACAGCAATTACTACCTAGGCTAAAAAAATAGAAGAATTTTTGCCCGTTAGGCCCCATCATATGTTCAGTCTTTCACCACAGCCACTATGGCTGACTGAAAAGCCAAGCCCCAGGAGCAGAAGTACCACTCTCCCCAAAAAGCTCTCTCAGATGAAGCACTTAGAAGCAGCTTAGGTGCTATGTTTGGCAGTGCCTCTCCAAAGTCTGAGAAATGGGAGCAGCTTAGAAAAAGTGATGCGATAAATAGAATTTGATACTGCAGACACTATGCTGCCTAATCCCCAGTCTACAGGTCTATCCTGTCAGGCTTTTTAGGTCACATGTATTTGCTTACCTTGGTATTATTTCTGAACTTTACCTGAAAAGGAGTTCAGTTGTAGGAATTGCATTTTACCCTACCATACCTCAGTATATTGCAACTCGAATTGTATTTGAGATAACCTGAGGATTTCTGGAAAGAAAAACATAAGCCTTGCTTTGCAGTAACATTTCTCCAGTTCTGAAGAGGCGTGCTCGAAATGACTGCATTTGAAAAGGCCAGCAAAAGTATTACTTCCAGTGCAGCTGAAACAAATAATATTTGCTTAGCAGGACATGAGTCCAGGATCTTGGCACAAAGGACTTCTTTTCCTCAAACAATTGTCTGGGGTTTTTTTTTAAATTTAAATTGAGATGTGATCTTCCAACCAGCAAGCACCACTGAACATAGCTGATCAGACTACCCCAAAATAGCAGTTTTGCTTGAAAGAGTCATTTATGCTCCCATATTTTCATGGTATTTTAGAAGTTCCAAAAACTTCCGAAGATAGTATTTTTTAACTTTGAGTAGCTGTTTGCTGATGCCAGGAGTTTGATATTCTTCTTGCTTCTGACTCTAATACAAGCATCGAGGCATCATGAGTTTTTCCAGGCTGAAGTATCCAGTTGCCTTTTTGTTTGCTTATGCAGGTGTTTTACGTAATTGCCCAATAAGGCTGACGCTTATGGAAAGCAGTTGCAGCATAGGCAGCGTTGTAGGTGTTCACCACTTACAGCTTCGCTGACCTCTAAGAGCACAGGAAAACAACTCCTATGCCCTCTAACAGTCAAGCAAATTGAAGTGTTCAAATTGTATTATGGCTTTGCATTGTTAATAACATCTTATAAGCAACACCCCAAAACTCAAAATTAATTAAATACTCTAAAATGTAAAAAGACACACTAAAATCGGTGGGGAGCCCACCAAAACTGTTTTCCATCTAGTGTTACAGCCATGTCTAGTCTAGTCTAATGTACCTGAATAGGTACTTAATTCAAAGTTCTTATATTAAAGAAGAAAATTATCACGAAAAACCTGAAGCTAAATTAATTACCAGAGAAATGTAGGCAAAGTCCCTCTGTCCTTCCCAGGCTTAAACTCTGCCTTTGAATTGGGTCTGCAGGTCTTCTACTGCTTTGCTTTGTCCCTCTCTAACTTGCAGGCCTTTCATCAAACTTCTCTGAGGAGGCTTTCTCAGAAATATGTCATTTTTAAAAGAGCCTTTAAAACAGCTCAGTTTACTTTCAACCAAAGAGGCAGCCTTCACCTATTTAAATACTTGACCAGATGAGCCCAGCTGGAAACCTATCTTCCTATGACAGGAAGGGAGAACTTTTTTAAGAACTTAACTCCTTCCCTGCCTGATAAAAGATGAGACTTCAGAAGCACATTTCTTTCATGGCAGTAACTGCAGTATGCCCATTGGGCTGCAGAAGAGAAGGCTCAGGGAAGATCTCATTGATATGTATGAATATCTGCTGGGAGGGAGGGGAGAGGATGGAGCCAGGCTTTACTCAGCAGTATCCAGTGACAGAACAAGAGGCCATGAGAACAGATTGAAACACAGGAGTTTTCACTTATGCAGAAAAAAAAACTTTTCTGCTGGTAGGGTGGTAAAACACTGGACTTTGTTTCTCAAGCAGATTGTGGAGTCGCCATCTGTGGAGACACTCTAAACCCAATACAGGACATGGTCCTGGGCAACCTGCTGGAGCTGACTGTGCTTCCAGCAGGAATCAGGTGATATAATCCCCAGAGGCCCCTTCCCCTCCGAATCATCCCATCATTCTGCCATCATTCTGGCATGGCACGGGTCACAGGGCAGATAGATACCCACGACAGTGTGTCTGTACACAATCCTCTGTAGGCCTGTAACTGTTCTGTATTATCTCAGACAATCTCTGCATGTGAGTGTACCTGTGAACAGACCCTAAGCCCAAGAACTGAAAATGTGATGGTGGATGAGTAATAAGCCTGAAGAAGGAGCGTCTGCCTTCCTTCAGGAGACCCCATGCAATAACTAATTAAATTGGCTTAATTTTTTGCGACATTATTGATTCTTTCTTGAAGTCATATTTTTTAATTTCACTTCTCCCCACTACTTTTAAGTTTTTCCTTATGGTCAATTTGCCCAGATTCAAGGATAAAAGTGACAGTGTATCATCTCCACCTGAGCAGTGTGTCAGCACATTTAATTCCTTCCCTTAGCACAAAGGGATTATTATTCCGTTTTATTTCAGTTGGCTTCTGGGAATACACCCAGCCATTTACCTGTGTGAGTTGTCCTTTGTACAAGGATGCTGTTTTTAGAAGCATCTCATGTGAGTTGGATCAAGGATTAGCAGTAGTCATTTCTGAGCACTTGTGGTCACAGTTAACATCCTTTGGGCTTTTTCTGCTATCAGGAGGAATTTTCTGCTTTCATTCCTGGAGTATTTCAGTCTGAAACAGAATCAAATTATTCATTGGCCAGGGAATATCACAGTCTCCCTGTGAGCAGTCCCATGATTTGCAGACAACTAGACTCTTGCCAGAATAGGCTAGAGGGAGATTCTGCTAAAATCTTTGTGAAACAGCTTTTAAGATGTGTATTTGGGCACTAGCAAGGCCCTATTTCTACACCCTCAAAGGCAACACAAAAGTAAACCTCTGTTTTCTCTGCCCTTTGCCTGCATGGATTGCTCCTCCATTAAGGATTATCTACCTTCACATAATGAAGCCTGCAACTTAATCAAGGGAGGCAGCAACAGACCTGGACTTTCAAAACAGTTTTGCGTCCTCCCACTAATTTATCCATTTTACCCAAACCCAAGTAAATCTCCTTTAAAAAAAAAACCAAAGAAAGAAAAGAAAATAAAAAAGGAAGATTGTCTCAGGTGTACAGGAGTTCTGCACCTTTGTGTTCCCCCTGGCACTGAAGCAAGTGCTTCAGCCACTCACCGCTTGCTGACAGGACAGATTGATTACACTAATTGTATGACAACGACTTGAGCAAGGTATGCATCAAGTCATTAGCTGAAGCAGGAATTCAATGCCGAGATCCCAAACTGTCCTTTGCCCTTGCTGCATTGATATCTTATCTGCTTCAGCTTCAGAAAGGATTCAATAGCTGAATTGCTGAGGGCTGCAGCTCTCAGGTACATTCCTGACGGAAACGCAATTACCTGGCAACTGTGGGCTGTGAAACCGACCACGGAAAGGGAAATTAAATGAAGATGCTGACCGTGCTGCAGCCTCACCCAGGCTGTTCAGTGTAGAAAAGGTAGGTCTGTGTAAAGAGAGTCCTGCCTCCAGTGGCTTTTAGCTGCTGCTCAGAAGCTGATCTTGTTATTCTCAACACAAACTTACACCAGCTTTGGGAATCCAAATCCACCCGTTGTAAAACACCTCATTCTCCCTCAGAATAGAAGGCTCACTAAAACATTAGTTTGTGCAAATATGAGTGCTGTCAAAATGGTCCATTGAACTGATGTACCAAGGAGCTGCAATAGAGTTCAGGGTGTACTGTGTGCACAGGCTATTACCCACTTAGGGACCAGGAAGAGTGAAGAACACTTCCACCTAAAGTTTATGGCCTGAAAGCCATAAACAAGAACAGCCTTGACTTGGTAACAGCCTAATCCTTTATCCTAAAGGCAAACTAGCCCTTCTCCCCTCTCCTGTCCTTCTCTATAGGCAGAGGTCTGCTTCACAGCCACCTTTTAATACCTAATACCTCACAGAGTTTGAAGCGTTAAACAGCAAAACAAGGTACAAGAGCATGAGAGTAACACCAAGCAAGGCAGTGCTTTTAAGTATTCTTTAAAAAAAAACCAACGACATAAAAGTCAACCTAACAGTTTATTTAGTAGAAAACTTTCAGAAGACAATTTGTTTGAATATTTGAAGCATTACACTGACAACATATTCATTAAAGACAATTCCTGTTCTCCTAAGGTATAATCCCGTTTCATACTGCACCCTTTATTTGTTGCTTTCATCCTGACAGAGAGGCTGTACAGCTCTTCTTCTGCAATGCCATCAAAAAAGAAGTCCTCATTGAAGATGGGATTTCTGCTTCTCTTTATAACCGTGCTTCTCTGCTTCTGTGTTTTCCCTGGCACCAGGGAGAAGGAGATACAGCAGTTTATGTTTTTGGGCTCTACAGAATCATCATATAAACCCTCTGCACTGATCAAGCGGATCCGCAGCCTTTCGTTCTCTGAGCAGTATTCAGCTGACAGCCTTAATTGGCCTCCCTTGTCCATTACCACGGTGCTCTCTCCCACCAGTCTCTCCTGACTGTGGGTCAGGTCCAGTGGAAACATGGGAGAACAGGAGGTGCTAAAGCTCCGCATGCCAAGCAGCCCCTCGGAGGCCCTCCTGATGGCACTGGGGCTGTTATCAGTGGAGCTGCTCTCCTCTGTAGAGAGAGAATTGTTCCTGGGCATGCTGGGTTTGCTCTTGTCTTTCAATGCTCTGCAGAGCAATCCCTCTTGACTTTGTGCTTTGATCAAGGAGCAGGGTCTGGGAGGTGACCTGCTGAGAAGTGGAGAACTGAAAGGAGAGGAATCACTGGAAGAGGCAGTGTCACTGTCACAGGCACCTTGCCTGTGCAGAGAGAGATGCTTGGGCGGCAGTCTCACAGGAGCAAAGCTGATAGAAATGGGATTAGACATACTCCCTTTGCCACTGAAGGTGTTAGCTCTGGATCGAGACAGCTTCAGGCTGGGCAGAGTGCCACGTGGATCACCATGGAAGATGGACTCCTTTCTCCTGGTGTGGGGACTCTCCAGCAAAGTGCAGAAGCCATAGGCAGTGGAGGCTCTGGGAAAGTGGGGCAGGGAGAGCGCTGCTTGGGACTGTGGGTCTGCATTGGTGCTTTCTTCCTCCAGGGCTGCGATCTCCTCTTCAACACTTTCCACCTGAATGAGATGTGGGAAAGAGCTGGGGCTATAATTAGAAGTAAGAGCTGCATCCACTGAACTGTGATCCTGGTGGAAGCCACTGCCTTTAATGGAGCCAGAGCTGGTCAGCCTGGGGGGAATGCAGAATTCAGGGATTCTGTCAGGAGTGAGCACATTTGGAAAAGCAGCAGTCCCCACTCGAGCTTTTTCTGGCAGATTTTGGCCATGTGGCAGTCCCAGGAAGGAAGAGCTGGGGAGATTTCCATTTTCATGTGACGTTCTGAGCTTTTCCAAGAACCACATCTCTGTAGCTGGGCAGGAGGTCCTCAAAGGGGAAAAGTTTGAAGGACAAATCCACCTGCAGACACATAGAGAGGAAAGAGTACATTAATATCCTTCGTGGACACGCTACAGCCAAGCAAGGCACGGACGGTGCCGTTCAAGGCAGGACTAGCACAAGCCCATTCAATCCCCATATTCAAAACAGCCCCTGCCCAGCACGCTACCTTCAGCGAAGTCAAATGGCGCAAGAACGGAACTAAACCACTAAAGAGAGAAAACAACATCGAGTCACTACTAGAGGAAAACGTCCCTCTCGCATAATCCTTACCATGTTTCTCCCTTAGCAGAGGACGTACCTTGACAAGTGCAAGCCTTGCTCTTTCCAGCAGCCCCGGCTCGCTGCTACCCGGGCTCGGTCTCAGCAACTGCAACCACGACCGCGCAGCCCGCCCCGAGCCGGCCCTTTTCTAGCCGTGCCGGGCGCCTCCCAGCTGCGCCGCCGGCCGGGAGGGGGAGGCTGACGGAGGGAGGGAAGGAAGGGGCGGGGGCTGCCACCTGCACCTCCTGCTCTCATGCAGAGAGAAGAGGAGGGAGAGCGACGCGGCAGCTGCCCTGCAGGACACTCTGCTGGGCACTGGGGGCATGCCCGGAGCAACGAGGAGGGACTTGCAAAAGGGGCCTCTCATGGGAAAAAGCTTTTTGACCGTCTCCCTTCGCGCCCACAGAGCAGCAGCCGCTCCCGGCGTTTGGCACTCGCCTGCGAGCGCGGGGTCGGTGCTGCCCGTGCCCGGCCCCAGCCCCTTGCCCTTCCCCTGCGTCCAGTTTCTTTTTAATTAATATCTACTCACAGAGGCGGCCCGTGGTGCTTTGAGAGAACTAACAAACTCAGGACAAAAGCAGTATTGTCTTGGGCATTCTTTTCTTCTGGAGATCCTGGCAGCTTTCCAGCGTTAGAGCAGTAGGAAGTGGGGATTGCGGTTTTCAAGCTCATTTGTAAAGTAGTTTGCTGCCCTTCTACATCTGAATGTGTGTCCAACCCCTCGTTACTCACAAAGAACTCGAGACGACTGGGCCCTGACAGTGTTCTTATCACTGATACTGAACAAGAACAGAAACGGGAATGCAGATGCAGGGGGGAGAAAGACGAGGCACAAAATGCTTTGGCAAGTCACCTTGGAAAGCAGCATGTCAAAAACCCAGGCATGCGTGACGCGTAGCAGACCCTCCACAAAGCCAGGTGGGATCCATGAACTTCGTCACCAATGCAGCAGAGCCTGAACGGACCTCTGCAAACTCTAATTATTCTGCAAGCTGCAAATAGGAATCTTTAATGCAAAGCCAGGAAAGCCTGCCAAACGGGTTGGCTAAATACTCATTTGAAGTCTATAACACAGGGATAGTAGATAAATAATATGTTTCTTCCCTTTTCTGCTGAAGAGCTAAAGTGCATGTTTACTGAATGCTTGAAATAGACGAGATGTGCTCAGCGAAAACAAATCCCATGGGCAACAGGGGCAGGGACCATGCTGAACCTGCTGAAAGATTTGGTTGGGTACACACATGTTCTGGGTGTAAGCCCTGCCTCTCTCCTGCTTGTTTTATACTACTTAAGCTTCATTTGCATAACAATCTCCTAGTGATTAAAATCTGAGAAAATTCTTTCTGCCGAGCTTTGTGAAAAGGTTCAGGACACCCCAAACATCCCCGTGACATTTCAGTTGTAGGAGCTCATACAGCTTACTTAGATGAACTTACTTGATGTGGGTGTACTTCAAGTAATCTCCAGTCTAATTTAGAGGCTTCTGGAGAGGGTTTGGGCTTTCTCCAGCTAATGAGGCTTTTCAGCAGCATAGTAAGAGGAGTTACTGGAGATGCTGGGATGCTCTTCTTTGGGAAGCAGTATGTGCACCATATAGCTGTTATCCAGTCAGACCAGGCAATACCATATCATGCATTAGATACCATGTAGTTTCCAAAGAGTAAGGGAGCTTGTTCCAATATATGCACCTCTGCCTTCAATTCCAAAGAAAAAATCTACTCTTGACATGGAGAAAAATTAAGGAAACAGGGCTTTTTAGTGGAAACCTTGTTGCCTTCAGTAACAGGTCACGGAAGTTGTTCATATACAGCAATCATGGCAACCAGCCTCGGGTGTACTAAGTTCACAGCTAGCGTCAGGCAGTGATGAAATAAAATAGCTACCCGATTTCTCTTTAGTCTCTTTACTCTTCCTCTACCGTCAGGGAAAAGAGTTATGGCTTTTCCAGAGGTAATCAGAGTCCCTTGATCACAGTTGCCTGTCTCCTTCCGGTGACTGTAAAGAGGAAGCAGGTGCCTTACACTGGGTGGTGGATCCTCCCCTTCCTATGAAAGCCTGCACTTTATAGCCATTTAACAGATTGCTCATGTGCTGGGAGTTTAGCAACACTTAAGCACTTGTACCTGCCCCTTGGAAATAGGCACTCAAATGTGTATATGGAGCTTCCTGCATTCAGAACAGATTCTCTTTCCTTGATTAGCTTCAGAGCATAATTAAAATATGCTGCCAACAAGGCTTCTTGTTGCTATAAAAAAATGTGTCTGCAATAACCCACTTTTAAACCGGATATAATTCGTGGCAAGGCGTTATTACAACCCCTGTACCAACAACAGGTTGGGATTTGGCCACGGGCTGTAAAAAAATGGAATCTCCTACTAACACAGGAGGAAGTCAGGAGTTTTCCTTCGTGTGTTACTGATATTATTTGTCTCCTGCCGCTCGGACTTCACTGGGCACAGCAGCCCGGCACAGGAAAGGTCCATCCGCGCCACGTCCCCCTCCGGGTGCTGGTCCCGGGCAGCCCCTGCGGGCTCCGCCTCTGCGGGAGGTCGGGGTAATACATCGGTATCCAAAACAAGTTTGAAGCTGACTGGTTTAAGGGCCTGGAACTGCAAGGAGGACCCTTTCAGTGGTTTACAGGGGATAGAGAGGCAGGAGAGCTGCAGGAGCTGACAAAAGCCCTTGGAGGATGTGCACCAGGGGAGGGGCAACACTCCCTGCCCAGTCAAAATGAGTGGAAAGATAAAAAACAAAAAACTTCTGGTTCTTCTGTGAAAGGGGGAGATGTGAATGCCAGCCCTGGATGAGACAGCACATAACATCCCACCATTCTTAAAGCAACAGCAATGGCTGTGCATTATATTACCTAAAATGTTCAAAATTTCCACAAGCTTTTGTGAGAATAGAGAACCCAGCTCAGCTTTATTTTCCTGAAGAATGCAGCAGTAACTCAGCTGTAGCTTCTTGAAAGTAGACTTCAATCAACTGAGAGGCACCTACATACATTTTTTTTGTTAGAGATTGGTATCATGAACAAATATAGCACATTGCATAGCACATTGATTCCTTCCTGTCACTTTGACAAATGTCAGAGATCTATTAGCAGACTGCTCATCATTTCTGGCCTAAACCAATGGCTAAATCATTCTGCATTACTTTAATAGTAATACAAAGTAGTTACAGAGGTTCAGCTAAACTAATCTGACAACTTGACCTTTCTTTTTTTGTATCATAGAATAGTTTATATTTTATCTCTGTAGCAAAGACAAGTTTCTGCATAGCTTTACGAGAAATGTCCATGCTCCTTTAAATGAACAAATGAATGAACAGATGTCCAAGTGCTGGCAGCAAGAGCTCAGGAGCTGCAGGGCCCTTCAAGCACTTAAGGACTTTATGTTAAGTATCTCAAGTACCTTGTGTCACAGCAGTGTGAACTGTAAAAAATCTAAAGATATGAACTGAAGAATTCATTCTTGACAGCACATTACAGGGTCCTGTAATGAGAAGCTGAGAATTGCCATGCAAAAATCCAAGAAAGGTATGCTGTTCCTAATTCCACTCAGCCAGTTTCCCAAAAAGGCAAGTTTCTACAGATAACCAGGATAAAAATTCAACAGCAAAGTGGAGCAGATTTCCTAGGACCAGAGGGCTTACTAAATAGCCTGGGCACTTTAGATATGCTGATGGAAAGGATCCTAAAGAAGACTGGAACTAGTCTGAGAAAGGAAGACACAAGAAAGTGAGATTATTTAATTTAAAAAAAAATACAATAGGCAGAAAGACTGCTTGCTTCTGCGAAAAAAGAACAGGGACTGTTGAGTTGTGTTGCAGAGCTCCAACTTCAAAGGCACTTGTAACTCTCAGTCCAGGCTTGGCAAACTGCTGCTTTTCAGTGTGCTATTTCAGTGACTTTCAGTGACTAATTTTAAACTTCAAAGGGGAAAAGGGCTGAGGTACTCAAAAGGAGGCTGCTAGTACCCCTGTGTACGGCCACCATTCTGAAGTGTGAAAGT
The DNA here is from genome assembly GCA_013397755.1 of Cnemophilus loriae. Lineage (NCBI taxonomy): Eukaryota > Metazoa > Chordata > Aves > Passeriformes > Corvidae > Cnemophilus > Cnemophilus loriae. The sequence continues at coordinate 43,306 of VZTF01009104.1, read as the reverse complement.
GTCTGATCTTCCTCCAGGGAATTAATATTATCAATAGAGCTAAAGGATGTCCAGTCAGGAAGATAATGTCACAATTTTGTTGCTGGACATATGCTCACTGAGAGGCCAGCCGCAAGATCACAGCCAAGTCATGCAGATGCAGACACAAAGAACGGAAATTGCATTTCCTCTAAAAGACTTACGTTCCATAGAATACTCTGCAAGTGCCTTTAATTCACATTCTTGAAGTCATGGCAGTGGCAGAGGTGCACAGTTTGGGTGGGAGCAAACCTTGCAGCAAGACAGAAGGAACACATATCCAAGGGACTGCTGTATAAGCTGCATTGTTAGTGGATGTTTCATTTAAATCTTATAGGGCTGAACATGATGAAAACCTAAAAATTCCCATGACATTTCCCACAGTTGCAGCTCTGTATTACAGACTCTGTGTTCCTTTCAAGAATTCTAGGATCTGGTGAAAGCAGAACTGCCCCTAGACTGCCTTGTTCAGGTCACTCTTCTGTTGTGGAAGATTAACTTATTACAGCATCAAACAGCTCAGTTTCAGGGCAGGCCTCTCCCACTACGTCAGTTAACTGCTTTTTAGGATTCTCAGGAAAAATAGTCCACCAAACTGATTAAGTCTTCTCACAGAGATGTGCTGTGCTACAGCAGTAATGAGCTCCACTCATCTCATGGATTTGTAGAGTTACTGTGCTGTGGGGCTTATAGCAGGACACATCTCCATTAATGAAATGTGAGAATTATCACTAGTATTTTCCTCAGAGTAAAAACAGAAATAAAATCAAGCAGTACAACTTTATAATTTATAGACCAGAATATTTCAGTTGAAAGGGACCTACAACAATCATCTAAGTACAACTGCAAGACCAATTCAAGGCTCCTGAAAAGTTAAAATTTTATTATTAAGGGCCTTGTCCCAATGCCTCTTAAAACATTGACAGGTTTGGGGCATTGACCACCTGTCTAGAAAGCCTGTTCCAGTGTCTGACCATCCCCTTCGTAAAGAAATGCCCCCTAACATCCAGTCTGAACCCATCCTGACCCAGCTTTGAACCACTGCCACACATCCAGTCATTGGATCCCAGGAGAAAAGCTCGACACCTCCCTCTCTGCCTCACCTCATCAGGAAGCTGTAGACAGCAATGAGGTCACCCCTCAGCCTCCTTTTCTTCAAGCTAGGCAAACACAGTGTCCTCAGCTGCTCGTGAGCTACATTCATTTCAGATTCTCTGCTTAGACACAAAAGCATAAATAACTTCATAAAACACTTAATGCAACCATCTCTATTCTGGTAGCCTTGATAGAAGAATATTTTCTGCAGTTTGGTCCCATGCCTAATGTAGTCTAATTTGATGGTAATTCTCATGTAATCTAAATGAATTCATTCCATGTAAAGTTACATTGACTCCTGCAAGGTGAATCACACATACTGAGAGAAAAGCTATTCTCTCCATCTTCTCTGTGCTCAAAGTACATTTAAATATGAAAGATAAAAGCTAAAAATAATTTTTGTTTTCAAATAAAAATGAGGCTTTCTAAAAAAAAAACAAACAAAAATGTCTCCACACACCTTAAAATCAGTAAGGATGACTTCTATCGAGGTTAAAGAGAAAAAGAAAACAGATTTAGTTTCCTAATATACAGTCCTGGCACTGTGTTAATCTATGCAAAGAATGTATTTTTTACATCCATTTCAAAAAGTCAAACTTGAGAAAAGCTATGGATCTATGTGTTGATCTTTTTATCATTTTAGACATCATTTTATGCCTCAAAGGTAGATTATATGAGTCAGCAAATGGATAATTATCTACTACTAGCACCTTAACCAGGCATTACAATGTCAGTAGTTATTCTTTGGAAGAATAACCCTAGGATTTCCCTGCTTGCCATCTTCCTTCAAGACACAAGGCTAAAGCTGTCAAGTTAGACACCACATGGTGTGCCCCATGATTTGCACAAATAACAATATTGAGAGTTTCCTCTACAACTGTGCCATATAATACTCCTGTAGTCATGCAGAAACTTGTAAAATGTGATAGTGATTTCCAAAAATATGGCAGGGTTGATCTATGCACTGCAAAACACTTACTAGCAGGTTTTATTAAACAAGCAGTTCTCAATAACCTTCCTTCCTGCCCAGTCACACCCACAGGAGTCCTCCAAAGAGCACAGATCCAAAGCAACCGTAAACTGAAGAAGAGAGGAAAGATCTCTCTGTAATGCTCCTGAAATCTATGTTCTCAGGAGTTCCTGGCTGGCTGCAGTGTGTCCTGCAGGTACAGTATGTATGAAGCTTAAAGGCACCAGATTACGTGTCTGTTGAAGCAGCAACCTGCTGCTACAAACAAGGCTCACGAGAAGGAACAAGGCAGCAAGCCAAGGACATTTCAAAAAGGATAATTCACCTCATCAAAACATGATGGATCTTGACTGGGAGTGTTTAACACTTCAAAAATAGGTGTGTTGGCAAACATCACCTCCCAGCATTTTCCATGCCATGAGCTACAAAGACTGAGATGTCACTGCAGGAGGAGAGTTTCTAAGTTCTGCCCTAATGACAAGTGCAATTGCCTGCAGACCACGCAGCCATACTGTGATGGGTTGTGAGAGCCCATAAGCAGAGCCCAGCTCCAAGGAGTTGTGTGTGGAGACACTGTTGTTCCTCCCTTGGCACCAGCCTCATTCCCAGTGGGAGGCAGATTGCGAACTAGGTTGGGGAATTCTGCTGCAGAAGCTGCCTCATAGAGGGATCCTAATGCTGCTCATGGAAGGGTGGGTAAAGCACGTAGAGAACAGCAACCTCCAGATGACTTCCTCCTCTCCAGATGACACACAGTGAATCTCTAGTTGTTTATAGCAACTTTCATTTACACTTTGACTTCAGATTTGACCAGGAAATATTCCTGCTTAGCAGCAAGTTAAGAACACAAGCTACTACAGGCAGCTTCACTTAGTCATTGCAAATTAAATATTAAAAAAGAAAACTCACCGATAACTGAAGAGTTATTTTTTCCTCTGAAGAGTAAAATTTAGTTGAATATTTCTTCTACCTGAAGGTGGCACAGCACACTGGTGGAATTGGCCACAATATCTTGATGGGTAGGACATGTAGTCATGAGAGTTATATCTTAAAGTGGAACATATTTCAGAGTAGTTTCACTAACCAGCAGCATCCCATTAAGAAACTGATGCCACTTTTGGTACACTGAAGTTCAACCTTCAAAGCAAAGCTCAAAGCTAGACTCTTCACCCTTAGATGTTCTCAGCATTTCTGTGTACAAAAGGACAGTTCTTTTTCTAAAATTTCCACATTTCTAGATTGTGGCTTTCTGTCCCCTAGGTTGTGTTTCTGCAGGAGTATTTTCAGAAATGAGATAGTGTTCCACTTTTACTTTCCATTTACAAAATAAACAGTGACAGTTTTGTTACCATGAGGAAATGGATTGTCTGAAATTTCATTTAAAGGAAAATTAGAAGAAAAGTCACAGGATACTGTAATTATATCCTGGGATAAAGCAGCAGCTCTGGGGGATGTTGTAGATCACACCCGAGAACTCCCATGTTAAATATCTGCTATTAATGGTTTACAACCAGAAATGTGTAGCAAATTAGGTTAAAAGTGCTTGGAGAACAACACTGGCTCACAGCAGCAAGCAAGAGTGGGATAAATGCAAGGATTTTCCTTGACAAAATTCCTTCCAACTCAGGAATCCATAGGCATGAGAAAAACTGTTTAACTACTGCTACCAAACACAGAGTTTAAACATGGCCAGATATTACTGTATAAAGAAAAATAATTTGCAATTATTGTTGTCACACGTATTTCCCCTTGGAAAACCAGAAGTAGGCTCATGTGGCTATAAAAGTTTCTCTGGCACTTGGTAAAAATTGTTTCATGGTGAGGATATTTGCTTAAGTGGGGAGGACAAAATTAAACCCTTTATTGTTTAGCTACCTCATCCTTTCATTCTCTGAGGCAAGCCTGAAATTTGAATCCTGCTTCAGCCTCCCTCTCTCATCCCCCAGGGCCAGCAGGTTCCTGCTAAAGCAGTCGAAGTGGAACACATGGCACTTGTGTTCTGGGAACCTCCTCCACCCCAAATGCTTAAGAGAAAACAGGCTGCAATTTACTTGTAGTGCATGTTTCACTAGAGGCTTCACACACCCAAAAGCAGAACCCAATACTTCAGCTGTTAAGACACTTGTGGGGTTTTTTGCTACCCAAGTTGTAGAGTAAAAGATGCTTTCCTCTGTTTTCTGGCACTTACAAGTATCTTTCACAATTAGTCTCATTAAAATAACAAATACAATGAAAGCTCTGGAAAATGCTTTTTCTAGCACCAATCTTACAAGGAGCTGCATGGACAGGTCATTGAAAAGTAAGGAAGGACATGAGGGGAGGATACCTTTTCCAGGCCGTACTTGCGGGAAGCACAGCTCTTCCTTCATGATGGGCAGCACCATCCTCAGAGCTGAGTGTGAGACCAGACAGCTGATCCAGCAGGTTCTGTATTTTTGTCCCACATGAATACATTATAAACTTCCTGGGCAGCACTCTTTTTCTATCCCTGGCATTAATTTATTATGCAGATGATCAGCTGAGGGCAGGGACAAGCCCCTCTCATGTGTCTCTGGGGCAAAACACACCTGAAAGCTTCTGTTTCACAGAGAAAATCCCATCTCTGGCCTCCAGACAGAGATTGCATTTCTGTTCTGTGCCAGAGCATGTGTGCCTCATCAGCACTCTCAGACAGTAGGGCCAGGATCAGAAAGCCATCAACTTGTCCCTGCTGCTTTTAATTAAGCAGAACTCATCAGCAAACTGCAGGCCAGCAAATGGCCCAGGCACTAATAAGCCCAGTACTCTGGCTTTGATTATTCCCAATACTGACCTCCATGGCAGCACCACCCTCTGTGTTGTTTGCTCTTAATTGCTATTTACTGTGATCAGTGGAAATTCGGAAGAACAACTGATCTTAACTAATTAAAATATTATACTTAGCAATTTACTGCTCAGCAACTTTCCAAAAGCAATGAAGATTGTGATTCATTGAATGACAAATGATTTAGATTGGAAAAGATCTTTAAGATCATTAAGTCCAAAAGCAGTTAAAGTGGCAATAAGGCCAGAAAAGCTTCAGCCCTCAAATATTCAGCTCACATTGTCCATTCAAAGATCAGCTCTCTCAGGCAGACTGAAAGTCATCAACAACAGCCCAACTTCACCTGTCAACAATTTGCTCTCATCTAAGAACATAATTCAGATTTCTTCTGCTTGTGGTTAGATCTAAGTCAAAGCCCCTTAGAAGTTGTGAGGAACCTTAGTGACCCTTGGCTTGATTAAGTTTTCTAAAGGAAACTAGCAAAATAAGTTACAAGTTTGTAGATTTTTCTTCTCAATTTTGAAGTATTGCCCTGGCAACAGTGAGCTGCCATGACACTTACATTGACAGAAGCCCTTAAAGGATTGTTTCAGAGGTACATGATCTTACTGGGACTGTGCAGGAGTACATTTCACCCACTGAAAGGAGTGCCAGACAAGGGAAGAAAGCACTCTTGGGCTTATGCTATTATACTGAATGCTTTAATTTTAAATATTTTTTTAAACTGCCTTCAGTGTGCTGCCCAGTGAAATTCTGGAAAAGCATTTCCTAAATCAGTTAGTAGCACATGTCCTTCAGGCAAAGAAATCCTTTATGGTTTATCTGTACAGTAAGATAGCATTAAAAGAAAGAATTAACTGAGGATTACTATCAGCGAATGGCTGACAATAAGATGGAAGATTGATCTGATCACAGAAAATGCAAACAAATTATACCTTGTGGGGGATGTCAGTGAAAACCAGCATTAAAATAAATGACTATCAGACATCTGGAGAGAAAGTAACCGGGAATGGGCTGGTGCTCCCTCCTCTCAGTCATGCTGGCTTCAGCTCTGTGTAATCCTGCTGACTTCAGACTTTCACTCCACAACTGAGAAGATAATCATGTGCCAAATATATGCCACACTCCCTTTGACCTAGCTTAGCAATTGTGACTCCACAGTCACCCACATTAGTCTTTCTATCCATCCTGAGCATTATTTTCACTGGAGCACTTGAGATCCACACCATAAAAAAATTGCTTTAAGAAAGCTCCTTTATGAGGAAATGAAAAGGGCCATTCACATATCTGATCCTTCAAAGCAAAGGTGTGAGCAGACATACGCAGAGTATGTGAAAGGAACCCCAGAAGCAGACATGCAACTGCTCCGTGTGAGCCTCTGAACTGTGAACTGCGTCTCACCTGACAAAGTCCATCAGGTTTACTTATACTGAGCCATGGACCAGACATGCCATCATTTCCCCACTATTTCTGGCATCTATAGCCAGTTTCTCTAGACAGTGATGAGTCAAGAGGACAACATTGAAAAAACAAAATTATATCACAACTCACTGCTCTTAGTTACACTCATTTTTCTCCTCTAAAAAGATACTAATTTCCTGGGCCAAAACTATTTCTCTTGCTTTCCCATTGTCTTTGCTCCCCTTCTCTGTCCAAATTATGATCTCACTCCTCACTATGTGGTAGCTGGCTTGCAGACTGTTAGATTGCAATTAGACATACATGCATGGTACCACCTGCTACATGTTTTTTATTTCTTTTTTGCTCTGAAACAGCTGTTGGTTTCCATTTTTGCAAATTCAGAGTAAAAGAGAAGAGGGATTTTTTTCCCAGATGCTTTAATTTTCTGTAGGATATCAGGGCATGTAACAAACTCAGAAGAAAATTTAAGATCATAGGCAATCAATGTTTTACATAAGTTTTGTCAGTGAAACAGTAGACAGGTAATGAGTTTACTTAGAGTCCCCAAAATGATTCAGGCCCATAACCACATCTGTTTGTCCCTAGGTGTTTTTTTGAACCTTCTTCTGATTTTAGCAATATTCACAAAGCAAGCCAAGGAACCGGACATCTTAAACCAATAAATAGAATATGAAATTATAAAGCAATCAATGCATCAAAAATCTGCCAAAAGGCGAGATGGTAAGATCTCAGTGCTCTGTCTTGAATACCTCATTTAAAAGTGAGGGAAATAAAGATATACACTGCATCATCTACATGAGTTTTCAACTCACTGACTCTAAGTCAGTCCTTGAATTTATCAATAACAGGCATAACTTTCTCAAAAGCATTGAAGTGTGTGAGCTTAATTTTAACATATTTTGACAAGTCAGCTGTAGAAACGCAGATTAAAATCACAGCTTTCTACTACTTGATGATGTGAAAAGCCCAGTTCTGAGTTATCATAGGGGAAATGAACCTGCTATTGCAGAGGGACAGAGCTGGCCATGCTCCCTGAAGTAATGGCTCCTTCCTTTTGGGGAGACACTCCCCAGTACACAGGTTTGCTTGAGGTATTGAACAGGGCTCTAGTAGCACAATATACTTTGTATCTCAGTATTAAAGTCCCCACAAAAACTTGAGAGCTGTTCACTGTTGACATGATTCCAACTAGTGAGTATAAACAAAATGCATCTTATCGCATGGATTTTGTTTGGGATTATTTTCCCTCAAACATTCTACATGAAAAACCGGGTGATTAGCAAAGCTCTCCTATTGGAAGGGCTGTACGTCAATATAGAGCAGGAGGATACTACTCCCTCATTGAATTGCTTAGCAGAAGCAGTGTCTAAGCACACAAGAAACATCTGCAAAACCTGTCCAAGAGCAAAAAAGGGATTTTGAGTTGTGAGACTGGTAGACTCTGTTGCCCTGTGGCCAAGTTTTCTGAAGCATCATAAATTTCCTTGCAAAACTATAGTTGTAACTGACTCCTTACACAGTCAAAAATGCATAGAAAATCTAATGTTATGCTCTCCCCTTTCTTCCCCCATTCCTTGTCTAATATATTTGCTGTTTAAAACTGTAACCAGTTTATAGCTGTTTTCCCAGCACTCACTGCTGTCGCACATCTCCAGTCTCATGCAACGGGGAAGCACCTTGTGATGGACTGGACTGTACCTACACTACAATGCTGGAGCTCTCCCTTGCAGTGGAAAAAGCTGGCTGGCAAAGGTGGGAGGTTTAGACACCTGGTGGACTCTAAGCTGATTGGAATTTCTGCTGTCCTTCAATAAGACCTAAGCAAAGCAGCTCAGTGAAAAGCGCTTACAGTTGTTTTCAGGAAGGCAAAGCACAAAGGATCTAAGTGTGCAGTGACAGAGTTGAAAATGTACTTACACACTACGTGATGGGAATAAGGGGTCTCTTGAAATGAGATTTTAAGTAGCATCTGAATTATGTGACTTGCACTTACAGCTCAGGTGCTTTTACAGTCTGCACTGCTTAAGTCTATCTACACAGGCAGTTCCGTGCCTTCCTGAGTTCAGCCCCTTGGGTGTTCAACTCTCAGTGAAATATACAGCAAAACATGTACTGATTTCAGGCACACACCATTTCCCCCAGCTACATCTGGTCAAACAGCCAGATCTCGCCAACCCCTTCCTCAACTTTTAGTCAGGACACACCTCACCCAACCTCCTTCATCTGAGTATTGCAATGTGAACATCAGTACTTACTGAAAAGACACCAAAACATCCCTCATGAGCTGCTATCAATTCCAACCACTGATCAGGGTGTGCAGAAAGCCACCAAATCTTCAGCCCCTAGGCCTTGCCCTCCTTGCTATCTGAGCAGCATAGCCTTTGAGACTTAAGGAGTCAGCTGTATGTCTGCATGGATGGGGCTCTGGTAACTGGAGATTCAAAGGGACCAGCCCTGTCAAAGCCTTTTCTTTACCCCTAAAATGACCAGTGTAACAGGGTTAATCTTTTCCCTAAATTCCAGTAAGAAAGCCAGTTACTAACATGGAACATCACAGAGCTAAGATGAAATTAAACTTCAGGGTGAAATTACAGATTATTTTATTGATCATGACTAAACAATTTACGTTCATCACTTCAGTTTCTATCAATTCTGGTGCAATACAACTGGATAGTATCTTGAAATTCAATTTCCCCATTAACATTAATCCTTCACCTACTCAGAAGTACCTTCATCTTGTTCAAGCATTTAGTCACTACGGCATTTTCATTTCACCCTCATTTCCCCTTTTTCACTGGAAGAAGCATTTTTTTCCTATCTGGGTTTAGCTTGAAATCTGACTTATGGCTTTCTCAGATAAGTGAAAAGTGAGTCCCAGTGGAGGCCTGACAGATCCTGGGTCTGTAGGATGGGGAATGAAGAAATAAGCATTGAAGATGGCTGCATTGAGGACACACTACATATCTTACAAACAGGAAAGCAATAGTGAGCCCAGCCACCAGCAGGCTGCATCCTGGATTGACCCCTTGTTACATGTCATTGTTAATTTTCTGACACCCCTTGAAACACTCAAGACCTGTGCATATGCCCCCTTGTCTGAGGGTGGCATTATCTCAGTACCTGGTAATCATTTTCCCTGTACCCTGCTGTGCCTCAACACAAAAGCACTATGGTAATGCAAGACCCTGGTTGCTCTTATTAGCTCACAACAGATTGCAGGTCCAGCTTTGGAGAGCTTTCAGCTGAGCAAATGGAAATCTGCCTCACCAAAGTGCAAAGCACATAATGAGAGTAAAACAAGGATAAATATCAAGTGTAAGATTATTTTATATTGTAAATTTTAACACAAAAAGGCTGCTCCTACTTCCAGCTAACAGGCTCTGTTACTTGAAGAGACTGAGTTCTAAAAGAAAGCCACATCAGCTTTCTTCTGTAGTTACTCTCAAAGTAGTAAAGCAAGTACCAACCTCTATTTTCTGGGGAGTTTTCTTGGCCAATCCTATCTGGACCACTATCTGCCTCGCAGAAAGGAGATATAACCATTGCAAGCACATTCAAGGGATGCTGCCCAACCATGCCTAATTCCCAGGGTATGAGTGACATACATCCCTTTTACTCTCTCCTAGGCAAAGGGGCAGCTGTCCCTTCTGCTGTGTGTTTGGCGCACACACATCTCTTGTTACCACTGTGGCACAGATGATGCCACATTGCGGCTGCAGGACTGCACAGCCTTCCCCTTCTCCTCCCTGTTCAACTCCCTGTGTCTGCGTAACAGAAGTGCACAAAACTGCATTAATTTAGCAAGACTGCAGAAGATAAGAGTATCATAAAATTTACAAAATGGATTCCAGGTTCCTAAACCTGTACATGAAGTGCAGTTACAAATCTTTTTCTCATCTGTTACTCCTGGGCTGCAGTCAACAATGATGAAAAAGTTCTGTTTAGGCAGGCAAGAAGCTGCAGGAGAGATACTTCTTCCTCCCTAGGTGGTTAAGAAATATTTAAACCATTCAAATTCTATGAGCATAAAATAAACCTAAGTAAAATTCAACTAGAACTGCTAGAGTAAATTCATATTAGGATACAATTGAATTAAACACTTAAGGGATACAAAACATTTCTGTGCAAGCTGTGTTTCTAATTTGTGTGGTATCTCTAGTTGGCACTGTTACATATTATTGAAGGAATGCCAAAATCATCCCTAAGGCAGGATGCTTACACTTAGTAGTAGTGTCTAATACTGCTTGCTGCAGTACTGCAACTGCCTAACTATAAGGTTATCCTAGCAACCTCAGGAGCAGTGAAAGGAAAAAGCCCAGCTCACTGTGTCATGAGGGTTGCAGCTTCCAGTTCTCTAAAAAACACCTGATAAAACAGGACAATTCATCTTGTGATGTAGCTATTGTTTCAGCACCATGCCAGCCATTTTTAAGATTCTCTAAATGCTTGCACAGAGAGAGAACTGATGTCTGGCAGGCCAGGGTTCAGATACTACCATATCTTATGGCCTTAACTCAGCAACAATGTAAGCGCCTATTGGCCACAAAACAGGGCTCTGCCTCATCACTTCATTGTGTACTTTCTCCCTGTCAGTACAGCAATGGTGTCAGTTCTCACCAGCAAGCTGTGGGAATGCCTAATCCTGCCCCACAGACTCCACCAGGATTTGTGTCATCAGCTTCAAGAAGTGCAGGATCAATCAGTAAAAGATAGCTTTTTCACAGATAGGACACAGACTAGCAGGACTTGACCTATTTCAAAATTGCAGCAGGGTTCTACTGGCCTTTTTAGGTGCTGGGCTCCTTTAGAAGACTGATCCTTGCCCATGGGACTAGTTTTCCTCCAAGAAAAAGGATGCCACTATAGATCTAACCAGTTTTTCCTTTTCACTGTTGCCACAGTCACAACTCTGACTATGCTGCTATTGCTGAAACATTCAATCCTGATGCTAGCTGCTCAATCAGGGCCTAGAAAAACAATCTGACACACAGAGCACTGTCAGAGTGGTAGAAAGAGGCAATGCAAAAAAATCCTGACAAATATGAAAGGGATGTAAAGGTGCCAATACTTACTGAAGCTCTGTGAGAAATACATTTAACAAAGCAGGAGGTTTTTGAGTATTGTAACATGTATATCAATTGACATTTAATTGCATGGATGAGTTACCCCTAGATATTGAGTGCTGTGCATTGTGACACTTCAATGTCCTCAAAGTGCAATAGTGAGGGGAATCTCATTTTTGCCCCTGGTGTGGCAGAATTCCTGCTAAATCCATCAGTATGTGTCTCACAGAGGTGGCTGCACTTAATACACTGTAAGTAAGCCTCCATTATGTTTATTTAGATATTTGGGAGAACCTGCAGTCTAGACTCCTACATGGAAATCCAGTTTAGTGGCCACAAAAGAGATGACACTTCTGGGCAAGGGAAGAGTATTCCATCTCAGAAAGCTCAGAAGACAAAAATGGTTGGAAGTGTGCCAGCGGAGGAAATTACTCATTGACTCAGCAACAATTGGAGACATTATTACAATTTCTTCTGGATAGAATTGTGGAAAAGTAAAAGTAACACTTATTAATGACTGATTATTCATAGACCTATTCTCTATCCCATAGACTTACTCTCTATCCGTCACTTCCTCCAGCAATTCAGAACAGGCTCCTTCTAGGTCCCTTCACAAAGGCTCAGAAAAGCCCGAGAGCATTCTCCGCAGCTCTGACATGTGGAACAGCTCTCCTGCATTTCTCTATCTTGCTACTTCTGTCTGCACACTACATAAGAGCCCACAACTTGCTGCTGTGCTGGAACAGATGAGTTTCTCCTCAGTTGTTCTGCTAATCTTTCATACTTCATTTCATGTGGGTCTAAGTATTTTGTCTGTCTGTAAATATCCATGGGTGTCTGCCACTATTCATCAATAGTTTTACCTGACAGTTGTTTTTAAAGCAGTATCTGTTTGATTTGTGAAGTGGCTAATCGAATGCATTTTATTTGGAAGACAGTGAATGCAAGCCAACTACCAGAGTTGGCTCAAGCCTTCTTATCAGCATAACCAAACTACATCGTGCCGCCCTGAGGACGAAGTGCATATATTACAAGCAGAGCTGGCTTTTTCTGCCACAGAAAAGTGAACAGGATCCAGAAAAAGCTCACGTGACCTATTTTTCCTGAAGTAGCTGCTGTTTCATACATTCTCATCCCCTTTCCTGGCAGTAGCAGCCGCCAGGCTGGTTTTCAGGGCTCTGCCAGGGCCCATTCTGCCATCCCTATTGCTGCCTCCTTTGCCTGTGCCTAGATCTGGCCCTGCCAAGCACTGAGAGATTAGCCTCATCCAAAAGTAAAGAAAAATCTCCAAATCAGCTCTGAGTTCTACCTACGCAGATACTTTCACCTCACTAGAAATCAGTATCAATAGTCTTGCCTGAAAAGTTGAAACAAAATTATGTGCAGTACATGCCAGTTCCCACCTTGTCTTGAGTTTAACTCTTACTGAAATCTGTTGCATTATGTTAAAAGAAAAAAAACCATCTCCGTCCAAATTGTCATGGTCACTACTAATTGCTTCTCTTTGGTAAATGAGGTAGGCATGTACATGCACACACATGTTCACAGACACCTACTGCATTCAAAAGGCAAAGAACTTGTGCTTTACTCAAATGATCAAATTTTTGCAAGGGTACTTGAAAAAAAATACAAACTCTAAAGCCAGCTATGCAAAATGCAGGGTGCAGAATGGCATGTAAAGCCTAACTATGCACCAAGTTCCCATTAGTATACATGCCTCAGTGAAGTCTCAGTTCATGCTTCATAATTAAAAAATATTTTCTACACTTAATAAATCCCTCAACACACTTCATGAGCACAAGGCTAGAGTGATATAAGAGAACTTGCACTGCTCCCTTGCTTTGAGATACCTTTTTTTTTAGCAATTGACCTCAAAATGTTTAATAGTGCATGTTCATATGCAATACATTCCAGCAAGTAAAGCATCAGGGATTTATCCACACAAAAGTTGCAGATTCCCACTTCCTGCAAGATAAGGAGGAGGAGCACGCAACACAAATAAGACTAACCCATTCTGGAAGGAATGCAGTCTGCATTGAAACAGTGAATTTTGCTCTTGAGGTGATAAATACAAACCAAGAAGAGCAAATAATTCTGTAGAATTCATTACATCTGTGGGAAGAAATCCATGAGTACATTTTCTGGAGTTGGGATAAGCTGCCTCACGTCCAGCCTTGCAAAGCATTCAGCTGTGGGAAGGAAGGGGTGGCTTGGCAGAAATAGTAAAGCTGGTCAGGGAGTAAGGGAAAACTGCCAAATAGACAAGCCCTGATTACAATTAGTAGATTTAAAGACTCTTCTGTTATGAGATCTCTGAAATGGAAAAGAAAAGATTGGGGAATGTTTAGCCCTGTTCTAGTGGTAAAGCTGGGTACATTAGCTGCTCCAGGGCACCCCACTTCATTTGCATTACACAGCAGCAGAAAAGCAATGGAAATGGTCGCTTTCAGTGAATAATGTCCCAAAGAGGGGGTTGATGGCAGCACAGGGCTGGAAGTGTGGCTTCCTAGAGAAATACAAGGGAACTGTGCTTGAAGCAGAGTGCAGGAAAAGAAACACTGCCAGCTATCCTTGATTTCCCACCACCCATCAGGAGATAGGGCAACTGAACATAAATGAGGCCAACCCTGAAAGCTAAAACGTCTCCCAAAACCAGAAAGTCCAAAGGTGTTTCACAGCTGAGCATAAAATCAAGAGTCACGGCTGATGCATTTATGTTCCCCCCAGATTTCAGGCATGCCAGAATTAGTATAGTTCTCATTAGTAACTGCTGTTATAATTTTAAAAAGGCTGTTCAATCATTGTTGACTTAATACATCAACAAAAGACCAGAACAATCAAGAGATTTATCAATGAAGTCACAGAAAAGGTGGCTTACTTTTGAAATAGTCTAAGATAAGGATTCATAGGAGACAAAACGGACTCACTGATCTATTTTTATAGAAATATAAATTACATGGAATATTATATTAATTATGTGCTGTCCATGATTTCATATGAAGAGCACGAATTTTTCATTTTACTGAGGGAAAATCTAATTTGCTATTCCCATGGCTAAAAAGCTGATAATATGAATTTGACAGTCATGATCAGAAATTATTAATTACTTGGTTGAGACTGTTATTCTTATAAACCTGGTTTCATATGCATGAACAAAATGATGTGCTCTGATTAGAGCAGGAAGCAGAAATAACAGCACCAGCACAAATGTCTATAAAATACTTCTGCAAAAAAGAATACCACAAGATCTAGACATCACTTCAGTTAAGTACAGGCCATCCTGATGGCACAAAGAACATACACACAGGTAGAGGTTGCTTGCTCAGCAGTGCCAGACAAGGACTGCATTCGCACATTTACCCTTAAGATGCATTATGCAGAAGTTATGAATTATATATAATTATAGTCTCCCACTTAATGGCAGAAGTGGCCCTTTTCTTCCCACACAGACCTTGTAAAAGTTGATCTACCACATCACATTTTTGTATTGCATTCTTCACCCATTTGGATAGCACTAGATACTGACCTAAGACTTTATTGTAGAAGACAGTCTCAAAAACCTACAGCCCTCTTTATGGTAACTCCTTTTATCCTCCAAGTTACTGACTGTCTAGTTCTATGCAACCACTTTGTTTATTGAGCAAAATTCCACCTAGACACTGCAATCGCCTTCAGAGCTCAAGACTATTTGAAGCATTACCACCAGCTATGAGGCAGAAGTTCCCTTATCTTTCGCCCCCCACCTTTTTCCCCTTCAGATTTTAGGTATTTGTCAGCAATACAGTAAAATATCATTAAGCAAAAGCACTGGCATATTTCTACCACAGGAAACCTATTCTTTTATCTACATATACTGATCAACAAAAAGGAAAAAAAGATTTCTCCTACTACTCCTGTTGGAACAAGTTTGAGGATTTGGTTCACTTAAAAACAAAAAACAGACAACCCCACCAAAGGCAACCCCACCAAAGGCAAGACACCCAACAGGAATACAAATATCTAGAAAGACACCCAACCAGATTCTCAGGTACATGAAAAGTTAGTTTAAAGTAAGGTCAGTAAGTGCTATAGCAGAAGCCCTTGGCAGGGCTTCCCTCTTGCTGTGGAAAAGGCCAGAATCACAAGCCTGAGCAGTATATATGAGCCCACCTGCCCCTGCCCACAGCTCAATGCTCACCTTACACCTCATTGCAGCACCCACTCCAGTTAAGCATCAAGGTACAAGGGAAAGCACCAGAAATGGCTAGGAAGAAACAGACTGAAGAATCAATGTAAGCAGCTTCCCAAAAGCACAGATGACAAATGTCTTCCTATACTGTGTCCTACCACATGCCTTACCTTAGAAGTAACCATCCCAAAATACAGCTCAATTTTCCTGTGATTTCATTCCTTGGCTCTCCAGTGGAGATCAATAATCAGAGCAGTGCTGGCTGCCTGCAGAAGCCTGGGGCCATGCTGTGGAAATCTCAGTGCAGCCATAAAGAGAACGCAGCAATTGAACAGGAAGCAGAGGAAGGAAAAAAGTGTATCTAATACTTCAGCTCCACAAACCCCAAGTAATGCTAAAGAAGCACATGACCCCAAAGCAGATTCTTCAGGATGGTTTTGCTTGAGTGAAAAGTGTGCAAATAAAAATTGATTTGGAAGAGTTACACTGCTTGTACACATGGAGTTTACCCTGTGGGCCCAGATGCTTGCATTTTATTAAACACACACATTAGAGGAGACTCGCAATAAAGAATAGTGCGAATTATGCCAATTTTTCTTTGGCAAAACTCCAGCAGGAAATAATTCTGTGTCAACTATACCTCTGTCCTCTGGTACCACACAGACTCAGACAATGCATCTGTTGGATTTGTTTAAATATGTCCAAGTCTGTGTTTCATTGTTTTTAAAGACTTTTTCTGTTAAAAATCATAAATAATCAATAATTCTGAACAATAGAACAACATGATAAAAATGAGGCACAGTTCTTACCAGTCATTGAAGGAGATTATAGAAGGAAAAGGAAACAGAGTTACATGTCTTCAAGCAAATAATTTAGATAACATGCAGTATTAGGTAAGAGGCTAACAAAATCTTTCATTTTAAAGGCAAAGATTTTTCTCTAACACTGAATCACACTAGTTAAAGAAATACAATAAAAGTTACTCTTTATTCTGGAAACAGAGTTAACATATTGTAACATCTGGTGATCCAGGAAAACAGTAATGTATTTCCTAAAATACCTGGCATTATTCCAGTGCTTTATCAGTATCCTGAAAATACAGGCAATTGAAAAAACACCCATTATTGCTGCATAATATGAATTTCAGACAAAGCAAAAAGTTCAGCATAATTCCGTACAAGTCACATCCAATCTGGATCACACCATGTAATAGCCAAGCAGTTTAGAAGGCTGAATTCTGTTTTCAAAAATGTAATAAAATATTTTCATGTGTAATTTGTACAGCAAACTTTATCTTCTGGATATGGACAAGAAAACAAGAGAGGGTCAGACTTCTAAAAATCAACACTAATTTAGTAGGTGTTTTTGAAAACAAACCGGGCAAAGCACATAAATTGCTACTCAGGAATACCTGGAACCATGTATTAAAGACTCTGTATTACTTACTGTTCATATTGAGAATTATCACTTAGATGGATGTGGGTTTGTGGACAACAGTCCTCATGTTTATTTTCTTATCCTTCTTGCAGCACTCTTGAAAACCTGGAAGTGTTCATCAGACCAGAATGTAGTTCAGCTGCAAACAGAAGTACTAATATGTTTGTCAGAAGCCACAGAGACTTATAACCAAAATGCAACTTGGGTTGCCTTCTGAGGGGCAGCATTACAGATAACACTGCTGTTAGGGAGTCAGAATTTTTCTGATTATACAAATCATCAGAAAATCTGGCTGCTCAAGGGCAGCCAGACTCATTGACTACAGGATCAATTTATGACCCTGCCACTGTGGTTGCTGTGTTGGACACAACTGTGAAGGATGCTACTCTGGTTCTTAGTCTCCTGACCTCCCACACTGACAAATCTGTGTCACATTAACTTTGCTGGGACTGACATTTTCTGTGGCAACAAGATCTGAATTAAAATCCTATCCTCCATTCTCTTGTAGCTGTTCCCTTGAAGTTTAGGTACCAAAATATTCTCTTTGTTTTCTGCAGTCTTGGTCTTGAGTGTTCCCTACCAATGATGTTAACCCTGTAAATTTATTTTCTCATTTAGAAATAGCTGATTGATTTTTTTACAAATATAACCCCCATGAAAGAGAAATACAGTTTCTTTTCCATATTGTATTTTGTAACCACAAAGCTAAAAAATGAATTCTATAAGATCAGCTGATCCTGCTTTGACAGACAACACATTGTCCTTTCATCATAACTAGAATTAGTAGAGCTAGGAAAAATTGATAGATCATGACAAGACCACTACAATGCTGTGCATTCCCTAGAATACTGTAATCCTCTACCATAAGATGAGAGGGACATGATTTCTTCAGTTATTTAACATCTTTTTTAAGGACAGACATCCAAAGAGAATTTTTTTTAATAAAATAATTCCTGAAAGTTACTGCACAAATCTGAAGAGTAAGATTCAGCAATGCTGTAATACCTCCTAATAATAACCTACTTCCTTACAGAACTGCATCTTTAGCAGGACCAGTGAAAAATTTACCAAAAGGTCCAATTATTACAAGAATAAAGAAGCCTATGTAAATTAAGAACATGGCTGTTGGAGCATAGTAGTGCTGTGGGTTTTGTATAGTGCAATGGTATGGAGTAAAGTGGATGTTGCCAAAAAGGAAAACAGTACTTACACCAGGCAAGCAGCAAAATTGTCACCCACAATTTCACTTCCCTCTCACACATGCAAGACCTTCACTGAATGTGTTGGACACGAGATACGGCACATGCTATTTTATACCCACTGGCAGACACCTGGCAGCTACCAGTGGGGGTGAGCAATGGGGAAGAAAATCAGAACCATCTTCCTTCCCTTAAGTCCTGTCCACCTGTAGCACAGAGGGTTTTTACCACTGACTCTCAGCTCAGGGAGGTCTTGGGATGTTATCCAACAAGGGTAGGGAAGAGACTGTTATGACTCTGATGAAGTTAGAGGACAGCAATAAGGCTCAAGGGAGCAGAGATAATTTAGTCTTCATAAAGTCCATGAACTGCTCACAATACCAGGTACCATGGTATCAAGAAGACACCAAATCAGCAGAAGTAAGCACTGCAGTTTAAAATACCTGTGAGTACTGAGGAAGAGTCTAAAGAAACCAGAACGATGGGAATAAACTGAAGATATGCTTCATTGTCAATAAACTCAGCTAAGTAAAGAAGGGCTCAAAGAGAAAATTAAAAGCCTAAGTACAAATACCAAATAAAAATTAACCAGCTCAGTATCAGAATAGCAGAAATCAGCTAGAGCGCTAATTGGATTCACAAATTAAGGGCTGCACGGGATTTTGAAAAGCATAAAGTTACAATGATCCTGAGAAGAGTACAAAAACCCCAAAGAAATTAGGAACCTTTCTATGAACACCTAAACAGGTGTCAAGTAGAGCAAAGAAAAAAACTCAAATTATGAAGCTACAACTTCAATAAATATAAAGTCTAGATTACAATCCCCTTGTTTATTGTAACTAAAGAAAGCAGAACAAAAAGAACTCATCTGAATTAGGACCACAAACCTGGACAGGGCCCCCATAGAAACTTCCTAGTAAGCCTGGTAGAACACCAGAACCAGCTACATCAAGATACTGCAACATTCCCTAGTCCAAGTATTTTAACAAAGGAAAAAAAAAAACCCAACCAAAAACACCCCCAACAAAACAAAAAAACACAGAAGCCACCCTACAGTACCCAAACAAAAGTAACAAGACAGGTACTAGGATAGCAAACAAGTTCAACAAAGAATACAAGTCTCTAGAGAAACTTGCATCAATAAAGCAGAGCCAAAAAATCCCCAGGCCCAGGGCTCAGCTTATATGGAGCCCTGGGCCACGTGGGCAGAGGGTGTGAGTAGAGGCCCCAGATGAGGTTGGTCAGACCCATTAAGGGCTATGAGAGCACTCAGAACTATTCCCACCTGCAATGCTAAAGTAATACTAGCAGTGCTGAGCTTGTCTTAGTATTACTTACCAAGGATAAGTTTGACTCATTATAAAGGTCATTTTTATAAATATGTTTTCAATATATCTTGCAAAGCTATCCAATATAGTTATTAATATAGTCTTGTCACACACTCAGAATCTAGTTTACAGGCTTGGGAACGATTTGGGATGCATTTTAATTGACTTGTTCTGAGACAGTGATTTTAAATGTATTTGAAATGACAGATGAGAGACTTGTTTATCATGTACTTCATTGAAGGTCCCTGCACAAAGACTGCTTCACCCAAAACATCAGTAAATATGCCAGTGCTGCTCTCATCCACAGGATATTTTGAGGACCAGAATGCTAAAGTAATTACAATACAAGGATTAATAGAGGGCTGTGAACAAGTACGACAAGCATGACAGCATTTAGGGATAGTTTGTGTGGATGCTTCATGACTGCTTTGGTAGATCATTTAACGTCGGTCTCTTGACCTGTGGGAAAGGCAAACCACTAGAGAACATCCCTGATGTTCACACACCAGACCCATTTCACTTTGAAGGACATTAAATAGTTGTAATTCTTTCTCTGATAAAACACACTTACCCTTAAAGTTCTGGGGTTTGGTAATAAGAAGTTGGAAAGATAAAGTGTTAGAATAGCTGCGATGGCACGAAAACATAACCTCAGAAGTGAAGTCAGGTGTCCAATAGAATGCCTTAATTTCAAAATGTTCTCTGAATACAAAGAAAGCCTAGAATTATTACTGAAATAACAAAAGCTGAATCCTCACATGACAGATTGACAGAATACCTTGTTTATTATTGCATTAGTTTTATCAAGGATTCTTACTGTACAACGCAGGTATGCGCTCAGACCACCTTGTATTTGATATGATGCAAACACGGGGGGAAAAAAGAGCTAGTTTGGCCCAAAGCAAGGCACTAGCTGAGTGCAAAGGGAAATAGTAAATGTGTCCAGACACACAGATATATTGGGAGGAGCAAGACACAGAAACGGTACAGGGGAGCCTGGTCTTGACATTGCACTCCACAATGTCATGGAATTTTGTTCTTTGGGATTGGGGGGTACTTTTACTGATGTTTTGCTGAAATCTCTTTGCAGAGATTTCAAAGGAGCTATTAGGAGGTCAATGCAGCACAGAGATTTAAACAGCCTTCCTGTGAGCTGAGAGGAAACAGAACCCAGAAATGACAAGGGCAACAGAGACTAGAATTGTGGCCTTGCATGTTACTATATGAGAGAACACATAGGTTAGGAAAAGATTGAAAAGTGAAGGCGGAAAAAGATAATGCGATCAAGTATAGTCATGGAGTACAGGAAGTTTTTCTTGAAGCAGTTTTGCAGCCAGGAAATAGGATAATACTGCATGAAGAGAAGAATGAAATGTATCATTATGTATTCTTTAAGAGGGAAGTTTAAGTTGTATGCCACATAGGGAAAAACACATTGTTGGAAGCTTATCATCATGGTAGTAAAAGGCAAGTAAAACACCCAAACCAAACACAAAAGCCAACAAACCAAAACACCCCAAACTGCTCTTTATGTAAATGTTATGGCTGTTCACAGGTAACTTACATGTGCAAAAGTACCTCTAAACCACAAAAAATACTTTAGTTATTGCTTCTTTTAATAACAGATTGGATAGTACCTCTTTAGTGACAGATGATAACAATAACTCATTTGTAAAACTCATATGCTGTCAAGTATTGGCAAGTTATAAGGCAAATCCTCTCCAACCTCTTAGTTAACAGAGCAGACACTTCTTGATCATTTGATAAAGCTGGCACAGCTCAGAGTAACTATTAGGGATGTTAAAATTGTGATGCTTTTAATTCTGTAGGGTGGGTGTATAAAATAATCTGGTTGGGTTTTATATCTACAGACTGCCTTAAACGTGCCCACCAAGCGTGTTGATACAAGCTGTGTAACTGTGTTGGACTGTGTCACCATGTATTGTGAGTTTAGTGTCTTAAGGTTAATTTGTTGGAGCAAGATTACTCTGAAAGGTAAAATCAGCTGTATACTGATGCAGCTCTTTTAAGCTGGTTACGAGTAAAAATATTTACTAATGACTGTACTTCAGCTAAATCAGGTGAAATTATTTTAATTGCATGATTTTCAACTGTTGCAGTTTTACAGAGGCCCCAGTATATATGGCACTAATTCATGTAAGGGACCTAAGTTGGAGTAGGTATTTCTTTTCTCATGTTTGTATCAATATACTGGTGTGAAAAGCATTTATACAACTCTAACAGTGTTAGAACTGTTCAAATGAGACAAGCTGTGTAAGTGAAGCCCTGAGTCTCCTTTGCTGCTACAGCAGTTCATTTGTTGCTGTTATTGGATCCTGGCCTGCGTCAGGAATGGTGTGGCCAGCAGGACAAGGGGTGTGATTCTTCCCCTGTGCTGGGCACTGGTGAGGCCACACCTGGAGATAAGTCCCGTTCTGGGGCCCTCAGTTCAGAGAGGACATTGAGGTGCTGGAACGGATCCAGAGAAGGGTAATGGTGCTGGGGAAAGGTCTGGAGCACAGGTGCTGTGAGGAACATGTGAGGGTGTTTAGCCTGGAGGAGGCTCAGGTATGACCTTATCACTCTTTACAATTCCCTGAAAGGAGGTTGTAGCCTGGTGGAGGTTGGACTCTTTTCCCAGGCAACCAGTAACAGGATAAGAGGACATAGTCTTAAACTATGCTAGGTGAGGTTTTGGTTGGACATTAGGAGGAATTTCTTTACAGAGAGCGTGATTAAAGATGGGTAATAGGCTGCCTAGGGAGGTGGTAGAGTCACCTTCCCTAGAGACGTTCAAGAAACGCCTGGCACCACTCAGTGCCATGGTCTGGTTGACAAGGTGGTGTTCGGTCGTAAATTGGAACTCGATTAGCTCAGAGGTCTTTTCTAACCCAACAGATTCTGTGACTTGTAAGTGCTTAGCACGACACGCTCCGCGAGCGGTCCGGGCTGCTCTCCACGCCTGCTGACCGTACCCGCGCGTTTCTGTCGCTCTAGACATGTCCCTGCCTCGGCTCCGCGGCGCCAGGATGCGCCTCTGGGGGGCTCGGCTGGGCGGGGGACGCGCGGGCCCGCGTGCGCTGCCTGAGGGGCAGGCAGGCGCCTCGCACCCCCACAGTGGCCCCCGCTGGTGGCGGCGCCCTGCGGGGTCCTTCTTCTCCCCGTGGGGCTGCTCCGGCCTTCCTCCTCGTCCTCTTTCCGCCGATGAGCTGCCGTGCCCTGGCCGCCGCGGTGCCCGGCAGGCAGAGCGGGAACTAAGCTACCTCACCGCCTGGATGAGGGCTGTGGAGGAGGTGCCTCTCCCTCAGGCCCAGGTAAGGGGGAGCTCCGAGCCCTTGCCTGAGGCGAGCTCTGCCCCCGCCGGTCTCCCGGCGCGGGGTGGGAGCCGCGGGTCCCTCAGAGCGGGCCGGGCAGAGGGCGGTGAAGCGGCCCGGAGTGATGACGCGCTTCCTGCCCTCCCCGGCGGGGGTCTGCGCCTGGAGTCCGCGGCGACTGCGGGCGGCGGCGGCGGAGCCGGTGGGAGCGGGCAACAGGCGAGCGGGGGGAAGGAAGGAAGCGAGAGAGCGGCGGGGCTTAGGCGCTCCGCAATGCCACAGTAACAGCGTTCCCGGTAGGAGCCCGCGAGGACCCCCGTACTGCCCCGCCGTTGCACATTGCACAGAGCGTGTGGTCTGTGCAGAGCTGCCGAGAGGGGGAAGACTCGGCGCGGGGCTGAGCGGCGGGTGCGCAGAGCCGCTCGGCTGCCGCGGGTTTCTGGATGCAGGCTGCCTCCGAGCAGCGGCGGTCACCGGTGCCTGCTTCGCCCGGACAGGCTCGCCCGCGGGCAGCACTGCTTCCCCAGCAAGTTGCCGGTTCCAGGGAGGACAGCAACAGCCCTGCCCAGTGCCGTGCGGCTGAACCCCGGGAGGGGGAGAGCGGCTTCGGGTCACCTATCGTTCGTCAGGAGCCGGGACGGGAGGGAAGCAGCGGTCTTTCGGGATTTTCCTGGGCGTGTAGGGCTGGAATAGGAGGGAGATGCTGGGGCGGCCGGCCTCTCGCCTTATGCCTGGGGGAGTGCGGCGTGGCCGGGTCGGGGGTGGGTTTGCCCCGGGGAACGGAGCTGTTCACTGTTGGGCGCTATTGGCGACCGTGATGTAGAAAAAAACCTTTTTGCAATACGTGGTGAAGTGACGACCTCCCAAGGACGATCCTGCCGCGTCTGCATACGCGTGGATCTATATTCATCTGTTTATGTTTCTGTCCCCATCTTCCCACGAGACCGGTGGGACGGCTGAGGTTGGAAGCGGGTCGCAGGGCGGTCCCGTAGGACCACCCCGGAGGGGAGGGAAGGATGCGGCCGCCCCTGCGCATCGCAGACGAGGATAGGTGGGCGGCTGAGCCGCGCTGCTCCGCAGCCTCGCTGTTCCCTGGGCCGGCCTGGGGCGTGCAAGCGTCCAGCGCCTCCGGGCTGCCTGCCCCGGTGAGGCTTCGTGTCCAGGGCTAAGCAAAACGCAAAACCTCCCTTGATGCGAGGCGACGTTGTGTGCTTGCAGCGAGGCTGTCCGCGCCCCGGACTGGGGTCCGCCTGTGTGTCCTGATACATCTGTTTCTCTCATGCCCTCTTAGCAGATATCTGTCTCTGGGTGCAGTCTTGCGTTCGGGTGTCTGGAGAGCCCCGGCGCAGTGTCGCTGCCTGGGAACACCTGACTGAGAACTGGAGCCTCTGCTGGCTTTGTGCTCACCTTCTATAGCGCTTTTGTTCTCCTGACCAGCCATTTCAGTTTTTTTAGCCTTTACTTTTTGTGTATTAAAATGCTGTTATGACGTCTAGTTAGAAAGATTGTGGGAATGTTAATTGATTGAAAAAACCTCTTGTCAGATTAAACAATTGTCCACTTCCCTCCAAATATTTTTAAAGTTTGCTTTGTAGACCTATATTTTGGAGACAAGTTTGAGCCCATTTAAATTTCAAGGCATTTCTGGGTTTGGAAGTATGTTACTTAGAGGCGTTGGGGAGTTCTGCATTCTCAAAAGAGCCCAATGGCTATGGAACATTGTCCTTATGATTTAAAAACAAAGAAGCGACACATTTCTGAGATTGCTCTTGCGTATGTAAAACATGACTTATTTGTATGTTTATGGCAGTGTGTTTTAAGTAGGAATGCAAGCTGCCAGTGTTAATTAAAAATACCTTACAAATTGTAGTATATGAAAAGCTTTCATATCTATATGGCGTAATGGTCAGCCATACTTCCAATGGAACAGCTATTAGACAAGTTAACTGTGGGTTAAGTTGGCTGAACTACCATTCCTGCTTTAATTTTCATAATGTGACATTTTCAAGGGAAATTTAAGGTTACCACACAGCTGAGGAGGGAGGGGGCATGTCTCTTGCCTCTTGGAAGTGCATTTCATTTGAGTTTCATAATGCCTCATTTAACTCACTGGTCACTGCAGAGCTAAAGGGTTAAGTGGAATTCTAGCTTATCCGTGCCAAAATTATTGAGCTTATGTAAAATAAGAATACTTCTTGTTTCTGGTTGCCAGTCTAAGTGGGTTAACTATGGCAAACTTGGATAATATTCAAGTTCTGAATCTCAATACAAGGTTAGATAAAGTCAACAGCTGTTTCATATGGGATACCCATTCATTTTGCCATTCAGATTACAGGAGTTTATCCTGAATAATTGTCCTGTGTGTTCTTAGAGTAACATCTGTTGCATGATATCATGTAATGGAATGTAGTACAGCCTAATTTAAGTTGATTTGAGACACTGCCATTGCACTGTAGTAGTGCCCGAGAGGGCGAGAGGCTTTCTGGTGCGTGTGATGGATAGATTGGTTATGAGTAGACAATACTGAGAAAGATGAACTTGCATTTGAACTGCAAAAGATTAAGTAATTTTACTCTGAGCTTGGTTCGTTTTACAGTTTTACTTAGACTTCTTTCATCATTTGCCAGCTAATGCAATGACTGAATTCTACTTATATTAGGAAATCCATCTACAGTTATAAATATAACTATCAGTACGAAACACTGCAACAGTAGAGTCAAGTCTTATTTTAAGAGTGGGAGGAGTGGGCTTGAAAGGACTGCCTAGCTGTGGCATAGCTTGAACTGCATGATGACTTAGAAGTTTAGCTGTGAAAACTTTCTTTTATTTAGTATTATTTCTACAAAGATTTGACTCCACATAGCAAGGATGTTCTGAGGCATTAATATTTAATTGTCACTTTATATGCTTACATGTATGATATGTATCTATTAAACCTGTGCAAATGCAGTCTAGATGGCTTGCCAAAATGGCAGTACTTGAGTAGTCACCATATCTAGACAATAGTTCAAACATCTCACCTCCATTCCTTTTTATGGCATTGTAGTGTCAGATAACTGTTGGGATATCAGTGTTGTATGTTTGTGAAATATGAGCAATACTGTTTGTTGAAGTATCCCTCCATTCCATAATTTTAGCATTATAGTACTGAAAACACCATTTGAGTTGATTCGCAGCTGCCAGTCCTATCTGACCTTTGGAGATTTTGGTAAACTGCCAAATGTGTAGACATCTTGATATTATTTATTAATTTTTAATATACAGAGTTTCTTGCTGAGCAGTGTTTTCCAGATGCTGCCTTTGCACCAGGCCCTAATTAGGAAAGAAGTGTGAATGTCTTTACAGACTACTGTACCAGCTTTCAGAAATTCTTTTCTCTTCCCTGCTTTTGAATCTTTAAAAGTTTTGGCAAGTCTGCTTATGCATGTTTCTACAGACAATAGAATGCTGATGCAAATTGAGAACAGCAAGCAAAATAGTTGGGTGTTGTTGCAAATGGGGGAAGGCTGTCTTAATAAGGCAGTGTTATGTTTCATTTGTTTACTTTTGAAATTTAGTGTTCCGGTTGGGACAAATGGAGCTGGAAATTGCAGTTTCAGGTAGTCCTGAAGGAGAATGCAGGTTTTTGCTTCCAGGGTTCTGCTTTTGACAATGTATGGTTATAAAAATACACAGTAAATTGAACCGCAAAAATTCTGAGGCAAGGGAGATGCAAATGATAAAGCAGAGATTTTTTTCAGAGTAGTTTATCTTACAACTTCAAGAGGCCGTGTTAAGCAGAATAATCTAGGGTTTTACAACTCTGTGGATGAGATTATGGTTATGGATGTTGTGCTGTGTCTTAAGCTCTTTTATACTTTATTTTTATTGTGATTGAACAATCTCTTCCTTTTACGCAAAGAATGCCTTGAAGGTAGCCTGAGGTCCTTAGATGTGTAAGTGCTGATCCACTTGTGGTGCAATCCTGGGTGTGATCAGTGTTTAGAGAATTGTGCCTTTTGTCTCTGGTTGCAGGGAAGTTCCACCTTTGGAGTGAGGCTGGTATGCTTGAGGATGAGAAGGTGGTAAGGAGCCTGTGCTTAGTTTTGACACTAGACTTGTAACTATGTACAATGAATTTTGTAGCTTTCCGTCCCTGCTAATGCTGCTGAAAACTCCTTTCACAGTAGTCAGAGAACCATTTCCCTGGGTATGCTATGTGCACACAGGCTTATCTTGGAATTAAGTTTGAATTAGCCTGCATACTTGAAGCAATTGTAATAACATTTTGATATTTTCCACTTCCAGTTGCAAGCTGGGATTTCATCCCCAGTGATCTACCCCTCGATTCTCAAAGCTCCAGCACCTTTTTACTCAAGCATCTTCATAAAGCTAGAAAATGCACTGACTGACTTCACAAGGTGAGGGTAACTATACAACAGTAAGTCTTGTCTTAAAATATCTTTACAGTTTTACAAGGCTGACTTACTTGTAGTCCCTTTACTTGGCAGCTACTGGTTGATTTCCTGCCAAGATGGGCCAGGCTGGCACTTGAAACTGCCTTCTTTTCATTCTCAGTAGGTAGCTCATCTTTCTGTTTTTGGGAGCATGATGAAAGTATGAGCTGATGTGAATTGTAAATGAACCTTGTGTCTTTCTCTATGGCAACTTTTGTAAGGTTGAGATTTCTTATTTTCATGAAAAAGTGACATATAACCCAGGAACAAGCAGGAGACTCTCAGTCTTCTAAATCCCAGCAAATAACAATTGGGGTGATAAAGAATCAATGGTACGACGTGGGCTGATTACTTTTTTGAGTTGAGTAACAATTTGCATTTGCCAGCTGTGGTAGATTTTTTGCTCTAATGTATTGAAGAGTTCAGTGTTTTGCTTAAATATTTGGTGTAATGGTGTGAGAACCTCTTAAACAATGAGGTCTTCAGCTTAAAAAGGTCTTCAGTTGTGTAATACTTTTCTTATTACATATTGTTTATTTTCATATAATGATCTCTCTTTACCTTTCTTGAGAGTTGATATCTGTAATGTGGTAAGTAACCTTTTGTCTCAGCGACCTCAAGTCCAGCCTGTCCTTTGGTTTGGTTTCAGTCGTGTTCTGTACTAGCGGGAAAGTTCTGATTTTTCTGGAATGTGAGATTTAAACTTTGTGTATAGATGACATAAATATAAGCAAAAAACAGTTCAAAAAATTGCTGGCTTGAATTTGTACAGCTGGAAGCATTAATTAGGCTTAAAGTAATTTACGGTGAGTACCTTTCACCTTTGTTCAATTTACATGTGCCAAGTGCTGTGTAGCAGGAAATGACAAAGTGACACTTGGCAGACAGAACAGAAGCAGGAAAGACAGGTTATCAATGTCTGACAGAAGTGATGGTGCCTGTTTAAGAAAAGACCTATGATAGTAGGAGGGATGGTGTCAGCAATGTGATGGTGGTATAGGACTGAGGGGCATAATCCTTAGACACAATAAATATGTTTAGATACCATGACAGAATCAAAATTAAGCAATGGGCCTATAAATGAATATATGAATAAATGAAATCAGGAAGCCCAGCTTGAATGTTTCAGTTCACTGTAGCTTGCAGTTTTTGTAGTTCTTGTAATTCTTTATCATTTGTGACTGAAAGATTTCCTTAGACGATTTTTTGTTGTGGTATGAGGACACATCTGTTGACAAGGGCATGTCTGAACTCCCTGGGGAAAGAATTGAGCAGGAGTCATTACTGCACAGCCAGCACGCAGGGTCAAGCAAAAGGAACCAGTAGTTTCTCTTGGGTCAGGATATCACTAAAGGCACTGGTACAGGGAGGAAGAGATAAATGTCCAGCTTCGGTTGAAAAAAGCAAAAGCTGTGGGAAATGAGATCACTCTGTTGTGATGTTTAAGGTACTCTTTGCAAATACTATGTGCAACACCTGAGGATGTACAGACCCCAGGCAAGAACCCAAGATGTTGTAGTATGTTGTGAGGAGCCAATTTAGTTTTGATTCAGCCATTTTAGTTTGCCTCGACCCTGGTTGTCAGGGTTGTCAGAAACATGAGGGGGGAGGGAGTGTTCACGTGCCACTTGCAAAGGGGCAGCCGGGAGTGGGGGAAGCCTCGTCTCTGGGGAGACTTCGCCTGGTAGCACCTCACATGAGGCAGTCAGTAGGAGACACTGCGGAGGGGCTTCTCCAATCAGATGGCGAAAGGTCTCCACCGATTAGCGGCAAAGAAAGGCCGGACTGGACCAATGGTCTCCTGTCTGTGGGCAGACTTTGGGAGAGGCCAGCGGGGTATAAAAAACCAACTGCATCATGGCTCAGCGCTGCTTGCTGGGGCTCGCTCCCTCCTTTGCCCTGGGCCAAGCCTGCCTTCTGGCTCTCCTGCGCGTGCTGACTCTTGGTCACCCTCACACTTGTCCTGTCTCCCTGTGTCCCTGCCACTTCGTTCTCGTGTCCTTGCCTGGGCTGCCCACATTCAAGCCTGCCGCGCCGATCCAGCCGGTTCCTGCAACCCTGTCCAGGGTCCTGGACCTCCTGTCCAGGCGTCCACTCACCGCGTGTCCGGTGCCATCGCTGCAGGAGCCGCGCCTGTGAAGCCGCGCCTCTCCGAGAGCCGCTCAGGCTCGTTAAGAGCCAGCCCATCCACAGGCAGGCAGCATGTGCACTCCCCCGCTGCCTGGACGCTGACAGCACTTCCCTGACTCGCTGGTGGTAACACCCTTCTTTTGTCGCTGTCTTCACTCTCTCTCCTCTCTCCACCAGTCCTTTTCCATTTTCCTTCCTTCTTTTCTGTCTTTTCTAGCCCTCTTTAGTAGGGTAACTCC
The DNA here is from genome assembly GCA_013397755.1 of Cnemophilus loriae. NCBI lineage: Eukaryota > Metazoa > Chordata > Aves > Passeriformes > Corvidae > Cnemophilus > Cnemophilus loriae. Next base: position 13,684 of record VZTF01009104.1, on the reverse strand, counting down.
TCCTTATTTTGTTTTTTTGTTACCAATAAACGGTTCTCAGATACAACGTTTGCCTCATTTGGCTTAATTTTGTTCCAGAACATCCGTTATTAAAAGAACCCCTTGCAGTTCCCCACAGTGGAATGTGACGTATGTACCAACTCTGAAGAATATTTGGGTTTTTTTAATTAAAAAAAAAATCAGTGGCTCTGTTTGCAGTTGTGAGTAAGGTCCAGATAAGCCTGGTTGTTGCTGGGTTGTCTGTTCAGCTGCACTGGGATACTAACCAGACTTAAAAAGAGCTGATGAGTGTAGATGTGTGTACAGAAGACTAAAACCTGTGAAGAAAGGGTAGTTAACTTTACCTCGTGAACTTGGGCAGACCAGCCTACGGATTAAGTACAAAACAAATCCAGACATTGAGGAGGAGTTGCAGGGGATTTAATGAGTTTTGTCTGAGGCCTTTGTATGTAGTGGACCTGAATATGTAAATGGTCAATTCAAATGGGTCGCAGGTGCCGTATGAGTAAGTGAAAATTTGTTCTCTCTCTGTCCTGGGCAGAGAAGGTATTTTTAGAGTTTTCATGTCAGAGCTTTAGCTGACTCTGTAATACCACTCCTGAGGGAATGGCAGGGCTTTGGTGATGAAGAGATGAGGCAGAAGAACACCTTGATTGTGATACAAGTGTGTGGTTAAGGTGAGGTACTTATGCAGCAGTTATGCAGTTGGTGGTTATTCAACACAGATAAAAGAAGCCTGCAAGCAGTAAGAAGGGTAGATGTGGCCTGAGGAACCAAGCAGACCAGTACTGGAGCAACTGTAAGGCCAGGCTATGAAAGCGGCTCACTAATGAGTGTGAATATCTGTGTGGGAACAATGTGTTCCTGCCTTAATGCTATTATCATTCCTTTTCAGAGATAAATTGCAGTTTGAAGCGTTACAAATGCCATCTGCGTACGAGGGTAAAAAACCTCTGGTATTTTATTTTGAAAACTAGAAACAAAGCACTGTTTTCCATGTGGATCTTAGTATAATCAGCCATTGCCTTAACTTCTCTGGGATAATATTGTCAGCCTACTGAGTCATTTAAGGCAGTGGTTTCCAAAGATTTTTTTTTTTGATCTCGCACCCTTATCAGTAAAAGATTTGTGAGCACACACATTCAAATATATGTATTATTTATAAATTTGCACACATATTACTCTACTATTATTATACACATTACAGAACATACACAAAAAATATAAATTAATAAAGGAGAAAACAAATAGTTAGAAAATTTATTTTTTAACAAAACCCTTCTTTACTTTCATTGAGTAATAATTTAGTGAGAGCTATGTGATTGAACATGCCTCTCTAAATTTTTTTTAAATGTTTGTTCATCACTTGTATACAGCCATTTTAAAGGCCGGTTCTAGGTTCAGTTTATTTCAATACTTGGTTTTGATGGCTGTCCTAGCCAAAGAAGATGTTTCACAAAGACACGTCCAAGTGGAGGAAGTACGGTGTTAGTTGTGCTTCCTAAATCATGATTCTAATTTTCCACTCCCATACACTAACTATGCAGAGATTCTTCTTGGAATTCATCTATTAAATTTCCATCTTCTCTGCTGTCAATCAGTTGTTCTTGCAGACTGATGGGAAGACGTTGCATTCTTCTTTTTTCCTGAACCACTTCTTTTAGAAGATTTTTAAACAGTGTTGGGTTTTTTAAAAAGATTTTAAAGTTTAGGAAATTATGTACAGCTTTTGGAGGTTTTTATAGGAGTTTTTTTTCCAGTGGAAACTTTTCCAAACATTTGTTTTCAAAACAGTCTCTGTAGAGTGAGTTTCTTCTGGAAAGAAATTACTCTCTTGTTCCCCATCAGCTTCACCTTGAAGGGATACCTTAGCTCTGTATTTATTTGAAAACATCTGGTAGGTAGGATAATGCTGACAGCCCCTTGTCATCACAGAAAATATCAACCAGTTTTGAACAGTTGTCTTTGTAGGAAAAAATACATAATGTGTCATTAAGTTTGACAACTATTTTAAGCCCTTTGGCACAAGATAAGTAGCAAAACTTACTGTGGGAGTATGAATTTTGTGGTCACTCTCCATCTTGTTACAAGGTATTCTACTGCTTGAAGATCTAATTTTTATAAAATTATATAATAAATGGCATCCTTTAGCAGTTGGTGCACTTCTGCCTCCAGCGTCGCTGTGTTAGTTTATCTATGAATGATGCAGTGAAAGAATTTCATGTGTGGTTCTGGAGTGACTGCTTTAACTGGAATAAAAAATAAAAGGATTCCAGTGTAAAGGTTACAGATAAAACCACTTAAGTGTACACTTGCACAGTTTTCTCATAAAACATTGTTTCTATTAAAGAAATAATTTACTATTGAGTCTACTCTGATACATCATTCCTGGAGTGACTCACAAAAGAGGTTCTCAGTGTGTTTCACTGTTGAAACAATCCATCCTATACCCTGAGACACATAAGAAACATCTGTAACGTCATCCAAGAGTATAGCACATGTCCCACACTGCATAATTTGTTCTAATACTTGTTTCCTCAAATCTTCAGCTGTTTTCTGTGAGTCTTCCAGCAGTATTTGCTGACAAAGGAATGCCATATTGTCTTCCATGTATTATTTCAGCCATTTTTTACTGCAGTAGGAAGACCAAATGCTTCCCCAATGCTATATGCCTTTGTCTCTTCTGCTGTAAAGTAAGAGACCTTAAAAAAAGGCTTTTGAAGATTTGCCATTAAGTTCAATATGTTAAGTATATTAAGTTCAGTATTAAGTAAGTGGTATCTCAAGGTAAAATGTGTATTTAGAGTGAGGTTCATCGTTAATGATAGTAGATGTAAATCCATATTTCAAATAGTTATCACCATAATTTCAATTTTTTTGCCAACTCTTTGTCAGATCTGATTAGATTGTTGATTTTACCTCGTAATGTGTGTGACAAGGAGCTTGGACTGGGAATAGGAAGTCAGTTATTGCATATGGATTTTGAAGCAAAAGGAAGATCTGTCTTGGCATCTGTGGTCTGATGTAATAATACTTCAGTCTTCAGGATCAGAGGTGATTTTAGCAAGATTTGCAGCTGTAGAGGGCCTTAAAGGCCTTAAACCATTCGTGTATTTCCCTGGTTAGAATTCCTTGCCTTCATTTACCTCATGTTACCATACTTGAAAACAGGGTATTTAGTAATGTGGTCCACATGTGTTGTGGCAGGGTGCAAATTTCTATAAGCATGTGTTTATGAATTGTGGCCTTAGGCTGTACCAGTTAAACTTTTAGAAATAAGCATTCCTAAATAATGGAAGTTTTGTTTTGGTGAGTTTTGTTGGTTTTGTTTTTGGGATTTTTTTGCATCTGGGACTTGTAAGAAGGGACAACAGTTCTTCTAGTTTGCTTATAGCAGCCGACATAGTGTAGTTCCCATCCTGCCTGAGGCTACAGCAGATAAATTCCAAGTACCTGCAAAACATCTACTATCAAGCACCAGTATTGTCTTAGTACCCACCGAGAAAAGTGTATCTTTTCATGTTCAGCTCATCTTTCTGTAGCTGCCAAGGAATGAAGTACAATTTTAGCCCCTGAAGAGGATGCAAAAGCAAGGTGGGATTGCAGATAATTGTGTTTTGGGTAAAAAGAGAAGATAAAGCAGGGAGTTGCTTTTTAAAAGTTGTTTACAAGACACTTAAAACCAAAGGAAGAAATGTAGAATGAAGACAGAAAATGATAGAATAGAAAGAAAAATGAGAAAAGCATTTAAAAAAACTGCAAACTATAGTTACAGCTTTGTAAAGACTGAAGATTTCTAATAGTGTGTATTGACTAGTTGGGGTTTTTTTTCGTGAACTATATACTCATGCCAAATTTCTTGCTTCATGTTTACCTCTCATTATTTTAACCAGAACTGTATTACTGCTTGTGAAATACTCATTGTGTTATTATGACAGAAAGCAGCCATGTTATCACGGAAACAGACCTTATAGAACAGTTGTATTTTGTATCAATGCTTGTTCTGATGTCTTCAATAGTTTTGCTGTTTTGTTCTGAATTTGAGTTGTTCTGTAAGAACTCTGTAATTTAGCTTTCTTTTATTTGGAACATTTTTCTTTACATGTATTCTACGGGATCTAACTGTCCCATGACGTGATGAGTGAATCAGGATGCTGGAGACTTGTGCAAGTGAAATTTGTCTTCCTTCGGGGCCTCTAATGTTTAGTAGAAGTTTTGTTTCTTCCTGGTCAGTCTACAGATGCTTGAAATACTTGTGCTTCTTAGGAGTTGCCATTTGAAATCTAGGCAATTCATACTTTAGATATCGCCAAGTAGCTTAGAATTAGAAAAGCTTTCTTCTGGCAACATTAATGGGATATTCAACTAAGCAATAGTAAAATGCTTTATAAGTAATAAGTTAATGAAAACCTAGTATTTGTATAATCAGGCTTGCCTGAGGAGTATGACTGTCTTGTCAGTAGCTATTGGAATGCAGCCTTTTGACAGCGTTGGAGACAATCTTATGTTTTGGTTGGTGGGAGTGTATCGGTGACCATTGGGTAGTGAAACAGCTGCACGTGTGGTGGAGGAGCTAGGGCAAGTAGGACAGGCCAGTCTGGGCTTCTCTCTTAGAGTTCTTGTTGTTAGGGAGTGCTAGCATGAAACCAGCTCTTTCTCCACGATGCATCTGATGCAAAACGGGGTTAAACTGAGCTATTTGCATGAAAAAACAATATAAGGCTTGGTGAAGAATGTAAACAGGTGAATCTGGGTCATTGTTAGGCATACTCTGGTTCTGTAGTGGATGTCTTGGGAACAGTGAAATGAAACTCAAGTGGGATGCAGATCTTGGTGCAAGTCCCATAGTGCAAGGGGTTGTTAACAAGGAACCTGTGTTCAGCAAAAAAGCTCTAGTGATACGTGGAAGGCAGAAATCCTGACTAATAGTTAACTAAAGAGGGGATTTAGAGAAGACCTTGTGCAGTTCCAGCATCCCTTTGTTACTTGCTTTGTCAAATAATACTTCGCTATCATGCAAAGCTTTGAATGACCTGTTCAACACACACAGTGGCCTGTGGCTGATATGTCATTGAAGGGGAATAAAGACTGAGTGTGCTTAAGGTTCTCTAACATAGGTGTTATACTGCAAATGAATAATACAGTGCTATATCTTCCTAGTGGAATGAATAAGGAACTAAAGCCCTCAAAGCAAGTATTTATTTTAGCAGAGTTTGATTCTTTGAGCTGGAAGAAATAACTTGATATGTTTAACTGTTCTGAGATTCTATAGTAAAGTCTGCAGGGTGCTGCAGCTTTTGTCTGTTTGTACTGGTGGTTTCTGAATGTCTGTTCTTGGCTTGTTTGGTGGCAAGTCTTGCAATAGTTGTTTCCTGCAACTGAACAAAGGAGCAGCATTGAGTATTTGAGAGAAAATAACATAGGCAAAAGACAGTGCTTAGCAGGTAGTTGAGAAAAGGTACTTACCAATAACTCAGCTTTGAAATCCTTGAATTGAAAAAAAATTTTGTTTTCTCACACATGCTGTCCTTTTCCCATGCATGCTCTGTTGTCCTGCTTTAGCATCTGCTGTTTAATGATTCCAAATACATAGGAACTTAGCTTTAGTCCTACATAAAGCGTTGTGTAGGCAGGAAGAGGTTTGCCCACTTCTAGATCTCTATGAGGTGTGTGTTAATGTTGAATAATTTCTCACATTGAACCAGCTGATTGCATTTTCTGAGCTGTTATTTCGAATTCTTGTCCTGCTGAGATAGCTATGTGACTGCTTTTTTTTTTAAGGTGTTCTTAACAGACATACAAGCTGGAAATGCAAAATTGAGCTAGTAATAGTTTAGGTCTCCATGATGACCATGGGATCTTGAAAACTAAGGAAATTATATTTGACTTCCTAGGGCTCTAGGTTACTCCTAGGCCCTATGGATTTAGGCTTACAGTGGCAAAAAGTGTTTCTTCAGGTAGGATAGAAAACTATATACAATATAGAACATAAATCCCAGGTTTAAATTATGTAATTACAAGAGAGAGACACTGTGGTAGTGTTCAAGTAAAAAAACAATAGGAAACCTTTGAGGAGGTTGACAGAGATGAATTACACTTTACAAATTACTTCAAAAGAATCTTATAAATAGTACTCTGGGCTGCCTCCGTAAAGCATCAAAAGAATAACCTTGCTGTATGACAGTTACTACACTTGAAGACAATATAAGTTATTAATGGGATGGTGAAATTGTGCTTTCTGTTGCATATACTTGATATCTTCTAATCTACTGAACCGAAATTTTCAGTTAGTTATACACAGAGGCGTGAGTCAAAGTCATTTAAGCACTATTGAAATCTGAGGATGAGGAGGAACAGCTCTGAGGGAATGTGTCTGTAAAATAAGCACATATATGATGTGTCACATCTGTCTAAATGGGCGCTAATACAGCCTGTGGCTTCGGCAGTTGATTACTTACTATAATTCAACCCTCACATCAAAATAAATTCACTTATTTAGTGCTGATGGTCAGAAAGAATAAATATACATTTATTTTGAGAATTGGAAATAATAGAACTTCAAGATGGTTTGTTTGACTTTGCAAGGATAAATAGACCCAGGAGTACATGGTGTTGGTTTTGAGTGCTTTAGCATAGTTGTTGTGAGTCAGAGATGAGGACCAGTCTCTATGCTTCAGTGACAAAGTGTCTAGACATTGAATTGAAATCTGAACTATTTTTGTAGCATTCTCTTACATAGAATGATGGAGTAACATACCCAGTATCAATAAATTACTGGCATCCATTTTTTGTTTCTGCATTCTCTTTTGGAGAAAACTGGGTTTGATAGTTGAAGGCAGAGTTCTCCTGTCATCTGATACTTTCCCACAGCATGGAGCCCCTTTGTGGACTCTGTGGCTTTTGGCTGTCGTAGCTGGGTAGCCATATGGGCTGTGAGTATGCATGTTACAGCAGAAGGCCTCAACTTCAGCCACAAACAATGCAATTTACAGAGAGAGCCTGGGGGAACAGTTTTTTCCTTGCATTGCATATGCAGGCTTGGCTGAAAGATCAGGGTTTTACCCTTCTCAGAAGCATTACAGGCATGTAATTGGTCTGTCAAGGGTGAAGGCAGAAAACTTGATGGGCAAGGGGAAAGTAACTTTGTGTGTCACAGCAAACTGAGTTCCTGGAATGTCAGGTTTGGATTTGAAAATTTAATTTGCGATACTGACTTTGAAGGCATATTCTGACCTACAGCTTGAGTTTGAAGCTTATTAAACCTGCATCCCTCTACCCTTTCTTTCTCGTGTCATTCTCCAATAATGTTTCATATACTCACTGAGCATGATGGAAATAACAAATCTGAATTGCTGTATTCTGACGATACTTGAGAAACTCAGGGAATGGATTTTGCACACCAGTGTTAGTAGTGTGAAAACCTTTTCTTAATTTGCAAAAGTATATATTTTTTCAGGGAATAAAAGCCTAAAATATTCCAGTTGTTGTGATGCCTAGAGAAGCTACCTGAAACAGAGACTAGACAGAGCAAGGGAATAAAGGAGATATTTATTAAAGGCGTCTAAAAGATACACCTTGGGCAGCACAGGAGCCTCAGCAAGAGACTGCACCCAAGATGGACCCAAAATGGACGACAAGTCACAAGTTTTTAGACAGATATAGGTTTGCTCTGTTAGCATATCAGAAGCGAATTGTCTAACACTAGCCTTAGGCATGAAGTAACAATCCCCTGATCTGCCCCCCTCCGAATAATTTTGTTTATACCTTTCAGACCTGAGCAGCGGTAGCGTGGCCTTGGTTGTACAGGCCCAGGAGGATTGTTTAGACTGACTAACATGGAAAAGCTGGCTACCGTTTTACATAGAGTTCAGAATCACATGCACTAATGCAGTAAAGAATCTGGAAAATATAAAAGCTAGAAACCCCTCAGGTATCAGTTGCATTATTAAAATTAAAAGCCAAAAAACTGACAGCAATTCAGGAAAAGTTAAAAATGCTTCAGTTCCCCAGGGATATGTTTCTCTTTTTGTACTCAGTGTTGTAACTGATACCAACTTGCAGTGACATGTAACTTAAGTTTGTTCCAGCTTCCTAAGCATTAATGACGCTTTGGCTTGAAGTAGTTGTAAATAGGTTTTTAGATTGTGGCTTGTTCTCTACTTGTACCTTGTTTAGGATTTCGGAAGTTGTAAGTTTGGTTAAAATTAAGACTAAGATGCACTGTTAAGTGCATGATTTTAATTTACTTGTTTGTTTGTAATGGCCAAATAGAGAAAGTGGAAAGATCTTGCTCAGCAGCTTGCACCTAGAATGTGAGCCGCCCATTTTGGTGTGCTGTAAATATTATGTATTCTTAAAGTTAAAATGGATTCAATCTCAGTTATGTTCTTTTACTCTTTATCCTAAAACTCAAAACTAAGCTTCTTGGTTACTGGATTTGGTTCGTAAATTTGTGCTGCCTTGCTCCTTCCCCATAACCCAGCTTTTTGGGCATTTTTTTCACCCAAACTGCTGCTGTGGGAGGCATTACTGAAATACTTACCAGCTGCATTTTGGTGTACAGCCTGTGACAATAAAGGAGTCATTCCTTGGAAGGTGAGTGTCTGCCCACATAGCAAACCTTCATTGTTCTACACATTGCTAGAATTAGTATCCCATCTTTCTATTTTGTAAATAGATAATCCTATTTTATTAAAATTAAGACTTTGGAAAAAATGTGTCTCTCTAGCAAGGTTTGGGTTTCAACATTCGGGATGAATACCATAAAAATAATTTCCTGTGTTCAGCTACCACTTGCCCTCTGTAAGAAGCAGTTCTTTGTTTTAAGGTTGTCAGATTACAGGGCAGACACTTGCTTTTCTTTGGTTCCCCCTTGGCTGCTCTTAATAGGGAATGTCTTTTCCAGTTGCCTGCTGCTAACACTAAAGAGAACCCTTGTTTTTAGGTGTGGGATATGTTTGGCAACAAATACCTGGTGTCAAATCTTGCAAGAAATTTCGTTACCAAGTTATTCCAGCATCACAAAGCGCATCATCCATATTGAGCAATTGTCATTAATACTGTTTTCTTCTCAGATTGTCTGTTCTGTGTGAAAATAGGGATCTTATTCATGCACTGATGTTTATTGAATCTTGCATAAATACTGCTGTCACAGCACATTAAGGGGTGGGATTTAGAAATGCAGCAGTTGTTTCCAAACCAGTGAGGAATCTGCCCCTGCTGTGGGTGTGACACCCAGTGTGTGTGGTCGTGCACATAGGAAATACCGTGAAGCTGGAGATACTGATGTTGGTTAACTTGTCGTCTTTTTCTCAAATACAGTTTTTGAAAGACTTGGGGCGTGTTAACTCCACACAAGAGGATGTTAAATCAACTAGTGTCAGACTTCCTGGTTCCTTAATCTGGGTTCTACTTTTGAGCTATGTTTGAAAGAGAATCTCATCAACAGTTAGTATAACTTCATGTGTATTTTGCTCTGGCAACCCTTTTATTTCATTTCAAGGGACATTATATTGATATGCTGTTAGTTTATTACAGCCTTTCGTCAGGAGTGAAACTTTTGGTGCCAACTTTCAAGAACAGAATTCTCATCAGTTTTCTGTATTAAGCACTCTGGTAAACATGTTTCCAAAGACTGTTTCCTGCTTCAGATGATCAAAGAGAATGCAGACCTCTCCACTGACTGTTGCAGTTGTGATGAATTCCTGGCCCATCCAACAGTGCAAAAAACTGTTTTACAGTTTCTTGTGTGCAGAACCGTCTACAAATGAGCTTCCTGATGGGGTTAACTACACTGCTAACCACTCTTCAGTTTTTCCTGAAATCGGTAGCTTAAGTGAACTATAGTACAGTATCTATCTGCTTGATGGAGATGGGGCAGAAAACTATTTGGGCAGTGTATTAACAGAAGACTTAGTTGACTTCCAGTGTTCTTCTCCTCAACCTTCAAAATTGAAAGCATTCTTATGTTCATTATTTTAAATTTAAACAAGTTAGAGAGTGTTAGGAGAGATTCTGCCTAGCAGTGGGACAGAAGTTTTAATCAGCTGTGTGCTTTGATACTTTTGTTGTGTGAAAGCAAATAATGAGGTATATCAATTCGCACCCTTTTTTTGGGTTGAGCTAGAAGCTGGAAATTCCTTTTGAAAGAAGTTCTTTCTGAGGAGTGAAGTCTGCTTGATGGAGCAGACTTGCAGCCAAACCAAATTGTCCAATGAGCCCAACTAACACAAAATCTATTCTTTCTTTCAACTGAAAAGCTGTGGGAAAGCTAGTATTAGTTTTCCTGGTTTGCTCTTTATTTCAGTGCCAGGTACTTCCAAGTGCACTGCATTTGGCATTAAAATAAATATTCTACACAGAACGCTAAATGTTGACTTTTATTAATTTGTGTTGTAGAAATGGTCAGTGTGTCTTGCTGGCAGATGAAGCCTAAGAATGTTGTGTTTGGAATACTTGTACCTTTCATTTTTCTCCCTTCCCTGCAGAAAAAGTTGCTTTAAGAACTGCCTGTTAAATTGGAGATGACCTTACTTGCCTTCACCTATAAATAGCAGTAAAAAGGAAGGGGATTCCCCTGCTGCCAAGCCCCATTCATGGCTTTCTATTTTGGTTAAAGCCATGTCTTACAATGTCACTTCCAGCCCTCAGCATGCTGCAACAAATGTACTTGCGTTCCAAATTATATACTTGAGGTCGTGAGCAGGTAACGTTGCTCTGGTACAAGTCTTTTTTTTTTGAGTTAGTGGAGTTAGAGGTGCCACAACACGTATTGAAACAGTGCCCATGTGCTATTTTGTGTGCCTCATGCATTCCTTTGGGCTCTGCTGAATCATGAGAAGCTCTTAATGGTGAAACACTACTGTGCCAGAAATTTGAAGAAAAGAAATCTTTTGTATATGACAGCTTGAAAGGGCAACTCTTCTTCTTTGTTCGTATGGCTTTCTCTTAGAGGGCTATGGTTCTTGTACTGTTGTGGAAGCAAAGCACTTGAAATAAATGGCAAAACACTTTAGTCATGTTTTGATGTGTGTTCTTTCTTTAAGACCACATTTAAACATAGTTTTAAAAATCTGTTATATAAAGCATTAGTAAAAATATACCCGAATTTAATATCGGAAGTGCTAACTGTTCTCAACCATTTAATTACATGTATTGTGTGTCTCACTAGCTGATCAGTTATCTTATTAAAATACATATTTGGCCAAATGTAGGTTGGTACTGGTGTCCAGTTTACACCTAACCTTCAAGTGGTACTGTTTCTATCTTCAGCTTTGCAATTCAGTAAGCGTGAATGTGTTGGGAGGAAGCATTTGATCATTTAAAATGTGATTATATGATTGATATTTGATCTTGCAAGTAGTGCCACTGAACAGTAGGATTCCTAATCAAAGGTTTCTGGTGGATTGTATGAAAAACTAACTCCTGTAAGGCAGTGTAAAAAGCTCTGTATCTGTTAGCTGCATGGCAGGGCAGAATTAGTGATATACCATTATTTTGTACATCACTACAACCTAGTTTTGAAGGGAGAATGAAGGCAGGCTTGGCCTCTGACTTCAAGTGCTAGTTAAATTGATTTGACATGAGTAGTAGTTTTATGTCATTTCCGAAAACAAGACAACAAAACTGTGGGCGAAGGTAGAATTAGTTTGAAAAACATCATCTGTCATAGGCTCATGTCAATCTTTTTCCATCCTTTTACGCATGTCAGACAAACGAAAACCGGATTTGTCTGGTTCAGCTGCTCTATGATTGACACAAGTAGGTTATGAGTGGTGATTGTACTTTCAGTTGTTGAGATTAAGAAACAGCTACAGTTGTGGGTTTTTCAGTGCTATTCAATACATGAAGGAAGCTGCTGAACTTCATCTGCTTCTCTTTGCAGAGCTATTCTGTTGCAGCCAAGGCCATTGTTTACATGTACCATGCATAAATTGAGTATTTTGTCCTATATGAAATTAAAGAAAATTGTGGAATGTGTGCCCATTAGTAGGGTATAATTGTCTTGACAGAACATGAACTATCTCCTGAGACAAGGATAATTTTAGGGTAATTTAGATAATCCGATTTAGAAGTATTAATCACCATCAGCTATTTCTTATGTTTTTGTTTTTGAAGGAAGCAGCAAAAGCCCAGAATATTTGTATAAGTGTCAGTCTGGGAAGATGTATGAAATGTAATTAACTAGCTGAACTGCATGGAAATGAAATCAGTTTTGTGTTCTCCATCAGAGATGGCTCTAATGATTTTTGATTGACCAGCTTATTGATATTCGGTACCTTGGCAATGTATTCTTTCTCTGACTATGTAACCATTTGAAAGCTGGGTCTGAGCAGTAGTTTTTACTCAACACTGCAAGGACTTTGACGTGTACAAACTGAAGCATCTTTTAATTCAAGCCAGATGTCGTAGAAAAGAATCTGAATTCTGCACTGTTTACAGCCTGCTGCTAATATTTAAGTGCAGATTGACTACAAGTCCTTACTGTTCCCTGATCTGCAGTGGGCACTACATACACAGGAGAAGGCGTCTCAGAGTATTCATTGTGGAATTTTGTAGCATAATACTATGTTCTGTATCTTAAAAACATGGAGATCGTAGTTTCCCATTTTGGGCACAGCTAGTCTTGTAAAAATTCCTCAGGAGTGCAGTGAGCTCACCCAGTGCTACAATAGTGCTGCCTGTGTTATGTTCTCCAAAGTTCCCATCCAGTGGATTGTCTAAGTGAAGTCTTAGAGTTGCAGTGCTGAGACCTCAGAATTCAGCCTGGCATTTGATGTTTGAGGTACTATTTCACTAATGTCTCTGACAGGTCAGCAATACTTAAATAAAGTGAGGTTGCTGGTGGCTGCAGGCACGGGATCATTCCAGTAAGAACTTTAGGTAAGATAGATACTTAGCAATAGATTACAGTGTAGGTTTGTTTTGAGTCCCCAGTTATTTCTGGCATGGCTTCAGTTTTCTTAAATAAGATTAGCATTGCCCTTATCTGTAAACTTTTGAGATGAAATGACTTAAAATAATTTGCACATGTTTAAGAAGTACTTCTTTCTACTGAGCCTTAAAACTGAAGGAAAGCTATTGAGGCACTTTATTTTCTTTAAATCAAAGGGAAAAAAACTAATATTTTGCATTAACTTTTGTACATTACCCTCAGTAGGTGTAGAATAGTGAATTGAAGGGTAGGAAGGCAGGTGCTCATGCTGGGAATATCTGATGTCTTTTGAAACGTCCAGCTTTACGGCCTGAAAGAGCAACGGTGCTAAAGTGAATGGCAGTATGGTTTCAAGACCAACAAATGACTTCATTTCCTAGATAATTCTTTTTGGTGAAAAGTTAAGCCCTTGTAAATTAATGCTTGGAACCTCTAACAACATATCGTAGTGGCATGTTCATTACTGAGGTTGGGAGTAATGAAACCAGTCAGGAGTAAAGAGTACGCTGTGTATCTTGTGTATCTGCATGCATATGTAGGGTTGCTTTTATATTTACATCACTGGATAACACCATCAGCAGCTTCTAAGTTCTGTTTAAACATTGTAATTCTTTTAACTTTGTGAGCATGTTGAAAATTTTCAAGGGCAAGTATTAAAATAAGAAACATTTGTTATACTTGCATGATGTGAATTTTAGTGATTTGAAAGGGAGATGAGGTCCATGAATGTTGTAAATAAAGGACAACTCT
>VZTF01009103.1:51640-122358 GCA_013397755.1 Cnemophilus loriae | reverse complement strand
CTGGCCTTCATTCTCCCCTTGCAGACTGTAAACTAGAACGCTTAGTGATCCGCACTTTCCTTCTTGTAGGGCGAGAAAAACAAAAGAGGCTTAGTAAAAGAAGAACAAGGGCCACTTGGTTAAATAAAGAAAGCTTATTCGGCTGAGCAGGGAAGAAGATGTACTAAAGTTTCTAAAATATAACAGTTCGAACCACAGTAGTTTGCAATAAGCTATAACAAAACGCTTGTTCTGAAAGTGATGGTTTGATGCTTGAATCATTCATTCTGTTGGCTGTCAAAAGGGTGTTAATTTAATCTGATGGTAAAAATATTATAAAAACTGTATGCTTTTCTAATAAATGTTTCTGGCCTTGTCACTCTCTGGGAACCATGAGTTACTTGCTGATACGCCGCATTCTCAGCTATATATCCCATCCTCTCAAGTTGCCAGAGTCCATCACTTAAGCTATGTGTTTCCAGCTGCAGTTTGGACTAAGAGATGTGCCGGGACAGAAAGCATTTGCTGACCTTCCCTCTTCCCTATGAAAACTGATAGATGCTGCACAATCACTTTCACACACCTTCAGGGTCGCCGAGTCCCAGTAGAGAAAGAAATGTCAGGACAGAAGATGTTCCTAAATTACCCCCTTCTTCTAGCAAGCCCAAAACTGCGCACAGCGTACTGAGACTACTCACCTTCCTTCTCACATGTATGTGCTGTTGCATTGTTCCACTCCTGCAGGTCTTTTTCCAATGTCTGGCACATGCTCCTGTAGAAAAAGGCTGTAGAAGGAAAAGCAGATGTTCGGCCTTACAGCTACTAACTTGAATTCTGCAGGCAAGTTAGTGGCAGCCACGCTTCTCTTGCAGCCTGTACACTGTGCACACAAGCACAGTGCTCCATGGGTTTGTTCTCAGCCTTATGAAGTATCATGCCTTTTCATTCTCCCAGAGTGTGAAGTGTCCACCTACTTCTCGTGCAGAATACATTTGTGTGCAATAAGATATGGACATGTTGGTATCTGCAAATCTGAAAGTGCGTGACCTTACCTGAGGCCGAGGAGAAAATTGCAGAGCAGCAGATTGAGACTACAGTTCATATGATGGAATAGGAAAGAGCATTCTGCTTGAGGAATGGCTATATGTTTTCACGGCTAAAGTGCATGGTTTGATTAAGCTCCTTGTCTTGGCGCATTTGTATATGCGAGATGCAGCCGAAAACCTTTCCGTTTAGAGTCAGACTCCAAGAAGAATAGAATATAACGGTACATAGAACTGAGAAGTAAACAACCATCAAAATGGCCACAGGATGGCGCTGTCGACTCGCAAAAGAAGGAAACGCACCGAGCTCGAAACCACCCCACGTCCAGAGCCAAGCTGAAAACGTCACTGCTCTCCAATCCACTGTGTTAGGACGAAAAGATTCCGCTGATCTTCCCCTTCCAAGTACTAACTCCTATTTGCACCACACTCAAACGGCAACACGAACTGCTTTGCCCTAGGAAATCTTTTCACTCTCGCAGAGTCTGGCTACAAACTTCAAAACATCCAGCAAAAACAGAGCTCACAAGAGTGTCAGCTGAGAAAGCTCTTGCTGCTTACAACTTCAGCTGCACCCATCGAACTAGCAGCACACCCCCTGGCACGTGCACTTTCTTTCTCAGCTTTATGTATCTCATCATAATCCTTTAGTCCCACAGAGTCAGGATCCAAACTGAATAGCACCTGAGACTGCCCACGTGCTAAGGGTAGCAGGACAAAAAGCTTAACAGCTTGGTTTTTGCCTTCCTACTGCAACAGTTCAACAGCTCTAACCCCTAGAACTGCCTATTAGGAAAAGCCATGAAACCCACTAAGACCGCATAATGTGCGGAACCAAACTTGGTTTCTTTGGCAAAGAGAGGAACTATAAGAAATGTCTTGCTGGAGTTTACCTCCCCATGGTACCTTATAATCTTCTTCCCAAGGAAAGGCACTTTGAGTCATTTTGTGTTGCCTCGCCTTCAGTACCATTGCCTAATTTTTCCTAGCTACCCTTGCTCTGCCTTCCCTTGCCTACATCTCCCTTGCCTATGTCTCCCTTGCCCTGCCCTGTCTACAGCTTCTTTGCTTTGCTTTGCCTTGCCTACCACCCCTTGCCTTGCCTACCGCCCCTTGCCTTGCTTACTGCCCTTTGCCTTGCCTTGTCTTGCCTTACATGCAGGCAAAGCAATGCAATCGAAGTGTAGGCAATTCCAGGCAAGTCAAGGGAGAGGTAGAGAAGGTGCAACCAATGAGGTGAAAGCAAGTGGGATGATAGATGAGAGAAGGCCCAGAAACTGTAGGCATGACTGGGCATAGGAAGATAAGTGCAGTGATGGGTAGGCCAGGCAGGGACAGGAAGGGCTAGGCAGAGCAAGGCCAGGTAAAAAAGGGGCAGGCTAGTCAAGGCAGGGAACGGGTCTACAAGGCAATGTGAGGCAGGGGACAGGAGTCAAGGCAAGGCAAGAACATGGAAGGGTTGGGAGGGCAAGGCAAAGCAAGGAAGGGATAGGAAAGGAAAGGCAAGATGAGGCAAGTCAAAAGAGATGAACGCATGGCATGGCAAGGCCAAGGAAGAATGCAGTAGGCAAGGGCTAGGTTCGAATGGCCATGCAAGGCAAGGCAGGGCTGTGCAAGACAAGAGAAGGCCAGAAATCTGTAGGAAGGGAAGGGAGAGCAGAGGAAATCCAGTGATGTGTAGGCAAGACAGGGATAGGGAGGAGTAGGCAAGGGAGAGCAAGGCCAAGTCGGAAAGCAGCACTAATGTCAAAGAGCGTGAGAGTTATGCAAGGCAATGCAAGGCAAGGGAAGGGTAGGCAGGACAAGGGAAGAAAATGGAGTGTAAAGCAAGGCAAGACAAGAACACAGAGGGGTCAGTAAAGCAAGGCAAGGGCAGGTGTAAGAATGGCAGTGATTGGATAGGCAAGGCAATGCAAGTCAAATGTGGGTAGGCGTGGCTAGGCTAGGCCGGGGAAGAAAGTTATAGGCAGGTCAAGGTAGGGGGATGGGCATGCAAGGGAAAGGAGGAGTAGCAGTGCAAGGCACGTGTTGACTTTGCAAGGCAAGGCAAGTGTTGACTTTGCAAGACAAGGCAATTGAGAGTTAGGCAAAGAAAAGAGAGTCCTAGGAGGAGCAGGCAAGACAAGGCCAGGAAGCAAGGGGTAAGGAAGTCAAAGTGGGGCATGAGTGAGCAAGGCGATGGAGAGGTAGAAAGGGCAAGGGAAATACATGGATATGTCAGTAAGGCATTGCAAGGCTGGGCTCTCTACAGCAAGGCAAGTTGAGGCATGATCAGGTTTGGCAAGGAAATATGAGGTTGAGTAAGCAATTCAAGGCACGTCAAGGGAGTGGTAGGGAAGGCAGGTAAAACCACTGAGGGGACAGCAAAGCAAGGCAATGGAGTGGTAGGCAAGACAAGGCTCAGAAGTTGTAGGCAAGGCAGGGCATAGCAAGGTAAGTCCAGTGATGGGTAGGCCAGACAGGGACATGGAGGGCTAGGCAAGGCAAGGCCAAGCAAGAAAGGCGCAGGCAAGTCAAGGCAGGAAATGGGTATACAAGGTAATGCAAGGCAAGGGAGGGGTAGGAAAGACAAGGCAAGTCAAAGGGAAGGAAGGCAAAGCACGGCAAAGCCTGGGAAGAAAGGAGGAGGCATATCAAGGCAGGGGATGTGTATGAAAGGCAATTCAAGGGAAGGGAGGGCTAGGTAGGGCTAGGCAAGTCAAGGAGTGGGTTTGCAAGGCAAGGCAAGTGAGAGATAGGCAAGACAATGAGAGTCATAGGAGGGGCAGGCAAGGCAAGGCAAAGCAAGGCAAGGCCAGGGGAAAAGTGACTTCAAGGTAGGGGTTGGGTGAGCAAGGCAACGCAAGGTAATGAACAGGTAGGAGGGGCAAGGAAAGAACACAGAGGAGTCAGTAAGGCAATTAAGGTTGGAGTCAGGTGAAGCAAGGCAAGGGACGGGATGGTTTTGCAGGGTGATGCAAAGCAAGACACAACTAGGCAGGGCAGAGCAAGGGAAGGTAACGGAGTGCTAGGCAATGAATGGCAGGGCACTGCAATGGAGTTGTAGCCAATTCAAGGCAAGGCAAAGAATGGGTAGGAAAAAAAAGTCAGTGGTACGCAAGGAAGGTAGGTCAAAGGAAGACCAGGACAGGCAAGGCATGGACAGAAAAGAAAGGGGAAGGGAAGTCAAGGCAAGGGATGGCTGTGCAACACCATTCAAGGAAAGTGAGGAGTAGGAAGGGAAAGGCAAGATGGGGAAGCAGCCAGTAAGGCAATGCTAGATTGGGGTGTGCAAGGCAAGGTAGGGGTAGGCAAGGCAAATGAAGGAAATTAAGGGAAAGGCAAAGCAAAACAATGGCAGAGCAGGAGGAGTGATAAGGCAAGGCAAAAGAAGGATAGGAAAGGCAAGGCAAGTCAAAGGAGAGGAAGAGAAGTGGAGGCAAGATGTGGGAAGAGAGGCCTCAGGAGTTAAAGGTGGGGGATGGATATGAATGGCAATGCAAACCATGACACGGGTAGGCAAGGCACGACAAAGCAAATGATGGAGAGGAATGGCAAAGAAAGGCAATAGAGTAGACAAGAGAAGGCCCAGAAGATGTAGGCAAGGCAGGGCAGAGGAAGGCCAGTACAGTGATGGGTAGGCAAGACAATTCAATGGCAGAAAGAAGAAGAAAGAAAGGCAAGGCAAGGACAGGGAAGAAAGGGTTAGGCAAGGCAAGGTGGGGAATGGGCATGCAGGGTAATACAAGATATTTCCCTTCCCTTCCCTTCCCTTCCCTTCCCTTCCCTTCCCTTCCCTTCCCTTNNGAGTATCCTATCGCTTTTTTCTTGGCCTTGACTGTTCCACTTAGGACACTCATTACCTTGCCTATCCCTCCGTTGTCTTGCCTTGCCTTTCCTACCAAACCTTGCATTTCCTTGTCATTCCTGACCATTCCTTTGCCTTGCCTTGCTTTCCCACACCTAGCATTGCCTCTCTGCCTTCCTTTGCATTTCCTTCCCTCCACTGCCTTGCATTGACTTGCTCACCCATCCCCCAACTTGACTTAGCTGCTCATATTTTTGGGTCCAGCCTTGCCTTTCCTTCTCCTAGGACTCTCATTGCTTTGCCTACCTCTCACTTGCCTTGCCATGCCTTGCCTCACAAAGCCACCGCTTTACTTGCCTTGCCTTTCAACCCCTCCCTTGCCTTGCATTACTTTGTTCACCCCTCCTCCAACTTGAATTCAAGACTCCTTTCCTCCTGGCACTCTTAAGGCCTTCCCATACCCCCAGTGTGTCAAGAACAGATGAGAGGCAGCCCAGGAGAGGTCATGTCCAGCCAGACCCATCTGTCCGGGCAGCTTTTGTCTGGGACCAATCTCTACAGGTCTTGAATTTTGGATGTACAAGCCACATTTCCCCCTGGGCTCTGGGACCAGAAAGACTCTTCTTGTCCACAGGAAGGAAAGCACATAGCCCCAGTGGTTTAGGTGCAGATTAGAGGTGGCCCATGCGAGACCGAGGCCCGGCAGACCAGTCTGTCCTGGCCACTTTCATCTGGGAGTGATACTTGGCTGTATTGAATTTCAAAGGCGCAATCTGAATTTTGGCCTTACCAGCTGCAGCAAGGCCCTTGGAAACCCACAGAGCAAGGAATCCAATGCATGGGAGAACTGGCTGTGTTAGAGATCATTTTCTCAAATAACATCCAAGGCACTTAAAGTCCAGACGTTGTAACATGTACAACATTGGTGTGATTGAAATTCACATGACTCAGGCCACAAGCATACTCCCACTTCCTGCAATGAGATGAGGAAAACGAGACAGTGGATGCTGTGACAAGAAGGCTCCAGACATATGAAGATACTGTCCACGCTCTGACAGGAGCCCAGGTCTCAGCCATGGAAACAGACCTCACTGAGTGTGTGCAGAAATTGGAAGAGAGGATTGAAGAGAGCCATCAGAAACTCAAAAAGGTGCTTAGTGAGGACATTTTGCATGCCTTGCCAGTGCAGACCAGGGTCTCTGCTAATTGATGAGTTGCAGAAGCTACTAAGGGACAAGGTAGATCAAGTCAGGTTGCAGAGCTGAAAGCCATCCATCTGTCCATGGATATTGCTAAGCAAAAGAAGTGGCCAACACTCTACCTCTGCACTGGCTTATGGATGATTGCAAACACTTCAGGGAGATGGCTGGGAGATGATGGAAGAAGGCCAGTTGGCAGAGCAGAGGGAAACCCGTCTGGTCTGCTGAATAATGGCAAGACACTGCTGTCCTGGTAGAGAAGCTGACTGTGAAAGTCCATCATGTGCCTAATAGTTGGGCTAATGAGGAGCATCACACCAATGAACAGGTGGATTGGGCTGGCAGTATTAAAGTGTCACAGGTAGATCTGGACTGGCAACACAAGGGAGAGTTATTTCTTGCTTGGTGGGCCTATGATGCCTCAGACCACCAGGGAAGAGATGTGACATGCTGATGGGCTCATGACTGAGGGGTGGACTTAACCATGGATACTATATCCTAGGTAATCCATGATTGTGAAACATGCGCTGCGATCAAGAAGTCCAAGTGGGTAAAGCCCCCGTGGTATGGGGGGGCAGTGGTTCAAACATAAGTATGGGGGGGCCTGGCAGATCAATTGCATCACACTGCCACAAATGGCAAGTGTTATGTGCTCACAATGGTAGAAGCCACCACTGCACGGCTAGAGACATACCCTGTGCCTCATGTCACTGCCTGGAACATCATTTTGGGCCTTAAAAAACAAGTCCAAGTCCTGTGGTGACATGGCAACTCTGAAAGAATTGAGTTGGACAATGGGACTCCTTCCAAAAATAGACTTAGAGAACAAGGCAAAGCAATGGATGCTCAGGAATGGCAAGGATATATGGGTTTGGGTAGGAAAGGCAAGGCAAGGGGAGGGAGGAGAAAGGTAAAGCAAAGCAAGGCCAAGGAAGAAAGCAGTAGGCAGGTCAAAGTGTGGGATGGGCATGCAAGGCAGTGCAAGGCAAGAGAGGGGTTGAAGAGCAATGCAAGGCAAGGATTGGGTTTGCAAGACAAGGCAGCTGTGAGGCGATGAGAGTCATCGAAGGAGCAGGCAAGGCAAGGCAAGGCAAGGCCAGGAAAAAAGTAGCAGGGAGGCCAAAGTGAGGAATGGGTGACCAAGGCAATGCAACACAATGGAGTGGTAGGAAGGGCACTGAGAGTCGTTAAGACAAGGGAAGTAATGGTCAAGAATGGCTAAGAAGTGTGAAGCTGGGTTGAAAGGCAAAACAAGAGAAGGGTAGGAAAGGCAATGACAGTCATAGGAGAAGCAGGCAAGGCAAGGAAAAAGCCAGTAAAAAAGCCAGTAAAAAACAGGAAGGGAAGTCAAGGTGGGGGATGGGTGAACATGGCAATGCAAAGCAATGGAGTGGTAGGAAAGGTGAGGGAAGAACACAGAGGGGGCCGTAAGGCAAGGGAAAGTGTGAGAAAGCAAGGCAAAGCAAGGGATGGTCATGAATGGCAGTGAAATGTGAGGTTAGGTAGGAATGGCAAGGCAAGGTGAAGGAGGAATAGGTAAGGCAATGAGAGTCATACGAGGAGCAGGCAAGGCAAGGACAAGAAAATTGGCTACAGATATCAAGGTGGGGGATGGGTGAGCAAATCAATGCAAAGCAATGGAGTGGTAAGAAGGGCAAGGGAAGGACATGAAGGGGTCCGTAAGGCAAGGGAAATTGTGGCAAAGAAAGCTGCTTCCCTTTTAACAGAGTGGGTTTCAATAATTAAACCACTGCTATTCAGAGCAGCGAAATTGCAAGAGAGGAGAAAGCTGGAGTGTGATTCTGAAACTGGAATTAATTTGAGAGCTAGTCATCTATGGACTCTTGTTACCATCTGTGTGTTGTTAGATAGAATTATTAATAGGATTATTCAACATTTTTATATACCGTTGTCAGAATACTGTCAGAATCTATTACCACAAACTATTCACAGGGCCACGAAGTGTTATTTCACTTATCTTAATTGTCTGTTCTCTGGTTATTTTAAATTTTAATTTAGTATATGGATTTTATACCACTCTGCATATCACGTAGATATATTATTATATGTTATATTTAGTTATATGCAGTTAATGCAGTATATGCAGTATATTCTAGACAAAATATAGAATCTAAAAAGATACTAACCAAGCTTCCAAATGACTCAGATTTTACTGCTTAAAAACTAATGTCCCCTCCTCTGAATCTGGCTCCCAACTAAGTACTGACTGACTTACCCTAGTTTCTATAGGAATAAGAAAATTTTGTAAGACCAAATTCTCATATTTGCTTTAAATTTAAAAAGCCACATTTTTGCAGACTTCTAAGACTGTTATTCCCCCAGTAGTGCTTTTAGAAGTATCATTCCCTTGATGGAATATGCATGGCTGGCCTATGGCTGTGATTGCTTTGAGGGAAAAGCAGGACTTTTCAGTACAGCTTTGACACAAAAAGTTATTGTTATGGGTACAGGATTTTACAGCTTTGAGTCAGATTAGGATGACAAACAGTGTTTCACGCCATCTGCTCAGTGATACTGCTATGGCAGATCAAGCTTGTTTAGGCTATACCATAACAGCAGTTTCCTGAAAATCATAAATCTTCAAATAGAGAAAATAGGATACTTTGTCCTTGTACAACATTCAAAATATTCATTAGGGAATGCATATGTTAGTTGTTGTACTTAGTAATAACCATCTTTTTTTAAGATCGTCAGGCCAACAGTCTCATGAATACACAAATAATCAGTGAGAAAAACCTCAGGGGGAATGTTGTCACAGAACTAAGAAAGCAGGATGAGGCTTTTCCAACCTAGATCGTTCTACAATTCTATGACCCTTTGCAGGACATTGGTATTTTCAAATATTATTTTATTCATCTTGGAATGGTATTTCTTTATTGTACTTGAAGATTTGCTTTTGGGGGTTTAGTTAAAAAAGCAACTCATGCTGAACATATTGTCAGGATGTCACCTGGCTTTCAGAAACAAGGCCTATGCTAAGCAATGGCTGCTGTACAGGGATTTATTTTGGAAGGGAATAACCAACTCACTGGCTCAGCAGATCAGAAGAACATGCCACAGTGAAACATAAGTAGTGTTAGAGCTGGGTCTTTTCTCACCGTTTCTTTTGCAGTACAAAGATAGTGAGAGGTGGGATAACGGGGTAAGAGCTGCTCTACTTATTCTGTTAGTAGGACATTGTTTCTGTTCCTGCCTTGGCCACTGAGGTGCTGCGTGGCCCTGGGGCTCCTCTCTTGTTTCCTTGTAACTTGTAAAATTGTGATTTGGGCACCGAGCCATGACAAGTGCTAGTAAACCTGATTTTACCTGACAAAGAAGGGGGCTGAATGTGAGCAGCCTTTGAATTGAAAATGCAAAAGAAATAGGTTAATATTAATTAGAAGCATAAATGATTTTGTTGCATCTGCCCCCTGCTTTAATAATTCTCAAAATTATTGTTACTACAGTGTGTAGTTTAATGATTTTCACTTGAGAGGGTAAATTTCTTTTTCCTTCAGACTTTTCTCACATGCTTCTTGAACTATAACTAAAATCTTTTTGGGAAAAGCAATGAGGAGGAACAAGCAGAGCTGAGGCAGCCGGAAGTGCAAATATATAGAAGGAACTGCTCTGGAAACTGTCTCCTGGTTTTTAAGGAGTGTGGTTTTGTCTCAGCATTAATAACATTTCTCCAATGGCATTTGCCGAAAGAGAAATTACAGTCAAATTATTGTTGAACTAGTGATTTTATTTACAAAACATGCTCCTAAAAAAATACTTTTTGCAGAGCGCAGATGAAATCCCTCATGACAATGTATGTTTTGGAGAAGATATGGAACTCTTTTTCTGTTTTTCTGTTTAACTTTCTTTTGTTAAACCATTGATTTAAAATCTTTTTTTTTGATCTGTGAAATCCTAAAAAGTGCAATAGTGGGTTCAGTGGGGTAAATGTACTGTGAAGAATAAACCACTTTTACAGTTGTGCTTTGCTGGTCCCTTTAAAATCTCTGTTATTCCCAGACTGATCTGTGGACCCTAATTAGAAAGTCACCATTGCAAAGAATCCAGCCCCTTTCAAAAGCAAGGATTTTAAACACAGTGCTTTCTTCACAAGACAGATTCTTGCCCTCCTTTGTGTCTGCATGGCCTTGTAGAATATTAACTTTAGAAGCCAAGATCTTGGTTGAAATCCTGTAAGCATTTAATCTTCATTTAAACAGCTGAGCTGAGTTGCATAATCATTTATAACAAATTGTCCACAAAATACCTTGGATTACTCTCTAAAGCCCTAATACTCAAACAATGCACTCATAAATTTCAACTTTTAGGTGTATTCCCCTGACAAACTTTATGTAAATAAAGGGGTTTTAGAAGCTTTACATGAATATTCATAATAAAAAAATAAATATACTATATAACAGTCCAAATGCCATTTCAATGACTTCTTCCTGAAACACAAGACTGTACCAATTCAGAGCTTCTATTTCTTGATAAGGTGGAATGGGGAGCACAGCTTCTGGGAGATGTTCTTTGTGGTTATTTGTTTATTTAGAGTTTGGTTTTCTTCTCTATCAGATCTCATCTGCTATGAGAATCCAGGTAAACTGGCAGTTGAAACCAACACTCAGTCCTTCGCTTGAGCCTCCAGCCTTTCAGATAAATATTTGGGACACATATTAGTATGCAGGTCTTTAGCATATACTAATGTCTGATGCACAAGGGTTCTTCTTCTCTCCTGCATTTGTTCGATTCCACAAATGGTGTCTATAGAGTCTTTGGTAATGTAATTAAACAGAAATATTTTCCAAAATGACAAAACCTCAAAACAACGTCATTTTGTACTTCACAGGGTGGAATTCCTCAATTTCCATTGACGAATATTCCCCAGTGGATCAAATACGAATATATTAATATCTATTATGATATAACATACTTCTCAACAATATTAAATTCTTAACTGTAGTAATTGCAAATTTTTTTTGTCTCTCCTCTGTAGCCTCTCAAGTGAAACAAACTTGCTTCTGCTTGCCCTGCTGTCTGCCAACTTACTCCCTATTTTCTCCATGAAGTTATTAATAAATAATCTAATAATAAGTGATGTCTGAACTCTCCATTAACCTCTCCCCACTCTAAGAATAATCTGTTTTCTAATCCTTTGTTTCCTATTACTTCATCAGTCACTTCTAAATCTATGAAAGCACCTAATAACCTCCCATCCAATTTTCCAGAACAGTAACGGAGGGTTTTTTTTCTTATTAAGAGTGTAAGGATCAGTTTGGACATTCTCTCATTTAGCCTGCGCAAGCAGGCACCACATGGGTGATTTCTTGTCTGCGGCATGAGTAGCTAAGAAGATCTTCTGCCCTTGGACATACTCACTGGTTTGGTACAGGATCATCCAAAAAATTCTCAGCTTCCCAGTAACACAATCTGGGTCTCTAAAGAGAAATTCCCAGCCTCCATGAGGCGTGCTGTGTGTTATGACCAAAAATCAAGGTGGGTTTGTGATAGCAGTGTCTGTGCCCTGGCACTCTCAAGTGGCCACGAGCTCCTTTCATGAGCCAGAGGTGATAGAGCAAAATACCTGCAGGACATCCGAATTTTGCCTAGGAATATCTGGGTTTTGTACTAGCTTTTTTCTCTCACCCCTTCTCCAAGGTGGCTGCTGATTTTTGAAAGGCAAGCTGGAAAAAAATAATCAGAAAGTTCTGCTGAGCCGAAGAGCCGCTTGGAGGGCAGCTGGTCAGAGCAGCCACAGCAATTTGGACTGGGAATGGGTTTTTCACAGCATCATGTTGTATTCTGCCATGGCAGAAGTGATTTCAGGGGGCCCAAAAAGCAGTGACTGAAGTAGAGGGACCTCCCTGTGGGCAGGCTGAAGCTGGGCTGGGCCATGGTTGAATATGCGGCCAGGTGTGCCCAGGTGGGCAAAAGGCCAAGTCGTACCTGGGCTGTCCCAGCCATGGGGTGGCAGCAGGACCAGGGAAGTGACTGCCCCCTCTGCTGGGCACTGGTGAGACCACACCTTGAAGCCTGTGTACATTTCTGGGCCCCTCACTTCAAAAAGGACATTGAGGTGGAGCTTGTCCAGAAAAGTGAAACAAGCCTGGTGAAGGGTCTAGAAAACATGTCTGGTGAGAGGCGGCTGAAGGAGCTGGAGGTTTTTAGTCTGGAGAAAAGGAGGCTCAGGAGGAACCTCATTGCTCTCCACAACTCTCTGACAGGAGGGTGAAGTGAGGTGGAGCCGTTCTCTGCCATGTCTGCCATAAGAGGACCATGAGAGGAAATAGCCTTAAGCTGAGACAGATTAGTTACTAGAATTTTTTTCACTGTTCAGGATTAAGGGACAGTAAGGGGCTGACCAGAGATGTGTTGGAGTCACCATCCCCGGAGGTGTTCAAGAGCTGTCTGGACCTGGCACCGGGTGATGCAGTTTAGTGATTTAGGGGTTACAGTGGGAGTTCTGGGTGGACAGTGGGACTGTATAATCTTGAAGGTCTCTTCCACCCTTGATGACTCTGTGACTTCATGATTCTGTGGGACAGCAGGTTCTGTTGGGACCAGCAGAGCCCAAGTCCACGTAAGAGCGACAGGAGATCCATCCCCAGTTCAAGGCTGATGGCATAGTTGGGGACAGCAGGGGTCACAGTGTGGCCGTGCCACCCTGCACCCGGGACAGCCTGGACAGGATCTCAAGGGACATGCTGAAACAGGAACCTTTAGCAAGGCCTTGTGCAGGGCTGAGATACATCTAAGAAAATGTCCTGCCTGCTCAGTGGTATGTTCTTCCTTCTGATTATTTTCTGCCATAAAATATGTACTACTAGTCCTACATTTTGTAATAAGCATCAGTTACGTAGATCAGAAAAGAAAAGTATTTTCTAGTAGATACGTATAGTATACCAATAAAACTGCTTCTACCCTGTGCATCACATTTTTTCAGGGGAAACCTGCACTGTTATTATCAAAATTGTTACACCAAAAGGTGTCACAGCTGTGTGCCAGGATAACCAAAGAACTGACCTGACCTGTCACAATACTTCTGTCAAATCTGCCATCAGACCTACGTCTCCCTCTTGCAACACTGATGGATTCACTACGTCTGTGTCTGTACTATTTAAACACCCTTTTTCTAATGAAGATCTTTCTGTTCTTCTATTTTCCTTTTTTTAGAGTACAAATGCCTGTCCTGTCTTTGCTGCACCAGCCCCTCAGGGTTCGCAGAGTCTCACTTGCCACCATGTGCCCCGGAAAAGGTTGTGTCTGCCAAAGCAAATACCTGAGAGAAATAGCTGGAGTGGCATAAAGCTGCTCAGGATTTGTCAACATGTAATATCTTTTTTCCACTACAAATGGATTATTATGAAACTAAGAACACCACTTCCCCCTTTATAAGCTGCCCTCAAAACAGGGGATAGGAGAATGAAAATCTCCTTTAGGAAGGTGAGAAAATGGGTGGATTTTTTTTTTTTTTTAAATCTTTTGACGCACTGTCATACTGCAAACACCAAAGCAAATAGTGGCAGAAGTCACCATAGCAACAAAACCTTGGTCAGTGAAAGACTTTACAAGAAGTGGTGATTATGTCCTTCATGTAGCAGAGAATAAGACCCTCATTATATTCAGCCTTTGAATACTTTAATTTGCACTTTGCTTTAAGAGAAAAGGTAAAATTAAAAGGGAAAACAATGGGTAGAATTGCACTTGTTCTCTGGAGTCGATGGTGGAGTACCTTGTTACCATACTTCCACCTCAGAAAAAGAGCAAAGGTAAAATATTTCCTGATGCATTTTTAAGGTTATAAAAGATGAATTACTGATGGTAGTAACATTCTTTCTTCCTTTTAACCCTCTAATCCTAAATTAAGTCCTTCTAAAGCAGCAAAACATTGAAAAATCCTTTAACCAAGAGGTGGCTAAACTTTCTTCACAGCACATGTGCCAAAGGACAAGAGAACTCTTTTCTGAGAAGCCTGGGGCTGGAAGGGTGTTCCCCTGCCAGCGCATGGCAGAAGGTCTAGATGGGAGTCTGAAGGACCTTGAGGCTTTGGGAAACTTGCTGGAAAACTGAGGGTATGCTAGGGTTTGGGATAACAACACCTCAGGCTGATGGTGCTACAGTCCCTTAGAGGCTGATCCATTTTCCAAAACAGCTGGACTTGCATGCTCCCAAAAATGTGAAAAATGAATCAATAACACACACTTCTGTTGCTGCCTGATGAGGGCAAATTTTGGTAAAAAGCTGTTTGCAATGAGATTTTTAGGATCTGAAGGATCTCTATACATTCTTGTTCTGCAGCAGAATGAAAGTTTGTTTGAATGGATTCCCAGAGAAGATGAGAAGGCCTAATAATAGTCAGATTTAATATCAATCAAGTGAAATTATTTTAGATTTCCTCTTGAAAATATTTTTCATGAACATTTGAGTTTTTGAGAGGAAAATGAATTCATATTTTAAAACTTTTCCTTTAACCAACTTGAAAAAAATAATTTGGGGCCTAAGTACCAGCCACCAACCAGCATGCCAAAAGGAAACAGCTTTGAGAAGTACTTCAGATCCCAAAACTCAATGGAGCTGACTTTCTGGTGGAGTTGAAATTCTCTAACATGTTGACTTAAAACTATAGATGTTGGTATTTGATGCAAAATTAATTTGTGGGTTTCTTCTCCTTTATTTAGCTCTATGAATAACATCCAGACACAAGTATGAATTCAAAACAAAGAAAGGTTTAACCTTTTAGAAAACCAGACAAATGCTCAGAAAGAACATTGGCTTAATTGATTTTCCTCTTACTAAACACATTTCAAATTCTCCTCTTCTGTGATATGACATCACAATGCCATTTGTATTAGGCAGTCTATTAATAGTATTTTTATCATCCTATAATTCAAAATCGAGATTCTTCTACTGAGACTGCACAGATAAATTATTCACTGTGCCTGGAAGCACAGTGTTCTTATAAGAAGTTACAAAACTGGTATCTTCTACCTCCATAGATCAATTCCCATTCTTTCTTCTGAAGAAGAAATTTTCTGAAGAAATGTGACTTTTGCATTGGTTTTGTTTAATTCTGTTGGACCAATACTGCTAATACTGAGTGCAGTTCCCAAATTATATGGCTTCATTTATATGTATAATGTAATTTGGGTTATACATCTACAAAAAATGGTTGATGTAGTTATTTTCACCCACCAGCTCACTGAGCTCAAATAGGTCATCTAAAGCCTTGCAGGACATCTGTCACTCCTCTGTACTGCAGATGTGATATAAAAAAGTATATATTTCTCCATAGATGGAAAGTAGAGCATCTGTGGGACCAGTTGTAATGAAGTTCCTCTCTTTGTTGGTAAAAACAATGTGATTTTGACAGAAATCAGGGAAGTCCTATGAAGTCAGTACTTTGATGTCACTTTCTTCGAATTTTTATGCCATTTGCGGAGAAGGGACCAGAAATGGCACTGTTTGTACAGGGAGCCCAAGGAGCTCTGCAAACATTTTGGTTTTATCAACAAATAGAAAAAGCTGTATTATTCCACGGCATTTAAAAGAATGAGCAGGAAGAAGTCAATTGAGGTGCCATAGTTAGGACTATGAAAATAGGTTTTATCATCACCACCAGCAGCAGCATTTCTGTATGCTTATAAACCTGGATACATATTTTGACCTAATTTTACCCATTTTATTGAATAAAGCGTATACTGGCAGAACAAAATCAGAATCTTTAGGTGCACAATAAGTCCATAGCAAGAGGAAAGCTGGGTAAAGTGGTTTGACATGTTTCCTTAGCTGCCCATCAACCCTTTTGCCCTACATTTGCATAGCAGACCACAGCTGTCTATACATCAAATGGCTTAAAGAATAGATATATATCAGAAATACCTGGGGAAATTATTTGGCTGACATCTTTGAGATGTCAAGGAAACTGGCGCAGCTGTTGTGGATGCTGAAAAAATGCAGAGGTGAGAATCTGACTTAGCTCCTACTTCCCAGAAATTGCTAGCAAAAAGCCATCTCTCTGTCTGTCCTGTAGAACTGTTCTGGTTGGTGGTGACATCAGCCAGGATGTCATTCCTTTGTTCACAATGACTGATCACTGTAATAGTCACTGACACTCAAACTCATGGTTCACAGAGATCTGAGAAGACAAGTAAGATAATGAAAACACTTCGACAGTTTTCAACGGAAAAACCGTTTCTCCTTCCCAAAAGTTGGAGGAGTATTATTTAACTTGGCCTAACCTAGATATATTGACAAGAGAACATGCCAAAGAGTTACTGTAGAAAAAATACCGTTATATCATCAGATTTGGACACTGCTCAAGAGACAGATGGTTGAGAATGTTGTTTAGTGATCAATTGTCAGCAGAAGACTAGCAGGGTTTCCAGGAAGATATGATACTAAGTCTCAGAGAGATCAGCATCATCGTTTATCACATTCTTGTATAAAAACATGGGGGAAAAGTGGAGCAGAAGCTACAGAAGATTTACAATCACAGTAGTACTTCTCCCACAAAAACTCCTGTGGAATTAATCAAAACTGAAGAAAGAATCTGGCACTAAGTGCCATGGTCCAGTTGACAAAGTGTTGATCAGTCAAAGTCTGGACTTGATATCAAAAGTTTCTTCCAACCTTTCAAAGCACAGACTTTTTTTAGTGTGGATTTCCTTTCTCTGATTGCTGGTGGGACTTTCAAGCACCAAAGCAATGGTAAGGAGAATGAAATGGAAAATACCTGCTCATGCCAGCATTTATAGCCTCTTGAGGCAGAAAAATCCACTTTTTGTGTGTTTATAGAAACTAATTTCTAAAATAACATCAGCTAATGATTTTACTTGGTAAATGTGCATGTGCTTCTGAGTTGCTGAATTTTGTCCTTCTCCTTCTTCCATTCATTTCCTGGTAGAGTCATCAACAACCACTTCTTCAGGAGTGTGTTTAAAGGCTGTTTACTGGGTCCAGAACAGGGGATTTCTCACTTGTTTTTTTTTACTAGAAAATAGAAGGCATCTCCAAACTATCATGATTTCAGCAGCACTGTTTTTAGATGCTCTGACTTAACTAGATCTGCTATACTGTAATTATCCAACCGCATTGTGAATTTACTTAAAAAGCTGTGATTAGGTAAATGCCTTTGAAAAAATCAATTCATCAACTGAAGTAGGAGTACGAAGTCAGTATTTTGTATGAAATAACTGTTGCTTTTATTGCCCACAAAAAATAATTTTAAATTTAGGGAAAGCAGAAGGTAAAATGGCCTGGTTTCTTGAGGTATCCAATTCAACTAAGAAAAAATTGATTTTGGGCTTTCCAAAAACACACTGCAGGGGTGAGGGCATGACACAACCTATGCTGGGCTCAGCCCCCACACCAGGCTGCTTACTGACCCCTCAGGGTCAGTCCTTGGACCAGGGACCATTAGTGTCTTTGGTCATGAACTTCAAGGCGATAGGGGATGCCCCTAAGCAAGAGCTCCCGACCCCCATCAGGGAGGCCGAGAGCACTTTTCTGCAGGAGCAGCCTTTCTGGAAAGTGCCATGGCCCAGGAGAAGGGCCCCCACAGGAGAGCAGCTGTCAGCCCTCACTCCCAGTGAAGGGCACCCATTGGCCTTGAGCATGCTCCCAGGGGTCAGAGTTCAGGAGGATGTCCCTGGAGCTGGGGAACCAAACCAGTCATGACACACCCACGGCCTCCCTGTATCACTGCTTTTCCAGAGATTTTACCAGGGCCTGTAGTGAGAGAGGGCTACCAGTGTGCATTATTCTTAGCTTATAGTTACTTACTGTGTTCTGAGAGCCAGCTCACTGCGGTACTGACAAGCCAGACTGTGTCCTGGAATTTGCTACGCACAATACGCACCTGACTTCAATGCTATGCTAGGAGACATCTCCCCGTGAGGAAGAGTTAAGAGCATCAGAATTAAAGGAAAATGAACAGAAAATTTATGGAACAAACAAGGCTGCAAGTATAGTTTGATTCTTTTTGGAATGAGAATGACCGAAGAGTGGTGTGAAATTGTTTGTCCAGATCACAAGGCACATTTAAGAATAGAGAGAAAAGAGTGGGACTGCATGCACGGTAAGCAATTTTTGTGTTTTCAGAAGAGTTGTTCAGATGTTTGCAAACACAAGTATAGGTTTTATTGTGGATTGCTCTGTTACTAAAAGTGAATAAATGAAAAAGAATATCTTGTCTTTGTATTAATAGTGACAGAGGCTCAATTTATTCCCATTAGAGCTATGATCCTTTTTTGTCCCAACTCTTTAATACGATTCCAGTCTGAATAACACAAATGTGCATTTACTTCCAGTGTTCAGTAAATAAAAATGCAGTGAATGTCGCAGGGCCAATTTGAATTGAGGTTAAGTGCCTTCATAATATGTCACTCGGTTTGAATTAACACCATGTAAAAACAAGGCTGCAGGAATGAGAGGTCTTCCCCAGACACAGTCAGTCATGTGAGGTCACTTTATTGCATCATTTCAGAATGAGGGAAATTGGGAAAAGGACTTGAGCAATGAGTTATTTTTTACTTTTACTGGGAAGAGATAGTCACACCCTGGTGAGAATGGTGACCCAGAGTGGCAGCCATCCAACACTGAGCTCTTCCAGCTCCTGTCTTTTGCTCCAGCAGTCAAAGGGATTGGAAAGCAAGGGGGTCCTGCTAACCTGCATCTCCTTTGCCTCTCTCTGACTGTTAGAAAAACAGCCTTTGTCTCTGCATATGCTGAAAAATAAACCTGGGGCAGTAGGAGGGAGAAGGAGTAAGATTCAAAAGCACGGCCAAAAATGACAAAATGAAATGGCCTGGGAGTAACATGGTGCTGTACACTGGAACTGGGCATCAGGGGAGGGAAGAAACACTCCCCTCAGCATTTGCTGCAGTGGTGTCCAGGAGCGAGGACACAGCACTGTTTTCAACCAAGCGACATGGCCCAAGGACTCATCTGAAAAAAGACCTTCTTGTACCACCTCAGTGGGACTTAGAAAGAGGGACTGGAGCTCCTGAGTCTTTATGCAGGTCTAGTAAAGAAAGAGCATCAATACCTCCATCAGGCTACCTGTGCAATGCTTACCATTTTGTCTATGCTAATGTTGAGACAAATGTTTGGCATTCAGAGCATTTCCTTGCCTGGTTCTCATATAACTCTGTTGCACTCTCCTCTTTTCATCCAAACATTTGCACTGCTTCTGGATGCAGATGCAGCAAGTGAGGAATCTGTGCTGAGGCTTGTACGTAACATACTCACAGTGCTTTTGCTTTGCAGGACAAAGCCACCTGTTCTTTGTCGGAGTTGTGGGTGGACATGGCCCAGGAGGGACCGGAAAGTAACCCAGATGGTCATGTCGTGTGCTAAAGAGATGCGTCGACCTCCCTGTGTAAACATCAGGGCTCAAACCTGAAGTCTCAGGGTTGGTATGGCCACAAGGCCAGGTGACTACCTGAGGACGGATGAGCTTGTTGTGGCCATGGCTGGCAAATACTTCAAGCCCCAGAGCTTGGCAGTGCCAGAGGTTCCACAGGCAGTGCCAGCAGTACATGTTGGGCCAAGGGAAGGTGATCCAAAACCAATGGCAAGGAGTGAGGTGGGCAAGGCAGTAACAACAAAGAATTACTTGGAAGAGCCTGGAGAACCCCGATCATAAGTGTCCATGATGGCATTCACCTTGGGGTAGCAACCGATACGAGATACTGCCTTGGTTTTCTCCAGAGCCCAGCAACTGCCTCACAGCATGGCAGCTTGTGCCTCATATTCCCTTAGAGGTGAAAAATCAAAGCTGAGTAGGATGCTGGCATGCTTTGGAGATAACAAAGCGGCCTGACCATGGGCTTAGAAAAAGAATATAAGCACTTGGCACAGATGAAGAAACTCGGTGACACCACATTTTTGTAAAAAATTAATCAATTTGATCAACCGATTTTGATTTGAAGCTTGGTGGTAGTGCAGAGAATAGGACTTACTACACTTCCAATCCCTGGAGAAAATGAGATGGGAATGTGTTATTTTGCTCTCTTTGTCAGTGTCTGGTAGTGACCACTTCCCTTTGGCTGCTCTTGGATAGGCTCTCATTCACTCAGCTGTGGCAGGCTGTGGCTTTTATTGCCTCTTTTTCTTCCTTTGCAGCACCAGTGTGTCTTCTAGCTTCCTGCTACTTCCCTGCAGTTCCTGATTTTTTTTGTTCAGCAGCATTAGTTATCATACCCAGTGGCTGTGGGTTTATTCTGACACTGGAAGGGATGTCAAAATGTCCAAGGCCTCTGGCCAGAAAGCTGTAAGGCTTTTCCCTACTGGCCCTATTGTTCCAGTATTTCATCCTAAAGACATTATGACACCCCTGTTGACAGAGGCAGGGTTTTCTCAGCTGGATAGGCTGGCACGAGCTTGAACCTTACCAAGGACCAAGGAATAATTTAGGCTATTGCAGAATGTACTTCTGTAAATTGACGATGGCAATAGCTCATATTTTTGTTCTCAGCAGTAACACTTGCTTTTCTTATGTATACATTGTAATAGCTTGTGCAGGTGAGTTATCACAAGGCAAATACAGCTAAGACAATCCTGAGTTATTCAGCAATGCTTCCAGAAAAGGAGAAGGCAGGAAGATACACAGACCGATATCAAATACTTGTCCTACAGCAGTGAGGCAGTGGAAGGATGATTTTTTGTGATCACAATTTTTTCTGAACCATCTAAGCCATGATACAAAGTGACGAAAGGAGCCATGGCAAAAGCCAAACTGCTCCCCACATTTATGCTCAACTTTCTGGTCATTTCAATTTGGTCTTGTGTGAGAACATGATTAATAAGACTGACCACATTTAAAAGCATACATATGATTTGGACACTTGGTTGGGATTTAAGGAAAATCTAGAAAGAATTTAACATTCCTGTGTGCCTTTTAAAGCCTACAATGACTTTTGCTTCCTAAATCTTTGTTTTAATATTTTCACTTCTGAATGAAAAGCATTTCTGTACCCATCTTTCCCTGGAAATCATCTATATCTCCATTTCAGCAGAGTGATACCTTCAGCTATGTGTTGCTGAGTTTGTTTAGTACATGGCTTGAGCTCTATCACATTATCTTTCTGGCATCCTTTTTCAAGCATGGTTAATGTTCCTAGGATTAAAACCATACCTTCTCTTCAACATCTTTCTCATATATTTGCTTTGTTCCTGTTTGCCAAAACACTGCAGTTTGGACCAAAGACTGACTTTCTTACTTCTATGTCCTGTTTTTACATTCAAGGGTGGCTGTGCCTGTTTTGACCAAATACAGACCATACAAAATCTGGAAAAATAACTTCTATATATTTCAATTTATAAATGAATGACATGGGAATTTATCATCAATAGTATAGGTTCGTTATAACCATTATTTCTGTGACCCAAACCAAGGCATTTAATATTTTTATTATAGGTCACAATCTCTATTAGTGTGTTTTCTAGGTGTGTTGCAGCTCAGAGTGGCAGCCAAATGAATACAGGTTTGGATTACAGACTGAAATTCAAAAACATTCAGAATATGTGTATTGGTGAGCACATGCATAAAGGCATCCCTATTCACCCTGCCAAATTAAGGCCTATCAGAGTTGCTATTCCTCAGCAGTTACATATTACTGTGAATAAAATAGGCAATTTATTCAACCTGTTTAATAGCTTCAATTTCATAGTGTGTTAAAGCTTCTCCCTTTTAAAATATGTCGGCACTTGACATGGGAGACATGCCTATGTTCAAATTGTCCCTGACAACCTACCTGCAGTTATTTCATTCTTTATTTCTTTGTGGTTACAGTTGTTATTCCAGTCTAGTTTACTCATTGCTTTAATTTCATGCTCATCATTTAGGTATTGTTGAAGGCTAATAGCATGATCTCTGCTCTGCTGTAAATAGGACAAGACATGTGAGATGTCTTAAGGAATTTATAATTGAAAATAGGTTGACAATCATAGTCACTGCATTGCGTTCCAAAGTAATCCTTACTGGTTTTTTTTTTTTCCCCCCTTCTGGCTTCCAAATATTTCACAAACGGAATTCAATTTAGAACACTGGCTCTGTGGTTCGTAACTGCTCACCAAATCCCTTCTGCAGCTTTTGCAGCCTTGTCTTTACTGGGTGTTGATGTAAAGATTTGTACCTGGGTTTTACATTGCTACATTCGTGGGGACAAAAAAATGTGGTACCCAGGCAACATAATTTCCATTCCCTCCCTGGATAGCCACCCTCTGATTTGATGTGCTGAGGAGAAGGGCAGCTTTGTCCTCCTCAACTTCTCTACATCCCATGTGCTGGTCAGCAGCCTCACTGGCAGGACATCACCTCACTTATCTCAAAGACAATGAATTTTTTCCTTGTTTCTGCAAACTGATCTGATTCAGCCCATGGCTGCAAAATCTGTATTAGATCCAATGAGAACAGTGGGAGAATACAGCCAAGAGAGTAAAGAAAAGCTGAAGAATAATATTAAACTACATCACTGAGTCGTACTGAAATCATTAACATCCTTGGTAGGTTTAAAGGCAGTTGTTCTGATGAGTTGCTCCTAAATCCTTGAATAAGAGACTAGAATATGGAAAAAGAATTAACAACATTAACTAATGTAATTATTTACTTACTTGTAATAAAGTTTTCCAGAATGCAAGTTCAAGTCAAAGATACAAGTAGACAATAAAAGCATAGATTGTGTAAGTGTATGCTATTTATTTTGGAGAGGTCTTCATATGAAACATGTATCTTTTATAATTTTAATTTCAAAGAGGGACCATAAGACTTCCTTAGTTTTGTAAAAAGCAATCCTTTCTTTTGGAATTTTTGAAAGTTTTGTATCAGTCAGTATTTTTATTGCTATCTAGATTTCATTTATCTCAAACTTGCCTCTCTTCAGGTAAGGAGGCATGTCCTCAGGTCATGTCTGCATCTCCAGGCATGAACAGTGCAACTCTGCAAGCAGATCAATGTCAGTATTCCCATTCACGATCATATGTCTTCTTTGCTTTTCTCAGGGTTTTTTTTTTTTTTTTTTTTTTCCTAATCTAACGATAAACAGCTTAGATGAAGAATGCGTTGACTTAGGAGAGTTTGGAGGACCCCTGCATGAAGTGATGTAGGTCTCTTAAAATTATATATCCTGTTTCTTTCATCTGTAAATCTGTCTGAAAGAGGGCTGCCTCAGAGAATGTCTGTGAATAGTGCGAAAAGCAAAACCTGGCACATGTAAAGAACTAGTAAGCGTGGCAAAGATTTAGGATTGTCACTTGCCATATGGGCATGCCAAGTAAATAAATGCAGCAAAGTGTTTCTGCCTTCTTTGCTGTGGAGGAAGCTTAGGACAAATACCTTAATTGGTTTCTCTTCTGTTGCATTTGAGTTTTCAAGAATGAAGATTTATTTATGTATTTATTTATTTGTGTTAGAAAATTATTTCTGAAGCCTGCTGCCCTCACTGTTTACTTGTCTCCTTCTTTAAGAGAGAGAAAAGCAAGTAAATATGGAGCAAA
This sequence comes from Cnemophilus loriae, assembly GCA_013397755.1. Taxonomy (NCBI): domain Eukaryota; kingdom Metazoa; phylum Chordata; class Aves; order Passeriformes; family Corvidae; genus Cnemophilus; species Cnemophilus loriae. The sequence continues at coordinate 98,854 of VZTF01009103.1, read as the reverse complement.
TGATTATTTCACTGGGATACCATTAGAATTTCCACCCTGGCTGCAGATGGCTTAAGGTCTTGTAGCCTAATTTTTGGCAGCAAGAGAATGGATCAAAAGGCCTCTTTTTCACATCCACAGCTAATACTTCAATAATCTAAGCAGCTTCTCCCATGTATTTTTTTTTCAGTTTGTGACAAGCATGATATCCTCAGACTAGCAGAAGGAAAAAAAACTAGCAAACTATCCTTCACATTCAACACAACTCTTTCTGAGGCCAAAGAGATGTAAAGATGTGTTAGGAATCTCAGTCAGGAATCTGTCTTCATCTTCTGCCCAGAATTGCCTGAAAAGAAATTAAATGGAACACCACAGCTGCTCTCTTCAACTTCTTCTTTGCTTGGAATTGTAAATGCAAGCAAATATTTTGCATTTCTTGTATTTTTTTAGGGACTTGTGTAGATTCCTGAAGAGGGAGAGGGTTTGATGAAGCAAGAGAAAAAGCCCTGCAGAATTTAAGAGGTGAGGGTTAAGGAATTACAAGTGATGGGACAAGGTGAGATCTCAGTTAATGCTACAGTACATGGAGGAAGCTCCAGGAGAGCTGCACACCTCAGTGCATCATTTTACTCCCCAAAAGGGGAAAGGCTCATGCTTATCAAGTGAACAGTGTTCACCATCCCCTTGGGCCCTGGACAAAGCCCTGTTGGGCTTACAGACATATTAGTATCTCTTCTAGTTATATTAATCTTGGAACTAAGTTTGTATTTTTTATGCTAAGGTTTAATGAGTAGTTGATATTGGTATGATGTTCTTGCGTGTGTATTTTACAGGGCCAAGGTGCAAAGTCTGCAGCAGGTATTATAACATTAAGTGAACCAGCTGATAGGAGCAAGGTGTGGAATGTCTAATAGATTTATGTTCAGATTGCTACAATGCCCACCCTTAGAAACATGAAAAGGTCTCTAGTATTTGTACTCTTTCCTCTCAAATTAATGACCTCAATCAATGATCAGAAGCTTGTGTCAATAGACAATAAATTGAATGAAATAAAAATTCCCTGGGTTGAGGCTTTTGCCACTGATCTTGTTGGAGGACCTGAGTACTCAGCTGAAAGAGAAGAACAAAGGGTCAAAAGAAAACATTTGAATAGGAGATCCTGGGTCCCAACTAAAGAACAACAGAGAGCAAGGAAATGAGGCAAAGATGGTTATGAGGTCTATTACTTTGTCTAGACCATATATTTCTTGGTTAGGGCCAGGTAAAGCAGTAGTCTTGCAAGGTTCACGTGGCATTTTTGGGTATGTACCTATGTGACTGCACACATATGTTTACGCCTATGATGCATCCAAAAAGGTAACTAAACCAAACATAACAGTTGTGTGTCTGGGGTTGGAGTGTGTTTAAGTCACTGCAGAGCTGGAGCTGGGAAGTGATGCTAATGTAGTAGTTTCCTTACTGGTCACCATTTTAATGGTGTGATACCTCAAAAAAAGAGATGTCTTTCATCTAGCTATGAAATTTTTCAACTTCCAATCAATGCATTTTGTAGAATTATTTTCTACTAGCTTAACTATCCATTTAGTATCACAGGTCTCCTCTGCTGGAGATTGTTAAATCACTATCAGGTCTGCTCAAGTGCTTATCTTTTGTGATGGAATGAGGACAGGCTTTCCAGTCCTCAAGTCATACATTTCATCCTTATACCTTATTTTGGCTTCTTTGAAATGCGGTCACTGGCAGATAAACTGCTGGCTTGTAAATGGGAAAGGGGAAAGTTGAGAGACCATGATCTTTGACTCTTTTCATTTTTGCTACTGAATTTGTCTTTTCCTGAAGTCTGTGTATTTGGAAAATACCAGACTTAGACTAGAAATATCCATGGTTCTTAGACTTGTGTCATACAATGCAGGTATGTTTTTCTAAGAAGATTTTTAGAATTGGGTAGGTTTTTCCTACAAGAACTACGAGCTGTCTGGGTCTATTTAGTGCCTTAAAATTTCCTGGTCCTTCACAGCACTTTAGCTGAATGATTTTAGGAAAGTTTAATCAAATAGTCTGCTTTTGGCACGAAAAGTCAGTTTTTTGAGTCATCCCTTCCCCACCAGGAAACACAGCCTCTGTTATTCACTAGCTGCATAGGCAGCATAAGCATTACTCCAAGTAGGGAAGCAGCTTAAGCTGAATGCTTGAGGAAGCTGGTGTGAATTTTTGTTTCTGGATACAGCTGCATGCAATGGTGCAGTGCTGTGTAAAGATATTCTTATTTCAATGCAGAGTCCCACTGAAGTCAGTGGGTTTGTATTTACAGACTGTTTAAAACATCAGGTCCACAGCTTTGGCTGTTAAAAGCATGCATATTCTCTATCGCCTAGGTTGAAGCAAGATTAGTATTTTTTATATGTGCACAATAATGCAGCTGGACTTCATTCTCCTGAATTCTTCTACATGTACACATTTCTCTGTCAATATGAACTACAACAGAAACCCACTGGAGCAACTGCAGGGCATGAAAATGTTAGAAATACGTCAAACAATAAATTTCTATCCTAAAGCTTTAATACATTATGTGATGTGTATTTGGAAAATGAGGTATTGTGATTTAAGGCCTATCCTGTTTAAGTTAAATTGCTGTGAGAAAGAAGAAAAGATCTGAGAATGAAGAATTAAAATTGCCTTTTCTGAAGTTCTTCTGAGCTGGAATGAGTATCAGCAATATGATACCTGGAGTTGGGAATTGCCAGGAGCTGCCTTATTGGAGTAGAGGAAAAATCTCTCACGAATGCCACAAAAGTTGCATTTACCATTCTAGTACATTGCCATGATTGTGTCTTACATGCAAAAATCTTATTTGTTCTCTCCATTTTCTCTGCAGAGTCACGGTGGTGGGAGTAGGATCAGGCATTCATTAAATATTTTGTTCTGTGCTCTGTCTGTCTGCACCTCCCTCTCTCATGCTCCCTTTAATCTTTCTAAGCAATTTTCTCACTTCTCGCAGGGGTGACTGAAATGATCCTTTGAAGCAACCAGCTTTGACTTTTGGAAAAAAAAATTCAAAAACAAAGGAATGCTCTAATTAAGGAAAATATCCATTAAAGCTCAAGAAGAAATCTAAGATTCTGATCAGTTCTTTCATGCATGCCTGACAACTGCACAGCATTAGCAGACGGGCTCATTAGAGGGTGCTTATCCAAAGTCCAGATGAAGGAGCAGAAACACTTGTGAGTGATATGTAAGACTGCTTGTGTGGAGGAAAATTAAATATTTGCCACCCTTTGCATAACACAGGTTGTGATCTACTGCCCAAGTAGTTCAGGAAAAGAGAACTTTTGTTTACAGTGGGGCTATTAAATACTGTTCCAGAAGCAAAAATGAGCTCAAATGGATGTGTATGTTCTCCACTGTTGGTTTCACTGAGAATCAAGTCCTCTGGGTCCATGCGCTTGCCTATGTGTGTGCTTAATTGCACCTGCGGGGCTTAACAAATATATGGCAAGATCAAGAAAAAGATTTTTCAAGGCCATTTTCTTCTTTGTTCAAGTTTTTTGATCTTCCCCAGTGTTATCCTTGTTGTAGGGGCTAATACTGATACCTTGATGCTCACGGTACGTTAGGTTCAGGAAGTTCTGAGAGTACAAACTTCACCTTGTGTCTCCATGTTTTGTGGCCACCTGCTACAAAATGCTGAATTTGGAAGTTGTGAGAGCTGAGTCAGCACTTCTGCACACAGGATTCCCCCAGCTCATTTTTCCAGCTGTGATGCCATTGTGGATAAGCAATTTCTTTTATGATGAAAATTATACACATTTTAATGAGATTTTGTGAAGGGTCTCTGCAGGGCTGGGGAGGATATCAGGGGCCAGCAGTGCCTCAGCCAGACAGTTCACAGAATCCATAAAAGTAGTGAGACACAGTTAAAAACTGAGTAATTGTTGCATGCCCACACAGTGCCCTTTGAAAAGCTGTTAAAGTGGAATGATATAAATCACTTGCATTGTTTTACTCACTTTCCTTTTTTTGCTGACCAATGAATAATTTTCTGCAGTGAGGTTGTGTGCTGCTGAGGCTTTTTTCAGATACTTTCTTAATTTAGTGGTTTGGGGTGAAAATGCTAGCAAGATGGGTGGAACTCACAGAAGCCCCTGATTTCAGCCAATTTTGTGTGTGTCCAGTTCCTGGCACGAATGGTCTTCATTTAGTTATAGGGTTTCTTGCTCTGGGCCTGTAGACAGTTAGTTAACTGCATCTTTAAAAATACAACCACATGCCCTCCCACTTGAAAGCTGCACACCCACAGGAGGCACAGCGAATTAAATGAGCACAGAGGCAGAAGGCGACAGCACTTTGGCAGTCCCAGGAGTTTATTGCCTACATTAATAATGTGACTGCACAGGAGAAATAAATTTTGAGAAGTGATGGCTTGTGGAGGTGGTACTATGGTGTGAAGCCTTTTTCCTGCAAGAATGCATAGGTTTTATCCTCCAGTGGCTGTTTGTCATCAAACACCATCCCAGGGGACTGGGCAGCTTTTGCCTGGCTGCTTCAGGTGCTTCTCTTCAGATGTTGCTGACCGTGCCTGGCTTACACGTGGTTGAAATACACTCTCTCCATGGACTGCAGAAGGAGCCTCCTCAGTGTGGAAAGACTTGACTGTTGGGGGAGCACTGATGGGTTCTGGTGTCTTCCTGCTCTTTTAAGGGCACCTTGCAGAAATCGCACTGCTGGGGCTGAGCAAGAACCTTTTCCCCTGGGCAGAAAGATCTTTTTATGGACAATGTTGTTTTTCTGAGGACAACAGATGAGAGAATTCCTGACTACTCTGGTCATGAGACAACAGAGTGCTTGTGCAAGTGGAACAGCTTCTACCCACTTTGCAGTTATCATGGTGGTGTTCCAGAGATCTCCATAGTATAGTTGAGATGTGGATACCTATGTGGCAATTATTTTCTCATGCACAAGTACAGCATAGGTTAAATAAAGGCACTTTCTGGAAAAAAAGTGCCCTGAAGTACTGAAATCCTGAACTGCTAGAAGAACAAGGAAGAGACTGTTCTTTACTTCTTCAGTCATCAGGCTTTTACTGACAATTATTTTGGCATGCATAACACACACACACACAGACACACACACACACACACACACACAATAACTGACCATACATTTATGCAACCTCCTGAAAAAATGAGGATTGTGCTGGTGTGTGATTCTGCAGCCCTATCTGATGCCCACTGTGACAGAAGATAAAATCTAATAGAGCAAGTCTTGTTTTAGTTTTATAGCACTCTCCCAGAACATTTACTAGCAGCAGATATGGTAATACCATTTTAAAGTTGACTCCTTTGATATCTTCCATCAGATCTGAAAAAGAAGTCTGTTCCCAACAGATGTTTGTTGGGGCTTGTTGGCTGAAGCATCTTCCCAAATCTTTTGACAAATTCAATGTCTCAACACTCTGAATCTAACACCCACCACCCCCAAAATACTGTCAAAGCAAGTGGCTTTCTTTAGAAATGCCCTTTTCCCAAGTTTGGGATGCTGCAAATTCCTCTTCAGATGCATTAAGTCTAGCTTGTGGGAGGATCTGATGATGTCCTCTCTTTTTATCTTCATCTGTAGCATATCAGTTGTTCCTGCCCTGTAGCCTTGATGGCTCATCTCTCTCTGCACACACCCCTCTGGCCTGCCTACGGGTATTAGTGATGCTAGAAAGTGAGTTTCTTGGTGCTGGTGCTGGTCCTGGAAGCTGCCACAAGCAAAGGCCGGAAAGTCAAGTCATGTCACCGGATCACATGGTGATCAGAGAGTAACAAATATTATTGCCATCTGCTGACTAAGAGTGACAGTTCTGTGTGACAGACAGTATCTATTTGGATTGTCCTTGCTTTGTAGATGATCTCCCTGTAAGAGAAGAGTAGGTGGGTAAAGAAGTCTCTGAAAAAAGAAAGGATGTTCCTTCCCTTAAGGAGCAATTGAATCTGGCCAAGGGAGAGAGATATTTGGATCCTGGGGTAAATCAGAGGAAGCAGCAGCAAAGCAGCAATTTGCAGCACAGTGGGAAAATGAAAGGCTGCTGAGCAAAGCTGTAAGCACACTCCAAAGCCCTGCTTATGTAAGAGAAAATGTCTTAGAGGGCTGAGTGTGCATAGCTGCAACCCACCAAAAAACCCTACAAGACAGCTTGAGAGCAATGGTCTGCTTTTCTAGGACACAATGGACAGTGAGAGATTTGTTTATAAACCTCTTAAATTATTAGTCCAAGTGACTCCTAGACACTTGTCATTGTCTGATCTAAAAAGTAAATGAGTCAGGTTTTTTGTGTAGGGAAGACTAAATCTGAACACCTTCTAGCTTGTCTTTGAGGAACTCCCTGTGAAAGAAACACAACGGATTTGCATAAAAGCTAGGTCTAGTCTGGAATTCCATCACGCAATCCAGTGATTTTCATAAAATGAATTAGCAATCTGACTGGATTGACAATAATTTTTAGTAGTAAATGTCACTTTGTTCTCAGGTTACCAAACTTTTTGGAAAATCCTGGAACTGAATCATCACCTCACCATAAAGATAAGGTGCTTTCCATCCTCTGTGCCTGGTCTTTGCAGATCTGCTCTGAGGGCCTTGACCCTCGCACAGCAGTTGACACCTAATTATCTCATCCATCACGGTATTGTACACCTCAAACACCGAGAACCTGCCTCCCCAAAATGTTTCTTCTCATTTTGCAATATTTTGGGGGGGGTAATGCTTTCGTCTGTCCTGAGGGGTAGAGGGCACTGGCAAGTGCCTGGAGAAGTGGTCACATCAAGTGTGTGAACCTTTCCTTGTACAGCTTTTCTCCTCTCCATCTCTGTTCCACTGGCATCTTTTGGGGCACGAACTGTCTTGCACTGTGAGAAAGAACCACAGTAAAGGGAAAATAGGTACTTCCCACAGAAAAAAACCCATTAATAGTACACAGCTGAACTTGAAAAATGTTATACAAATCACTTGGAAACTCTTCTGTGGATTTGTACCTGTTCTAACCAGTCTTCTACATCATGGAATCTTCCCCTACATATTACTCATTAAACAAAGTTATTTATTAGAGCAGCATGTAGCATAGATAATATCTCTAGTGCAGAGGAAAAAAGCTCTAATGAGTCTTTAGAACACACCTTACTTTTGTGTGAATGGCAGGTACAATATATGCCTGAGGAGTAGGTGCAGGATTCCCACCATGGGAGCAGGTAGGAGCCAGCAAATGCCCTACATTTGCTCCCACCCACCTTATTCACCTCTGGCTGTTGCTCTTGGGATGCTTTTCTACCTCATTTTTCTTTGATGCTCCATGCAGCAAACTCCCAGCTGCTCCTTGAGTGCAGCTTTTTGAATCTTGAAATTTTTGAACTTGAAATGAAGTGCCTTTCATTTATTTCCTTGGGGGCTCCCGAGTGTCTCTGATTTTCAGGGGTCCACTCAAAGGTACAAACACAAAACCCATCCTCCTGGCAGGTGGGTTTACATTCAGCATGTAGGAGGCTGCAGAGTCACTTGGAAGATGTTTCAATTGCAAAGCTAAAAGGAGGTTGAAAAACCCAGTTTAGATAAGAGCAGGAAGGTTATACTTGTAATCTTGTAAGTTTTGGCTGCTGGATAATGGTCATATTGGAGCAAAGGCCTTCTCCAAAGAAATCAAATTACACAGGCAGCATTTCTGGTGACACACAGGCCTTTCCTTCAGTTATTTGGATAGCTTGTTCATTTTTCTGTACTGATAAGCATTTTTCTCTTTTAAATTTCTTTGAACTATCTGTCCTCAGGATATCAGCATGAAAAAATGCCATAATGACTGTACCTTGCTCCACGATCAAGGATGTTTCTCTCACACAGAGCTGTTCTTTGCAAACGTCCTGATGTTTTGACCAGGGAGCTGAGTTGCTCATGATGGCAAAGTTGTCCTTTAGGCAGGAATGCTACATTCCTATTTATGTATGTACTTATCTGCATGGATATGACTTGGCCTTTTGAAAATATAAAACCTACACACTTTGGATCTTGATGGAGTATTAAGCTACCTACTGACATTCTGTTTTGTAAAAATTTCAAAGTCTTCAGTTGTTTCCTGAAGGAAGTAACATTCATGAACAGCTGGAATTTTCTCAATCTTCCATTATTGCTACTCTCCCTCACAGTGAGTTGTTAAAAGATGTCTATGCTTATGCCTCACTGCTTTATGGAGCCAGTAGAGGCCAGCATCTTAAGCTCAAAAAACTTCTAACCTTCAAATATATAAGATTTGCATTTGCTGTTGGAGAAAGGTCAGCTACAGGTGCTGCTGCAAACAAGTGTTAGCCAAAGGATAAACTAAGTGGAACAGATCTGAACAGTTCTGGGCAGCCAGTAATTATGGGAGCAATATATCTGGATACATTGAGAGAACAATGACTATGTTTTTTTTTAGTTTGAAAAAACCAGTGGCTGTTCAAAGACAAATAGGATATGCTGTTGAAGTCTTACAGAAATTTCAGATCTTTTATGGTAATTTTTGGAAAGAATTGTTTCAACAAACAGCAAATACGCAAGGATTTATGATTTCATTGCTTTTAATCTAGCATCAGAGTCATAATGTTATTTATTAAGGTAATTTTGGTGAATGGATTTTAAAGAAGATATTATTATTCCCTACACCACTACTAGTGTGCTGCTATTAATATTTAAAATCTATCCTATAGGGCTACTGTGAGTTTGTTCTTCAGGGTATTAAAAACAGTACTTAAAAAAGAAAACAGACTCCCTTAAGGAAGAGCCTCAGCAGCAATAAACAAACTTTTCAAAAAACAAATCAGAAATATAAAACGGAAAATATTAAAATTACAGTGTTTTTGTGGAAACTTGAAATCCCTGCAAATGATACATGTGGGCTCTTTAGCTGAAAAGACCACTAGCACTTAAACTTTTAATGATATGAGATGTAAGAATCCCTTTTTGTAATCAGGGAAATTAAGCCAACACTGGCATGGAATATGGCAACCCCTTAGTAGCAAGGCCAACAGCATTCCCAATTTATTAATCACCTAAAATCTTAGAAAGATGCCCAGAGAAATCATATAACCAATTCCCTGGACCAGAGTAAGTGACTGATTCGTGTGAAAAACGAGGTTCACTCTCTTGTGAGAATTTAAAAGTTTTAATAAGAAGACAATAAGAGACAAATATAATAAAGCAAAAGTTACAGTGCTGGGTACCCTTGGCACTCAGCCAAGAGCACACCTGCTGTTGGGGAGATTCCCTTTACATACCTTTACTATTGCATCAGCCTAGTGCATATTCATCAACAATTATGCATATTCAAAATTTCCCCAAAGTAGTTTACATATCCCAGGAACTGTTTAGCATGGCTCCTCCTCAGGTCTGCCTTTTTAGAGCATGCGCATTTCTTGGCTATGGTTTTGTTATCACCTCCAGCTTGGATTTTGGTCCATGGCTTTTACAGACGGTAGTTGCTGATAGTTGGTAAGTCAGTAGCAGGGGTCTTCATTATACGTTCACTGGATGTTATCCAACCAAGTGGACAGTTCAATTACCACAAGCACAACTGTATCAGCTATTTTACTACAGAAATAAAGGCATTAGTTATTGTTACAAAAAAACCCTATATCTTTACAGCAAAGCTACTTTAACATTATACATATAGTATTCGCTTTAATATTTGCGGAAAGCCAATATTTGAATATATATTTATCACATTCGGAACAGCAAGAGCACGACAGCAAGAAACTACCTGCATCAGTACATGCAGCAGAGCACTGCAGAAACAGCTTTTACCTCCTGCAATACTTCAAGATTCAAATTATTATATTTTGTTTGTTTTGATTGGGTTTTTTTTGTTGGTTTTTGTTTGTTTGTTTGTTTGGTTTTTGTTTGTTAGTTTGTTTTTATTAGAGCTGCTCTGCTTTTGAAGAGGTCGTGAAACAGTGTCCTGGCTGGCAGAGTCCCAATACCAGCTGACCAGGGAGAGGCAGGGACAATGTAGACCCATGTGGAACACGAGGAAGGTGTGGGAAATGAAAAGACAAAGGGGCAGTGGTGTGTGCAGCCCTACTGTAGGGCGAGGAAGATTGGCCCTCTTTCCACAGGCCCTGCCAGTGTGTGTGGGAATGGGGTGAGAGGACAGCAATAGCTTCTTTGGTAGATTTCTTTTGCTGATGTATCTTGTGCTAGGGGCTCCCAGGATTCATGTTGTCACAGAGCAATTTTCTCATGTCCAACAGGAAGGTCACGGGGCAAGAGCCTGTTTCTTTGCCCAATTCATAGTGAACAATTCACACCAAAATTAATAGCTGCAAAGAAAAGACAGAGATGGATCCTCCCTCAAGCAGCCAGTCACAGTTGTAGTTTTGTTCCTACAGATGCTGTGTGATACCTGCCTGCAAATTCAGCAGTTGAATCCAAGCAGGACTTTGGGTCCCTGGCATTCCGGACAAGCATTTTCAGCCCTCAGGTGCATTTCATATTCTCAAGGCAGACTCACTGACTGAGATCAAAAATTTCAGATCTTCCTAATGAATGCTTCACTCAAAAATTATCCAATCCCGGTTAGTTTACAAGACAAGATTGAACACAGGAGGTTGTCTCTCCTCACTGTGGTTCATAGCCAACTCCTGTCTCGGATGGTGGGTTTGTGGCTGTGGGCCTCTGCCAGACTTCACCAAGTGGGTGTTTAAGCAACGCTATGTGCAAAAAAGAGCAGAGATCCCAGACAGCATCTCTGCAGAGTACTGCAGAGTACTACAGTGCTGTTACAGGGAGTTTGGCTCAGGCTGACACTGCACTGAATTGCATCGTCAAAGATGCTGGGTTTTGAAATATCAGCTGAACTGCAGTTTCTTTTCCTTTTCTGCTGACTGTCAAGTTGAAACTTCTGGCTTATTTCATATAACCTCCAATGTTAGCCAAAACAACTCCAAAATAAAAAGTGTTTCTAATGTTCAAACCTGTTTGTGCTGAACCCATGATGGTAGCCATCTACTGCTGTACTTAAGCTCAACTTACCAGGACACCTGGAGATATCTTGACACTGGAAAGTTCTTGGACCTCTGAGAAGAAATATGAGATGTGATATAAGATGTCTCAGACACATCAGCGATATATCACTGATTTGCTACATACCCTTCAGCAACTTATAACACCTCTTTTGTTGTAAGTAACCTTACATGCATTTTGGTGTTTTAGCTATTGCAGCTGTTTTGCAAAATAGTTATCAGCATCTCAGCTAGATGCTATGACAGAGCCAATTAACATTAGTGAAGGATTTGGTATTCTTGGATAAAAGACACCACAGAAAAACAAATTATTATCCCTTTGCAAATCAAAATTCCACTCCATTCCTAAATACTTGTACTATCTTTGGCTGATAGCAAAAACCAACAAGCTCATAAAAAAAACTAAGACAGAGTTGCCTGAAGGCATCCTTAATTAGAGATTTTTCCTTTTCAGATGAAAAATAAGACTTCTGTAGTGAACAATTTCACTAGCCAAGAAACAATAGAGAGGCTTCCATGCTAAGGTGGTAATTACTTTGTGGCTGGAGAAGAGAAGAAGCCCGAGACAAACATCCAACTTCTAAGCTATTCAGGCTACGGAGGAAACCAAAGGCCTAAAGCTCCATTAAGAACTAGAAGTTAGAGGTTTTTATCTCAGTTGTCCTACAGCTGAGGAAGTTATTTAATCACTTACTTCTGCCTTGGTTGACTTGGTGGGTTCCCTTTTCCACTCATTGTGACTGTACCTTTGTACTACAAGCCCTATTTAAAATGTTGTGATTATAGTTCGCCTTGACATCCCTTGAGCTTCCTGTCTTCAACTTCCCTAACAACAATCTCTTGTGTCATTTGAGGAGATGCAACAGTAGGGACATGTAGAACAAGTGTGCACACAAACACTGTAACTGTGTCCAATAAAGTAAATCTGGCCTCATATTAATTTTAACCAGCTGGTGAAAACTGAGCTGCCTCTGCTCTTACTTCAAGAGTTTAAAAAAATGACTGGTTGTGAGTTATTGTTCTTGCAGATGGAGGGAAATATCTGCCTCCAGTAATACCTGTGGAATAACGTTGCCTGGAGTGGGCATGCTACAGCTTAACCAAGGCCACTCTGGCAGTCATATTCTTCCACAGTGTGAGACGGCACTTTTCCACAGCCTTTACCCAGTATCAGGATATCAACCTTTTTCCATTAACTCGTCCTTCCTACAGCTCTGTGGTTTCCTATGCTTGTTCTGGTGTGAATTTCCTTCCATCCACAACGTGGTTATGCAGCTTTTACTTCAGGAGGCAAGAGGTTTGCCTTAGTTTTGATAATTGGGAACTGCTGAGGACACAAAAATGTGCTACCAGCTATCACCCTTCATTTCCCAAAGCCCTACAAACTCTGCTGCCATAACTGAGACATCTGAAAAATGTGCACCTCAGCATACAAGGCATCAGGAAATGTTTGCTTAAAATTAACTTTACCAATCTCTTGTCTCTTTGGCAATCTGAGAATATGAGCACCAAGGTCTCCAACAATGCATGGATGACCATGTTTCTTGAAGACCTGCCTTGAGCTTGGCAGCCCAGCCCAGCACGACTTCTACAGATGTTCTCACTGCTCACCTTGGACTTTACTGCTGCCACTCAGGCTTCCCTGATCATTAACACGGTTGGCAGGGGAAGAATTAATGCTTGGTTCCTATGTACAGATAACTCTCCACCAGGCAGTTTTGCTGTCCTGGGAACTGGGGCTGACTACAGTTATAGCACTCCTAGTCTGCTTCCTGATGCACTTATATCCGTGTGGAACTGACAGGGAGCAATAAAATCAGTTGATGCTTTCTCTGAACTATTTTCTCCATGTTAGAACTGTTTCCAGTGTAGTTCTGCTGTACTAAACTCTGCCCATCATCTCTTGCGCTTACACTAGCAAGAAGTGTAAGTATGTAGATTAAACCCAAGCAGGAAGATGTTGCTATGGATGTGTTTTTTTCTAATGCAGCTGGATTCATTTGACTGGTAGCAAAGTATTCTGACTGATGTGACTCCATCTGGCACCAAGATTTATTCGAATTCTTTGGTGTTTTTTCCTGCTGTGAAAACTAAATATTTCTCACACCAAGATACCATATTGGGGTGGTATTTCACCTACCTAGCATAATCACAAATTAATCCAGCAAAGTGAGGCTCTGATCCCATAAGAGGTTCCTAACAGAAGTTTAGTGCCCATGGAAGCCAGCTGAGCTGTGGAGAAGTACAGAGCTCATTCAGCTCTAGCTATGATCCTGTAGTCATCACTACAGCTCATTGTAAGTACTAGTTTCTCTTGGGTTTTCATTTACCTGTAGTTTTTAAAGCAAAGCTTTTGGAAAACTTCCAGAGAAAATGTAACCTGTGCATTTTTGCTCTGTTGAATAAACAAATGAATGTATTTGGGGCTTCTGACGACAAATTCAGATATCCATTCCCACCAAAAAAGTATGGCCCAATAGTGATTCTGTAACACTTAGATCAAAGACCCAGCTCAGGTTCCTTGGCATGATACATAATTGTGTTTTAATCATTTGGTTTAGATTTTATAAAACAGAGACAACTTCAAAGAAAACAGACAGTGATGAAAATGTCTCTTCCACGGGCTTCAGTTTATCCTAGGGACCTACTGTTTGAAAAAAATGCCAGATTTGGAGAAGAAACTGCTCCTCAATTCTAAGATTAATTCTTCCTTGCATTCAGGAACAAGAGCAACCAGGGAAATTCCTCTCATTCCTCCACTGAAGATTTAGAACAGCAAAGTTGTCTTTCTCAGATTTCTGGATCACTTAAGTTACTGAAAAATCATGGTTTACCTTTATGCTGGATTGTAGCTTTATGGCTTACGCGACTCTTGGACTACTTAGTCATGAACTTGGTTGTTTCACCGTTTAATCATGAAAGACATAATGAATTTGGCTGGTATGTATGACAATGACCCAATAACAACTCATACACTGCTGCTAGTTTTTTTGCAGTCAGGAAATAGACAACTGCTTCTAAAGCGTAATAATTTGCCCAGAACATTGCCAAGGAGGACTCCTTTGTATGATCCTTACTTCTCCTCTATTAGATTCCTTCATATACTGTCACCATTTAAAGTCATTCCAGCTCGAATGCAAACTGGATCAAATCATTACGGTATGAGGTGATGTCCAGCTTCCACTGGAAGTGGAAGACTGTGAAGCATGAGCAGTCCCTAAGACCATGTAGGTTGAAACCTATGGTACTGTGACGTGATATAGTGGCATTAACATGCAAACACAGCTGTCATTTGAACTTGCTTCTTGGCACTGTCATTCCCTCAAGCAGGACAGCTCAAGCAGGTATAAGACCAGTGCCTGCCAGATACCCCAACCAAGCTATGATTTAATGTGGCTGAAAGTCAAGGTGGAATTGATTTTATAAAACTTTCTTTGGTCTAAACCCCTGCAAGGTGTACCTAAAATCCCATAACTCAGAGCAAAACTACCCCTTCCAGCCCTGGCAAAACCACCAGTTTTGGATAATACAGGGTCGTGAAGCACACTTCGGCCAGTCCCACGCTGCACCGCATTCTCCAGCAAAACCCTCGCCGGGACCGCTGCACACCCGGGTCTGTGTGCCAATGGAAGAAGGTGTGATGCTTCCCAGTGGCCTTGCAGCTCTAGAGCACCTAGAGCGGCACCATTTCTCCTTGACACGCGTGAATGTGCTGCTGCCTACACCTGCACCTTTCTCACAGGCACGAAGTGTCTGTGTCGCTGCCTGGCCTCTACTCCCTTGCTTCTCTGTGGCTGGAGCAGGGAAGGGGCCCATTGTCCAGGCTTGTTCCGCAGGTCAAACCGCGGGCTGCACGACAAGGCCAGCGGTGCCTGGCCAGCCGTGGCACAGGACCCGCTGTGACCTACTCCACGGTGCAGGGTTTCCGCAGGCGGCCCTGGCGGGCTGAGGTTGAGTGGGTCTGGCGGTTCCGAGGTCCTAGTTTCTGGCCGGGTTCCTCCCTGCCGCCCCTGCCGGCGGCGCGGGGCCGTCCCCCGGCCCGCCCGTCCCCGCCCCGCCGGCGTGGTTGCCGCGGCCGCGCATTGTGCGCCAACCGCTGCCCCGGGCGGAGCTCGGGGAGTGGTCGCGGCCATCCTCCCGGGCCGGGCCTCGCGTCCGGCTTTTCCCTCGGAAGCGCTGTCCGGGGTCGGGTGCGGTAAGTGGGGGTTGTGCGGTCCGGGGGAACCGGGTGATGCCGCCACCGGGTCTATCAGCCCGGGGCTCGCCCCGGAGAGCTGGGCGAAGGGAGAGTAGGTCTGTGCCCAGCCCCCGCTGCGGCGGATGTGGGTTGCAGTGCCGGGGGCTCGGGGAGCGGCTCCGAGCACCCCCCGGGCCGGGCGGCAGCGGAAGGTCGGGGGCTCTCGGTGAGATCAGTGGGCGCGGGGTGCTTTTGGCTTTGTTTATGGCTGTGGGCTGCGGTGAGACACAGCCCTGCCAGTCGTTCGTATGGTCCCTGGGAATGCTGGAGCTCGGGCTCGCAGGTTTTACTTCCTGCGTGAATATTCAGTGTTTGTGCAGACACTGCTCTCCTTCTCTTCCAGTCTGGAATAGCGATTTCAGGTGAGTGGAGTTGGCTGTAAATGTGATTTCTGTAGTCTGACCGCTGTAAGCTTTATTCACGCAAGTAAGACGTCCATGCAGGAGTAAAATATTTTTTGCAGAATGATTTTGCATGTTTCTACCCTCAGGTGCACAGTCTCCAGTGGCTCCTGCAGGAGATGGGCATGTCCCTTTCAGTTTGTGTGTGTGTGTGCGGTCGCTGTTAGTTTTGGCAGTTCGTAAGTGATCATTGGTAAAGGTCGGGTGACTTCATGTTCTTCAGGAATGCATTAGGCTGGATGTGTGCCTGTGTTTTGATATTCCAGAAGCAACAAGAGAGAACAGCCTTAGAAAAAGGTTAAAGGAAATTGTTTCACTTTCCTAATGCTTATAATTTCCAGCTAGCATACTTGTAAGCGAATCTTGGTAAATTGCAGGAAACAATCAGGTTTCGTGTTTGCTAGCACGTTCATGAATAATGAAAAGATAGGTCTAAAGCTAAATTTTGATGCTTCATTTAAAATAAATTCTTGTCATTTCTTCTGTCTCTCGTGCCTTTTAGGTTTTAGGAAAAGACGATCATTATGTGATGATTAGGCAGCTTTCTTACAATTTTAATTAAAGGAATAGTTCACTGTAGGCCAGCTATAGAATGATGGACCCACTTGTCGTTTAGTACATAGTTGAATGTAGAGCTGTGGTACTGCCTGGCAAAACTGTTCTTTGTCTGTAACTTCTCCTGTAGCCAAAGCAGAGCTAAAACTTTGTTCTAGGAGTCAGGTGAATACAGCGTGTAAATCTAGTTCCTCTGTTGTAGACTAGTGATAAGTGGCGTACTATGAAACATGTATTGACAGGGATTTCATATCTATAATACACATCGTTGATTGAGTGACTTAATGCTTCATCTCTCTGTTTCTTGTTAATAATCTAATTAGGAGAAAACTCTGGAAGGAATATGGAATTAAGGCACAGTCCCAGTGGAACTCAGTAAAAAAGACATTGCAGAGCAGACAGAGTGTAAAAGGAATTTCCAGAAGTACTTACTCATCACCCAAGACAGAGCCAGATTTTGAACACTTCGAGCTTGTATTTAGGCTCCAGAGTTAACTCCTAGATTTTCAGGTCTTTCTTTTCAGTATTCAAACTTTTATATCCAGAGTGCTTTGGGGGACAGTGGGGGAAATGTGTCTGTGTAAGCCAAATTCTCAGTCTTCAATACATAAGAAAATCATACTCTGAGCAGTTAAAAAAATCTGATCCTTGGGTTGCAGTCATAACTCCTACCACTTCCATTTAATTTTTACAGCAGATAGAATTACAGTTGTAAAATCTAGCCACAATAAGGCATGCCAGTAAAATTACTTTAATTGTTTTTTATTGTAATGTAGAAACTATCGGGATTGATGAATAGCTCTGTAAATACAGTAAAAGAACTGTATGTGGCACTTAATCTCTGAACAAAAGTAATAGGTAATGGCTAAAAATAGTATTTCCTCTTTCAACAGTAGAGTTAAATATGGATATTAACTGCATCAAGGTGGATTGGTCCAGAGCTGGAGGCTCAGATCATTCATGCTTGCTGACCTGGCCTACTTCTTTATTTTCCTTTAAAGTATCGATGCCTTTTCCTGTGGTCTTAGAATCAAGAGCCAGACATGGTTAGAGGGTTGGGGGTCGTTTACCTCGGTATGTTAATAGGATCTCATTCGTTGCATCACTTTGCCCAGGTGAAACGTGTCTCAATCCCAATCCCCCAGCGTCAATCGTATATACAATTATAGACTTTACACATTAGCATATCTAACAAGGGGGCCCAATAAAGGGGCTGGGGTGGGCTAACCTCTAGTTTACAGAATATGTCCTACTAAGGGACCTTGGCTTCTCAAAATAGTAGAGTGTTTGGTCTCGTAGCTCTACCGTTTCTGGGGTGTTTAGTCTTCTGGCCCTACAGGACTATGCTGAGTTATCAGACTTAAAGAATTACAAGTATGCATGCTATTACTTGTGGATACATAGAACTGTGTAAAAAGTATGTAAAAGAAAAAGCAAAAGTCATCTTGGCTTCAGTATCACTCTTGTGTGTGTGTTTGATAATGAATCACAAATGCAAATCAAAAAGCTGTTCTTTAAAGCGAAAATTGGAGCTTGTTTTGCTGCACCATAAAGGCACTGTATGCCTTTAATGTGTTCTGATCCCATGTAGCTCAGCACAAACTGCTGAGCTGTGTTGAGGTTGTGCCTCCGTTTACATGAGTGGCTGGTCTCACACGTGTGCAACAACATCTTTGCACCAGGGGAAAACTATTAAGTCTGGTTCTGATCATTTAACACTGTTTGAAGTGGTTCAATGTCACTGCTCAAGAAATGCCTTCATAAAAAGGTCAGTGAAAAATTTGCCTCTCCGATAGCCTTGTCCCAGCCTCTCAAGGAACTGTTGAATTATGAGAGCTGGTGATTATCTGCCTACATCTGTGGCCTGGGACTCATTGACACTGAGCACAAAGAAGAGAAAAAAATGACAAATGCTTGTCCAGCAGCACATCCTTTTGGAGGTATTTGCTTTCCCTCGATTTCATAGGATAAGACTGGTGAGTTTGAAGTGTGACTAAAAGAGTGATTAATTAGCTAGTGCATATTTAGCCCTTGGAAGATTGGAAATAATGTATGGGGATGATTTGAATTAAGTGCTGTTATTCCCTGTTATTCCTTGCCTGCCTTGTGTTTCAAGTTGGAGCTGTAGGTAATTTTAAAGCATTATTTAAGCTGTGGTTTAGATTTGTTTAAACAGAAGGGTGAGGGGAAGTCTTTCAATATGAAAAAATAGTAGGTAAAGATTTTCTTGTTTAAGCTTTCTTTTTTAGTAGCAGCAAATCTGTGTGTATGGGAATGAGGAAAAGGGAGTTGAATGGAACTGAGCGAGGAGCTGTGGTGTGAGGTAAAATTTTGATATTCTCTTATGCCATCCTGGAAATACATTTGCATTTAAAATTTCCAAGAGAACCAAGCCGTAGGACCAGTGCAGAATGCTAAATGAAACCTAACAGCTAACTGAAAATGCCACACCGTGGTGCTGGGCATTCCTCTGCTCAGACAGTTGAGTTGAAGATTGTTTCTTTTAATGATTATGGATCTGAAACGAAGACTAGTTCTGAAAACAAATGGGATGTCAATTTTATTCTGAGATATTTTCACTTGAAAGATGTTTACTTTCTGTCACATTACCCCGTGATTGCTTGAAAACTCACAGAAACTGTAAAGCACAAATCCCTTTCTGCCCATCAGATAGCCACAGTATACTCCTTTGTGTCGCTCAGGCTGAAATTCAATCTACTTGGGAGGCTGATGAGTGGTTTGGGGCACAGTTGTGATCCCAAAGGTAATGGGTATCACCACAGAGGTACCTTTATGTTGCTTGTGTGAGCAGACAAAGTAGCAGCTCTTTCCGGGAACGTGGTGATGCATTTCCTGTACAAGAGTAAAACATGTTTCTGCTCAGGAGTAGTGAGATGTAGAAGCCAGGATGATGGCAACTGGGGAAGGAACGTGAAAGGGACCATGAAAGGCATCAGAGGAGATCGATGGGTTTTACCTTTTCATGTGTCTAACTTGGGTGCCTGCAGTTATTGGCAATAAACTGTCCCTGTGCAGACAGACCAATGATGCAGAACAATCTGAGGAGGCTGAGGGTTAGAAAGGGAGAAGAATATGAGTGATAGGTTAATGTGTGTATTGGGCGTGAAAGAGCACCTGCAGTCACAAGGCTGGAACAAATCAAGGGCTTGTGCTTGGCCGTGGCTGCTGCAGTGCAGTAGTACGGACAGCACAGTGGTCTGTGATATCCTAGTTATGAATGGAAGAATAACAGGCTTTACACATGCACTGTGGCTGCATTTGGCTTCCTGGCATAAATGTAAGATACTTGCCCTTGGAAAGTTTCTGAGGGAAGGGAAGATCTGATTAGGAGAGCAAAGGGACTGATTTCTGAGGAATGATTAAAAATACTTAATATAGATTATCTGAGAAGCAAAGACTCCATTGATTTCAGGTATGATTACTCAAGAGACATAATCTCAGCCTTTGCAAGAGGGTGTGATTAGACATAATGGGCCGCAAAAGGGAAGGTAACTTGAACCTCAAGAGAAGCTGCTTACAATGAAGCTAAATAATCTTTCAGTGAAAAATGGTGGTGACGTTGTCTGGTGTTCTGTAACACTCAGATAGAGCTGGGGAAAATGTTCTGCAGGGCTGGTGACTCGGAGTCACGTCTTCTCTGGCTGAGCTGTGCCTGGGGATTAGGGTGGAGGTTTTGGAAACAAAGTTCTTTAGTCTGCCAGGTCAGCTCCTCTGCTGAGAGTCAGCTGCTAAGCCCCCCTCGGTAGTCTGCTGGAAGGGCAATCATTCCCTGGTAGCTTGGATTTGTATGAATGAATTAATAGGTGTCATTCCATCTTTAGCCTCTGATCCAGGAAATACATGAGCATTTGCTGGCAGCTGACATGTCTGCTGTTATTCTATAAAACAAACGCTGGAGCATCTTGAATTCTGTTCTGATCATGCGGTGCGGGAATATGGGAGGAGGCAAGTGATGGAAGGTGCTCCAGTGGTGAGCACAGCAGGCTTGGCTAGAAATATTACTGGGTTTGCATTGACTTTGTTAATTTGTGTCCTTGGACCCATGCTGAATTCTCCTCTTAAAGAAAAGCTGAAAAGCAACAGGCTTGGGGTGTTTTCCTGTTACAAGTTTCAGCCATTACTGGCAAAAAACCCCGAATGGATAGTCTTGGACAGTAGTTGCCTCTTCTTTTGCTGAGCCCAGTAATAGGCACAACTCTGTTCTTGCTAAAATGTGAAGAGCCATTTCAGAGGGTTGTGCAGCTCTGGGTTTTATGGTGTTACTGCACAGCAGTGATACTTTTCTGTTTTTTTTTTCAGATATGAGGTGGATCGATTCATGAAAAGTCTGATCAGACCACTGAGACACTGCAGTGTATGATAACCTGTGTCTCCTGGGTGGTTTGATGTTGTAACAGGCAATCTTTCCTCCACTAAAGTTCTTGTATCCCACAATAAACTAGAGTTTATATAAATTAGACATGCTCTTCCTGCAGAACAGGTGGAATTATAAGGGCTCCAAGATGGTAAGTTGTTGCTAGATAGGGAGGAGTATGTTTATTTTGATTCATAGTGCCTGCTTTAAAAATTGGAGACAGTTTGTCTGTCTTCAGCATGAATGGTTTATTGGAGGGCAGGCAGAGAATACACAGACAGACATTTACAATGCTGTTTTAAGGATAAGCCTCTTTTAATTAAGTGTAACTTGAGTCACAAAATTTCCTCATCTGGTGGCTTGGTATAAGGTTTTCACTTCCTGCATCATCCATTTGCAGTGAAGATTTAGAAGAAAGGAAACTCTGAAATTTCGTTGTCTTGGTTGTAAAGGAAATCAGAAAGCTGAGAGAAGTTAAGCGACTTCCAGAAATTGTGTTAACCCAGCTTGGATGAGCTCATCCAGCTCCTCTGAAAGCCAGTACTGCTGGTTTTCCTTTCAACACTATATTAACTTTTCTTTCTGTAAAATACTCTCTTAAGGCTCTCTCCAGGAAGAGTGGAAAGACACTTCTTTTCCTTTTTTTAACTACTATATCCTGATCTATAGAAATAACAGAAAACTGATTGGATTTGGCGATTATCAGTGATTCCAACAGGTAAATAAATTTTGCCTCCAAATTTCCCTTTAAAAGGAATACCCACTGTTGTCTGCATAGGTATGACTTATAGTATCAATTAGTTTTTAAAATGTGGGCTGTAAGAACCTCAATGCAGAGTCTTGGTGCGCTCCTGACTGCTGCACTGATGGTTACCATTACTTTGTTGGCATGGTTTTGCTTGTTTGTTTTGCTGGGTTTTGTGGTGTTTTGGTTTTTTTAAAATTTATTTTCATATTTGCTGTGGAGGACTAGGCAAAGGCTGCTGTCAGCGGGTTATCAGATGTAACAGATGATTTGTTTGGACTCGCACAACAAAACCACTACTCCTAAATAAAGTTCCTGGTATAAATTATCCTGTAGTGTATCCTATTGTTGGAGGCTAGGATTTTTCCTTTTTTTTCTTTCTCTCAGGAAATTTTATCCCATCTGTTGACTAAGAGATGATAACCACTGGTACTTAAGAGAGAGAAAAAGAAGTGGCCAGGTTGGGGGGAAGGGTGCAGCTGGCTGCACTCTTGTAGCTGAGGGGATTTCTCTTGTAAGGGCAGAGATACCATGAGATTTTGGCTGGGGGGTGAGGGGCTGGGCTCGGCTCCTTGCTCTCTTGCTCTCAGATTGGAGGGGAGACGGCCGGTCTGTGGTTGCTGTGGGAAGAATTCACTGCCACCATGGAGCTCTCTTTTACTTCTTCTACTGTGCGTGAGACTTTGCTGGTTGGAGCAGTCAGTGAACTGGGATCTTATCGAACACTCAATTGCACTGGGAAAGACCCTCACCATCTACTCAGGTGCCTGAGGAGAAAACCTGGGACCCCGAGCCCCTCCAAGGGAGCATCTCCAGGCTGTTTGCGGGAGCCCAGCTGCCACTGCCCAGCCCCGCTGTTTTTCTGCCACTGCTCCAGGTTTTTCACTACACTCTAACCCAGCACCCCCTGCTTGCTGGGATGCCCTGCAGCTCCTGCTACAGCTGCAGAGTTTCTGATACATTTCCCTTGCTACTCGAGGGTCTCTCATCCCTGCCGTTTCAGCTGCTGCTCCGAGGTTCCTGCTGCAGCCCATCTCGCCATCCAGAGGGGCACCGGGACCGCTGCCCCTGTGGGTTTGTAAAGGAAGCCCCTTTTCCATCCCTTCCTCCGGCTCGCCCGCCCTCACCCGCGTGCAGAGAGGCGGCTGAGCTCGCGCCACAGCGCCCCCTGCAGCTGCGGGGGAATCATCGCACCTGCCCTGCCCGGCCGGGAGCCACCAGCGCCCCTGCCGGCTGTGACCGTAACTGCACCAAAGGGGAAAGTGCCCGCAGCCGAGAGAAGGCTCTTACTGGGTTTCTGGTTCTGTTTGTGTTGCTGCCGTTGTTGTTTGCCTTGTCATATGTATATATATGTTCTAATAAAGAACTGTTATTCCTTTTCCCATATCTTTGCCTGAGTGCCCCTTAATTTCAAAGTTGATAATAATTTGGAGGGAAGGGGGTCACATTTTCCATTCCAAGGGAGGTTCCCGCCTTCCTTGGCAGATACCTGGCCTTCAAACCTGGACACCTATCAGTGAAGTCTGAATCAGTCCAGTTCACAGTGCCAGGAAAAATACATTCTTGTGGTAATTCTGGCATCCCTGAAGACAGAAAGTATTGGAAAATTTGAGAGAGACTTTGTTCTTATAAAAGATCAAAGCCAGTTTTGTATAACTGAAAAGCAGGTTGGAAAGTTCAGATAAGAAGCCAGATGTTGGCCTGAATTAGTGAGATTTGCTTGCATGAATCAAATTTGGCATTACAGCATGCTTCCCAAATTAATTCTGTCATATATAATTTCAGTGTGAGTTGATTTTCTATTTTATTCTGCATGACTTCTGTTCATTTATCATTATTAAGCTATTTCCTGGAAATACTCAGGCTTAAGTGTGTGCTTGCGTTACTACCAGAATTGTCTGTAGTTGCACAGACAGAAAATATTCATGTGGGTTAAAAGATAAATTTTTCCAATCTACGATATTATTTCATACTTTGTTTCAGTCACCATTTCTCAGTTTACCTGAATATTTGAAGAATGATCCCAGCCACAAATAAGATACAAGGTTTATGCTTAGCTTATTGTACTCATGTACAGTAAATTCTTTCTTTTGCTGTTTTTAGGGTCAAGTTTTTAACATTGGTAATACACTTCTGGCATCATGTCTTTTTAATTTTTTTTTCTGGGAAAAGAGTATGCAAAATAATATTTATTAGCTGATTTAAATTCAATTAACTTCATTTCCCTTTCATGGAGTTTTTAACAATGCTTAACGAGAGATGTAACTGAATTGCAGAGCTGTTATTTCCCTCTGAATACATTGAGGTCTTTCCTGAATTCTCATGAAGGTTTCTTGATCATTTACATTTTAATTGCGGCCTTTGTAATTATTTTGTAGCATATGGAAAGTCCCAAAGATGCTAATTCCATTAGCCTTTGTCATGCTTATTTAACAAATAGCTCCAGTTCCTCATTTATCTGCCTCAGTATCTGTTGTTTATTGGTGATTTTTTTTCTGCCTTTAAACCCCTGGGTTGAGGCACTAAGACCACCCTGTGCTAGGCGGAGTATAAACACAAAGCAAGTGCAGTCCCTGCCGTGCACATTAACACTTCAGTTTTATGGTGAAATGAGGGAGATTCCTCTTAACTGCCTTGTACTCAGACCTCTACAGACACTCAGTTGCCACTTCAGCAGCATTTAGAAAGTAAATCTCCAGCTTAGGGAAAAAAAATAATTAAAACTGAGCACTACTGTTGCTGAAAAAATTCTTGTGCTTGTTGGAAGATGCAAGAATTTAAGTTTATAAACACTACCTATCATCTGCGTGCTTAGGCAAAAGTGTGATGCTCTTTCTTCTCTGCCTTGCTTTTCCTCTCATTCAAGCAAATGGGCTGATAAATGCTTGGAAGGTGTTTGTCCCTCCTATTATCCTCCTTGTTTGCTTGCCTTCTTTCAACAGCTTCTCCATTCACTGTATTAAACAGGAGAAGAAAAACACTTAAAAAAATGAAGATACTCTAATACCATGTAATCCTGTGAAGAAGGGTGTCCTGCTTCCCTCACAGATGGTCAAACTGGAAAGGTTCCTTTCTTGTCCTAAAATCCGTGATGGCAAGAATGATAAAAGCACACTGAAATTGCAAATCATTGCATTGATGAACACAAACTCCTGTGTGTGGAGCACTCTGAACTCTTTGAAGACTTCAGTGTGGAGTGCGATTTTGTGGGCAGCAGGGGTTCAGAGGCAGAGCTTGTGGATGTCACAGGGCAGTTAACTGAGCTAGGCTCTTTCCTAAGCATTTCTTAAGCATTCCTTGTTTTTCCTGTGGTTTTCCATGCAGGTACACAGATGTACATGGATAAACATGTAGACACATGGTATTTACGGACTGGGCATGATAGTGATACGCGGAAAAGACTCTACCACTGGAATAAGTAGTAAAGTAGGTATGTTTATTCCAGCTGGGACGCATGGGGGATAATTCCTCCAAAGTCATGCGTGCCCACAGCTGCATTCATCATGGTATAAATCGGGTTACAAACTCCATATTCATTAAGTTTCCCAATACACCTATACATATTCATTTCCTAGCCCCGCCTAGCCTCGCTTCGTATTATAATGAACCCAAAATCCATTTGCATCTGCATTGCGCTTGTGTAGTGTCGTGGGCAGGGTCTCTGCGATGAAGTAAGAGTCTTCCTCAGATGAAGTAAAAAGAGTCTTCCTCCTTCTGAACTTTTCACCTTACTTCCCTGCGCATGCTCTTTATGTCCCTGGCTCAAGTCTAAATTTCAAGGCTGGTTTAGGTTAGTTTTAGGCTTGAAAACAGGATCTTTGGTCAGGATTCCTTCTCTTTATCAATAGTCTTATATCTTCCCATTCTGCTTTAGTAGGCACAATAAGTGTTGAGCAAGCTGTTTGTACTTTTAACAAACAGCACCTTAGTAAATCATTTAACCCCTGCTTCCCCTGATTCAATAGCTGAGCCACTACTCTTAAACCAGCAGCCACCACTCTACTGGGTGTGTAGTGTGTCCTCCCTAGGGCCCGGTGTAACCTTGTTTGGCGGATTAAGTGGAATATGATTCCCAGAAGGACACATAGGGTATCTAGATGATGTATTTCTTCTACTGACACAGCTGGTGGAAAAAGTGAATGAGGCTTGTCATTCTTTTTAGCCAGGAGAAGGCATGTCTAGCCAGACCTTGGATGGCCTCTCTGTGGTGATCCCATCAGCTGCTGGGAAGGTTGGATGCAGCTTTAAACTCTGGGACATACCCTTAGATGCTCCTTGCTTCATACTGTTACAGGGAATGCAGAAAATGCTGGATAGCTGTAATAAATAGGTAAGCCCAATTTAAAAATGAAAAGATATAAAAATTTATTAGATGTCCGAAAAATTCGAACACGCAATGCCACGATCGAATAAAAAGACAGCACCAAGCCCGGGATTGGTACTGGGTGAACAAGGATCTGACTTCTATAGCATCAGACCTCCCTGTGTTCACGAATCCCTGTCTTTCGGGGTCCACTTTTATACAGTTCTTGTGCATAAAGTCCGGGTGTGGGCATTCTTTCACTGTTTCACATATTCATGAAGTGTAGCTTTCACGGAGTTGGGGTGGACAAAGCACATCCTGCTTCGTGATTAGTCTTCCATCGCTGGGGGAAGTTATCTGATGAGTCGTTGTGGTCCATATCTGGATACTTAATCTTGATTGTTTGCACCTGGGCTGGGTGGAGATTCTCGGAGATGGGCCATCAGCTCTGCTGGGAAACCTTCTATGCAGTATGTAGATGACGGTGATATGATCAGAATGCTTTCCTGTCGATATACCATCCTTGGAATGCATCCTTTTAGGATGTGAAACCCGGCCTTGTATGGGGTCTTGGTTTTGTCAAAGGCTATTTCAGGCTTGTGGTTATTTTAACTTTATAACATAGAATATAACTTTATACATTTTAGCACAAATTCCAATATTTCATATATAACAATAGCCGTGAAGGCTGATGGAATAGCTGCCACATCTCTTGGGATTCCTGCTCGATCCACCTGAGCTTTGCAAAACCTGGTGAGATATATCTGGTAGAGCCCTGAAGAGCTCAGAATGGCTTTCTATCCACAAGCCCTGAGCAAGATGTACATAACTTGGAGCAGTGATCTGATCTTTGGGTATGACCCAACAACTCCTTATGGGATCCCATATAAAGTCTGGAGGTGGGTTGTGGTTTGGGATGGCCATAGTGATTAGGAGACCTCCTGGAGGGGTGCGAGGGAGCTTAGGTGGTCATTGCTACTGCTTTGGCTGGCTGAAGAGCTCCATGCATGCATTCAAAGATCCCAGATATAAGCAAATAAAAGCCTTTGCGTTGGTTCCCCCGCTACTGGTGGTTTTTTTTTTCTTTGTGTTGTTGTTGTTATTACTGGGTTTCTTTTAACTCCTGCATCAGCTATGATGCACAATCTCCTGCCTGCCTCTACAGCAGTGGAGCAGATTTATTAAGCTGATAAAGACCAGGAAAAAATAGTGGGTTTAGTGGAATTTGAAGACAGTTCACACCACTGAGCAGCACAGTATGCTGTGCTGGAATAAAGGGCTACAAGATGGTGCCCTTGGTCAGGATGTGCAAAGTCACAGGGGATATTTGAAGCTGTTTAAGAGAGACTTGCTTTGATTATGCTTTAAAAACACTTTCTTTTGCTGACTACAGCAAAGCCCTTATCTTCCTACCTTGGGAACAGAAATCTTTAGGCATGTGAGTGCTGCAGATCCTGCTCAGACCAACATTCAGTTTAGTTCTTAATTTATGATGGTTTTGGCTTACTGTGAGGAAGTTAAATGGATTGTGGCTCTTCGGGTGGTGACAGGAGACGTCTGGGAATAGTGACTCCAGCCCTGATGTAAAGAGATCTCAGTGCTCATGTCTTGCTTTGTAGCTACTTAGGGAGTATCATGGACTGGGGCTTATGCTGTCCTGTTGCAGACTTGGGTGAATTCTGGAGGAGTGCTTGAGTAAGAAATCAGTGAGTGCAGAGAAGTTGAGTGATGCCTGTGCATTTAGAATAGCCAAAGGCGTCAATTATTCAGCTTTGACTTTTTAGGTATAGCAGCACCATGTGCCCTCTTCCTTGGAGCTTTTCCATGCTGACAGTGCTGTCTTGTGCTGTAGCTGAATCCTTCAGCACTGGCAGCCACGTCTTGGCACTGTCCTGCTTGCCATCCCTCCTTCTTCCCCACTCTCTCTGATTACGTTTCAGTTTCTTCCATGTAAGAACTGTAAATTACTACAGTAAACCCATTACTCTCTGGGGTTATGTTTGTCTGTTTCCCATTTTAATGAATGGGACTGTGCAACAGCCTAAAAGATAAAATCATGTGAATTAAGGTACTAGGTCATGTTGGAGGCTTTTACTTTCTACTAAATGTAAGAGCAAATATTGCAAGCCTGAAGAAATACAAGGGAAATATTTACTATGTCCTTTATGCATGGAATAACTTAGGGAAGGATGCAGATTGGCCAGCCCTGCTGTACCTCACCTAAGTGAAGTGCAGTGCAGCTCTCTGGTACCTCAGTGGAAGATGGATACCAGCACGCACAGCTGGATGTAGCTATGACCTTGTGCCTTCTCCCAGCAAGGTTGTGCAGTGGGGGAGAGTGGCAGCAGGAAACAAGGACAGAAAGGATTCCCAAGAAAACCTGGATCTTCTGAAGTCACCCTGAAGCTAAAGCAGTTTAAAAACTCACCAATTCAACCCATCACCTTTGCTGGAGAACAGAAATCCGGCCTTTGTTTCAGTTATTTCTAGTTCAGCCACCAAAATGTCTCTGTGGGCCTGAAGCCAGTCTGGCTAATGCCATGCTGGGGGAAGAGCCTTCCTCTTATGGGAATACCAAGCCTGGAAGTCTTCTGGTTCCACAGAGAATATTTGTGCTCAAATAGAAACAAGCAGGACTTTTTACTGAATCAAAAATCCTTGACTCCCTCCGGTGTGTTTGCCTACTGCCTCCTTCGGTCTGCTGTTAGCTGTGCTTTTGTGGCTCCCTGGCAGTGTCTCCGCTATCGCATTTCTTTGTATGTTTTCCATAAACACAAAAGGCATCTGTGTTAATCTCTCATTTTTCAGGTGATTTCACATTCTCTTCCAGCCTTTATCTGCCTCCTTTTTCTCAGCTTTGTCCCAAGGTGGAAGTCAAATTTGGTAAAGATTAGAAACAAATACGTATAAGAGGGATGGACCCAAGTTTTCAAGGCTTGAAGATGACTAAGAAGGGAAATAAAGTGCACTTACAACCTTCTTTAATTCCGTTGGATTTTTTAAAATATCAAGCTAGATCCAGCCCAGCCTGTTTCTGTGACTGTAGTAGGACAGGCAGGGCAAGAGGGGTTCTTGCATTTTTTTCTTTAGCAAAGCTTGAAGATGTCTGGTCAAATCCCACCACCTTAGAAAGGCAGCATATTAAATCAGCTCTTGAAGGCCTGCTTACAGACTGCTCCATCCCTGAAGAAAATGGACTTGGAGAGCTGGAAGGGAGGGAGTGTTCCCTTGGCTTTGATTTTGTCTTTCACTTTTGAGGGGTCCTTTTGTTTGTCTGTTTTGTTGGTTTTTTTTCCATTTCCTTGAGCATCACTGTCATGACAGAAATGTAACCTTTTAGAAAGACTGTCTCTCTTCTCCCTCCCTTTAATTAGCAGGTGAGAGCTACCAAACATCATCCTATGAATTCCTATTAATTCCACCGATGCCCCGCTTCGCATTTAAAGCTACAGGACTCATTTCTGGGCTAAAGCAGACAGTGTGGGATACAATACAGCATCATAAAGTCACCTGAGGACACTTCTGCAAAATCAGGGTATTTCTGGTGTGTATATAGAGTAAACAAATGGAAGGAAACCCCAGGATTTTATAGCAGTTATACAGTATTCATAGTAGTCTTTCAGCTTCTTCCGAGGCTTCGGAATTAATTTTGAGGCAGGAAACTAATTTTTAAGTACCTTTAAGTAAAGTGCTACTGAGGAGTTAAAAAAGCTGTGTTGACCCTGTGTGGAGAATGTAGCACCAAGGATCTTGCCCATCTTTCCTTGGGAACCGCTGCCTTATCATCATCTCAGTGACATGTTTAGTATTCAGTGAGGTGCTGACTCAGCATGGCATAAATGGAGTCCACCAGCCTTTTGTGACATCTTGTAATGTCTTTTTCTCCCTCATTGTTTGAAAATGAAAGGATATAGTAGTTTTGACATTTGTTTTTGAATCGTCTGGCTTCCTGCTGTGAGATTTTGCGGAAACGCTTTCACTGTTCTTTAGTTACCCATAAATGATTGTGCTTAGAATGTATCCTGGGAGACCATGTGCTTCTCTTTTTGCTTAATGCTTAATTATCTTTTTTTGTGCTGCCTTCCCACAGCACCTACCTCTGTCGGATTTTGGTCTGTGAGTCTGTGACTGAGGTTCCACAGTCTGAGAATAATGCAAAAAACCCCCAAGAAATAAGAATTCTAAATCTTTCAATACAACTACTTTCATGCTATTTTGTAAATGCTTAGGAGCCTGCTCAATAAAGCCTGGGGGAAAAATTGCCTGACTTGCAGTTAATTTTTATTGAGGTGTGATTGCCCTTGAAGGTCAGAGAGAGTTTTCCCTGAATTAAAAGTCTGAGAAATGATGCTTAGGTTTGTGCAGGCTTTTGAGCATCTTTCAGGTTTGGAGTTAGTTTTTGGGGGGGTTTCCCCTCTTAGTTTGCTTTGCCTGGACCCTTGGCAGCTTCACAGCATTGTTCTCTGACCTTCTGGGAAGGAGTGGAGGAACAGTGCTCTCTAATTCAGCAGAGGTTGGGCGATAGCATTTGGTGAAGGTTAGAGCTCTTACTGGTTGGTATTGTCCACCATCACAGATTCAACAAGCTCCACAGTATGTCTTGATACCCAGATTCTTCCTCCTCGTCAGTTATCATCTAATTTTTGCTATTGTAATTCTGTAAGATTTTCCAGAATTTGGTTTCATATGTAGCAAGATCTTCTGGTTGGGTTATGCCACTGGATCTAAAATCTTAATCATGTTGCTCTTCAGTTACTTGTCATACCGGATCTTTAGTGTTTCCTCTGTTTTCATGGAAGCTTGAAAACTCTGTAACTGTATCATCCTTTGTTGAAGAAGAAGTTTTGTTCAGGTTTTAAATGATTCCTACTACTTGCACCGAGTTGTCACCTGCTTGCAGCAGGGCGGTGAAACTAGTGTTTAAAAAGCTCATAGGGTTGTGTCCTTCTTGCCCCATCAGAAAATTGCATTGAGGCTTTTGGTGGATGACTCAGATAAAGCACAGTAAAGGTGCTGCACTGCCATCGACTTTGCAAACTACTTCTTCCAGTTAAAATATGGAGAGGCCCTTTTGCCTTGGCTGTTTGGTAGTGCCCCTTTGCCAGCAGTTAGTCTTGCATGTGTCTGCTTAGCAGAACAGAGCCGGTTGAGGTAAAATCGAAAAGCTCAGGTTAACCTATGGATCGGAGATGCTTGATCAGTGAGGGTGGCTGTCTTAGTTCTGCTGTGGCTGCTCCTCTTCTACCCAGGCAGGAGGGATCCCCGGGCTGGTGACTGCTTTAACCTTCCTGCTTGCACCCTCTAAGGGATGTGTTTGCACAGGGTGACAGTGTCCAAGCAGAAGCTTAGACTGGTTTAGATAATCCATTTAACTGTTCTGGCAGAGCTGGAGGGTTCCTGTGAGCTTGGATAATCTGTTAGTCTGCAAAATGTTCACCTTTAAATTCCTCAGTATTGTTTTTCTGTCAGCTCTTTTCCTCTCTTTTGCCTGGTGAGAGGCTGATGCTTGAGGCTGAGTGTCTTTTTTGTCCATGTGCCTTCCTACAGGCTCCCAAAGCTGACAGAGTGCCATGTTAGTAGCAGGCGGCCTGTGTTCTCTCAGGAGGCCATTAACTCTTCCTTTTCTGGAAACAAACTCATCCATCTGTTTGTGTGTGAAAATTTCAATGATCTTGGAAATTTTGGTAGGAATGACGGCATGACAGTGAAAGGCCAAAGTCTCTGAGGCTAACCTGGCAAATAAAAATGAGGAAGCAAAAGACACCACCACTCAGACTGAAAAGGGTTTTATTTTAAAAAGCTTGAAATTGTGTAGAACTTCAGCCAAGTTGGCAACCTGTTGGGTGGTCCAAGATAACTTGTTGCTTTATCAAGTGAAGGAAAATGGGGAAGAAGTCTTAGGCTGTTCTTTATATGGATGAATTTGGGTTGCTTTTATAACCTTCTTTTTGTGGTAAGGTTATTTATCTTTAATTCATCTATTACCAGTCTTGCTCTCAAGATGATCCTGAGGCATTCGTGTTTGTATGCCCACAACCATGGCAGCTAGATGCCAGTGAGGATCTGAGAGCCTCCTTTAATCCTCTGATAAATGCCCAGTGCCAACTGGCACAGTCCAAGAATTAGTGGACTTGTCCATTAGGCTTTTCTCTGATTAAACCACCAGCCACTCTGCAGGAACTGCTTCCAAATCACACTCCCCTCTGCAACAGGCAGGGATTTCTTCCTTGATTTCTTTGCAACTCGTGAGCCAAACCGACATCACACCTGCTTGCCATTCATCTGCCAGCGCTGCTGATGCCAGATCAGCTGTGCAACAGCAGTTGCTTTCTCTCTGAGGTGAGGACAGATTGCTACTACAGAGACTCAGGAAGTAATTAGATTGAAAATATAATTTGCTCTTTAAGCACACTTAAGCACACTAGGTCCAAGTAGATCTCCTTCCCCCTGCCAGAAGAACTGGGTGGGGAGAGGGGAGTTGGAGAAAAGAAGATGATAGGAGGGAAATAAAGGGAGGAAGGAATTGAGCTGCGTCCTTGCCATCTGTCTCCTTGGAGTGGTGCAGCTGCTCTGCCGTTGACAGGTTACTGTCTCTCCACTCAGTGCAGATGGCCAAATGACTTGTATTGTGAACACATATAGCTGAAAATTAATACTACTAAATAGCCTGGTCACAAAATCTACCCTGAGGCAAAGCCTCTAGCTCCTTGAAAACCTTAAGAATCCTCTCCCTCTCGTTTAACACCTCTCTTCAGAGACTTTCTTAGAATTTGGGAGCCAAACATTGCAGCACACATGCTTTTTCTGGATCAAATCCTGTGTCTTTGCAGCACAGTCAGTTTTGGAACGTTGATAGGTTATCTAGAAACAAAGGGGAATAGCCAGTTGGAGTTACAGTGGTACTACTACTGTGCTTAATATTAGTTAAGGATGTGTTTAAATGCCTCATTAGCTCAGGGTCTGTCTGCTACCCAGGGCTGCACAGTTTCTGACAGTCCCAGCTCCAGGGATATGTGAAAGATGCCCTCCTTTTAATTGTGAAGAAAATTCTTTGCGTCAAGTGCTGTGGAAAACAGGCAAGCATGAACTGCAAGGTAACAGAGACAAAACTAAACAAAAATTCCAAAGATGTAGTGTGCTCTTGTGAATGGCTGTAAATACCTTTGTTGAAATCTCAGCTGGGCACTCAAGAGGTATCTGAGGGGTTCACTCAGTGCAAGGAATATGGGGTTTACTTCTCTGCCATAGCTACAGACTATTTGAGGTGGTCTCATGACAACCTGGGTCCTGATCCAGTACTGTTGACATCAGTAGAAGAATACATTGTGTACTCAGTCTAAAAAAAAAAAAAATCCAGCACAACACAATTTTGGATACTCCTCTCCTGGTGTTACTAATGATGATAAAGATTTTCGAGATGAGTCACTGGCAAGTGTCCTTTCCTGAGCCTGAAGGACCATTCAGGCAGTTGTTAATCCCTGAGAATAGCTCTGCAACTCAGTCATTACTGAAAATCTGAATATGGTTTAGGGGCTCAAGGTCTTTCATAACTGTTCAGAGAGGTCATGATGGGATGGCAGTCTTTACATCACATATATTTGTAATGTAGGACTATAAATTAGTGATGGCAGGAGCACAAAAAGATAGCTGAGTTGAATCCAAGTGCTTTTTGCTATAGCCCTGTAATTGCTACTTCTCTTTAGCTCTTCTTTTTTTGTCAATTTATTTCCCACAAAACCCTTCCCTACATACTGCCTCCAGCACACCAAGTCCCAACTTTGGTGCACAGCTTATCCAGCCTCTGGCTAGTTTCAGTTATGGAAGATCAATGGAGCCATGAACTTGCCAACCTCTGAACAAGTCCAAGCCCTGTACTCACATCTCCCCAGACTTTGTGAACTAAGAGACAAGAGACCTGCTCTGTCTCCTCCCACAGTAATTTGTCCTCTGATGTCCAGGCATATCATCCTCACTGGAGAGGAGGCAAAAACTTCTTTTATACCCTTTTCTCTTGTTATTCTCAAGGGGTTCAGGCAGCAGTGTGTGCTCTGAGAATGGCAGCAGATGCAGGCTGTGTTCTCATATTTCTGGGTTTCCTGGGGAAGCTTTTAACTAAGCAGCTGCCATCTCATGCAGAGTCAGAATCTGAATCTGTGAATGTGGTAGAAATGTCAGAGGAAATATAAGAAGTTGCTGCCCTCAGCTCTTTGGTGCCTTTCTTCAAAATCTGCAAGGCTGCTGGAGCAGAAAGTATCTTAGTATTGCATGTGGCAGCTTCAGCGAAGCTTCATCTCCCTTGGCAGCAGAGCTGACACCACTGGATTTACACAGCAACAGTAGAAAACAGCCCCTCAGCCATCCTTGCTTTGGTAGGGCAGGAAGAGGGACAGAAGGGATAGTAGTGGCATCATTTCTTAAATTTCTCTTTGCAGACTTGAAAGCCATCTCTAATGAGCTCAGGATGAACTGCCTACTTAATATTCTTACTCATTTTTTTTCTGTTTCCCTCATACTATTAAATGCAAGTGACAATTACTTCAGTTTTCAGGATTCATGATGGTAGAGTACTATCCATGTAAGGATCGAACTCTTTTTATTTTTCCTTTTTTTTATTTAAGTTTCCCTGTAGTCGTAGTGGCCCTGGAAATTGAGAATTACAATGTTTTCCGTTCCTTTTGCCCAGTCCCTGCCATCCACTCAGAGTTTTTGTTTGCCACTGGGGCCTTGTGAGCAACTCCTGTAAAACTCCACTACAGGTTCTGCATATGCCTCTTGTCTGGTGCCATTGCTGGCATCGTCAGGCTCTGTGATCCCTACCGTGGAAATAAGTAAGCCCAGCTCTGCTCTGAAAATAGAGCCACGTGAGAAGTGTATTCCTGAAAGGTGCTGTGCCAGAAGCCTGGTGGTTTGAGTGGAGATGTTCATGATCCTTGGTGATCCCTAAAGCATGTTCAGCAAAGTCTACAGAAGTGTGAAAAGAGACAGATAAAGTTGTCAAGGCAGTTTGTGGGTTGTGACTTTGTTATTCCTTTTTGCCATGGAGGCTATAAATTCCTGCTGCACTGGAAGTCACTCTTGGCTCTGCTCTGCTGTCAGATGCCTCTCCCCCCGTGTCCTCATGCTCCTTCCAAAGCTTGGTCACTGCTGGCCATGCCAGGAGTGGGGGCTTAAATGAGAAGGGTGAGATTTTTTTCTCTAAGCTGGCTGTGAGTCCAAGTTGCCCAGGATCCATCACTGTCTTAATCTCCTTAGAAGGTTGCTATTGTTCTTAATAGGAAGCTGCTATTCCTGAAGATGTTTTCCACATGTGGTCTGATACCTTGGCAGACAGGCTGAGCACTGGGCTCACTGGGTGAGGATGACTCTGGGCAGGACCTCCCCATTATGCAGGAATTGCTTATAAATAGGAGGACAAATTGACATATTCTCTTTTTGCTTTCCCACCTCCCATAGTACTTGGGAATGAGGAAGGAAGCCAATAAGAAATGCTGGCATTTGGCATTTCAATCAAAAGCAAAGGAAGATGAAGTGGAACGCCTTTTTTTTTTGTTGTTGTTTTTTTTTTTTGTTTTTGTTTTTGTTTTCTTGTTTGTGGTAGGCAGAGAAGTGTTTCTGCACAGGTAGTGCTAGGCTGCTGCACAAAAAATCCTGCCTGGATTTGGTTAGTTTTCAGATTCAGGGGTAAAGCAGTTGACAGTTCTTGTCTGTGAGATTCCTAAAGTGACTGAGCCAGCAAAGGAGACCCAGGGGTGTCAAGTGAAATTCTTACAAAATGACCTCGTTTACACTCACTTCGTCCTCTAGCAGTAAAACTCTTCAAATGCTACTTCAAAAATTCATGAGTTCAAGTGCTTTAATGGAAGCAAAGGAGAGACCTTTCTGGTTTGTCCTGAAAGAGACCATGGAGAGTTCAAAGGGAACTTTTAGTGTCTAGTTATGTTGCACCCACCCATCCAAGAACTCTTCTCCCTGAGTTAACCTGAAGCTTTAATGTTTTATTGAAATCACTGTGGGATGTTCACTTTCATGTGAGACTTGTAAATAGGCAGCCTGTAAACCAAGGCACTAATACATCAAAGGCGAATTTAAGTTCAAATTATGCACACGATGAATAGGATTTTCTAGTCTTTTCCTGCTGAAATTGTTCAATATTTTTCTATGATTTTCATTAAGGCAGAGCTAAGGCAGTGCAGAAAGATTTAAAAATCTCAGTCTATAAAGACATTTATGAATTTGAGGAACATTGCCATCACGATTTTTTAAAATCTGTTTTGTTAAATTGTAGTTCATCCCTTGAAAAATGTGTTACTCTTCTACCTCCAGGATTAAATTTACAGCCTGCTTGCAGTGTGAAAATGCTGACAGTGATGCAGTTGCATTTGGAAGCTTTGCTTGTGAGGTGTTTTCACTTAGCTGAATGTGAATTAAACTTGGGGTGCTGTGAAATGCATTTCCCTAGGTGCTCTCTGCAAAGTGGAATATCACCATCACCACTCTCACTAAGGAGCTGGCAGGGATCTGTGCACCATTGTCCCTGTGATCAATTAGTCCTTAACGTTTAACAGTCAATCTATGGGAAGTGAAGAATGACATTCTAAATATGAATATCTGGAGCTGTGAGTGTGAAGAGAGGTTTTAAGTAGGAGCTTTGAGCATTGAAAAAGTCATAATCTGAGATAAGATGGGGGATATATTGACGCTTTTAGACCGTGTTAATCCTGTAATCAGCCCCTTAAATTTTCATTTTTGTTTTTAGTACATTCTAGCTTTCTCTTTGTCTCCAGAGTTAAATTTGACACTTTTTAATGCAGAGCTTTCAATAACTTTTTCATCTGGCTTCTTTTTAAGAGCAGCACAAAAAATTTTCAGGAGAATTATTTCCTTTAGATTCTAATTTTCATTAGTTTATGTCCTCAGAGATACAAAAGCAGATTAAGTGTTAGTAGTGCAACAAAAGAAAGTCAGCAATACATGCAATAGAAATAGGCTGTCAGCAAAAAAAAATCCACTATGAAATGTCAGCCTTAAAAACAATCTAATTTGTCTGAGGTACCGTGTTGCCCCAGGGAAAGTCAACAGGGGCTTTTCTCTCTTCTTCTCTAGCCAGAACTCATCAGAATCCATCCTTTAGTTATAATTTGAATTTATAGTAAGAACTTTAATTCCATTAAAGTGAAATATTGTTTTGAAAGGAGAAAGATCAGGGATGTAAAGCCCAGAAGACATACTGTCATCTTTTTATCTCTGGTAAAAAAAGAGAAGAAAAAGTCTTTCACAGGTTTGAAGGAAGAGTGAACCATGGTGCTTGGGAAGCCAAGCATAGGCTGAACCATGTGGTTCTTTTTGCTGGTACCAGTTGTAGGCTGACTAGTTAAATGGCAGGGGAGAGGAGCGACAGGAGTACAAAAGGCCATTGAAATAAAGCTCAGCTACCCCGAAGGAAAATCTACATGCACATGTGTGTAACTTGAAGAATAAAGCCAAGAGTATGTATGGATGGTGCATTTTATATTGATGTCTTTTCACTTCACTCTTCCCATGAACTTTTTTCCACACTTGTGGTTGATTGAGCTGAGCTGGCAAAATTTTTTGAGTAGTGACCAAGGCCTTTTCAGTCCCCAGGCATCGATACACTGCCCCGTCATTGCAGCCTCAAATTAAAATTTTGCAGTAGGAAGAGGTCCATAATAGAGCCACAGTGGGTTTTAACACAACAGACCCTGATCACATCAGCCTGTCAGGCTGATTAGAGTTTAATTGCAATTACCATTTGCAGCCAGAGCTTTGATTCTTGGCTTGCACCTTTTTCGAATGCAGTCACTGAAATGGTAGGGTGTTGGGGTTTAAGATTCTTCCTTTTGTTTCTTTCTCTGTTGGAATTTTGTCCCATTTTGTTGCTAATGAAGGATAACGACCTGGTACTTAAGAGAGACAAAAGAAGCCTCCAAGCTCAGGGGAGGACGGCATCTGGCTGCACTTCTGTTATCTGAGGGCTTCTCTCGGAGGGGCAGAGATACCACGAGAACTGGGCCGGAAAAAGAAGGGGCTGGGGCAGTTGCTAGCTCTCTTGCGCTCGGCTTCCAAGGAGAACTGTCGGAGCTGCTGCTTGGAGGCGGGGGGAAATTCGCTGCTGCTTCTGGAGCCCAGCCTGGTCCTACTTCTTCAGCCGTGGGGTGAGCCTCTGCTTGTGAGAACAGCCACTGAACTGGGACCTTATTAATACCCTACCTCACTAAAAAAGGACTTTCACCATCTGCTCGGGTGCCTCAGGAAAAAACCCCGGATCCCAAGCCCTCTCCTCCTCCCAGGGAGCCTTTCCCTGCCCTGCTCGGAGCCGGGCCGCTGGTGCCCCCTTTTTTTTTTTTTTTTTTTTTTTTTTTCTTCTCCNTCCGGTTTTTCGCTACACTGTAGCTCTGCACCCCCTACCCTGCCACGGCGCCCCGTAGTTCCAGCTACAGCTGCGGAGTTTCCGCTACCTCTTGCTTGTTGCCCTGGGCGAGCCCGCCCTGCTGTTCCAGCCGCTGCTCCGAAGTTCTTGCTGTAACCCATTTTCGGCATTCAGCCTTCAGCTCCTCCGCCATTACCGCATAGTCCCCGAGCTCGCACCAGAGCGCCCCCCCGCAGCCGCGGGGGGAATCATCGCACCTGCCCTGCCCACTGGGAGCTACCAGCGCCGATGCCGGCTGTGATCGCAACTACACCAAGGAGGAAAGTGCCTGCGGCCGAGAAGGCTGCTATTGGTCGTCTGTTTTTGTTTGTTGTTGCTGCCATAGTTATTGTTGTTTGTTTGCCTTGTTATACATACTAGTAAAGAACTGTTATTCCTTTTCCCATATCTTTGCCTGAAAGCCTCCTTAATTTCAAAGTTATAACAATTCGGAGGGACGGGGGTCGTATTCTGCATTCCAAAGGAGGTTCCTGCCTTCTTTGGCAGACACCTGTCTTTCAAACTGAGACACAGGGGTTATTTGCCGGCCACTCATGGCTGAATTGAAAGACATCCATAGTAACAGCTGAAATTAGAGTCTGTGTGACCGATTTCTCAGGCTGTAGCTGGCTGAGCAATAGATGATGGCAACTCTTGTCAGCTACACTGAAATACTGATTTACAGCAGCTCTTGTCAGTACTGAGGAGGGACGGATATTCCCTTCACTGAGCAAGTTCATGTTGCATGAGAAATCAGTTTCACCCACACAAATAAGTTAATTTCAAAATGCACTCATTTAGAAAAGGAGGGCAGTTGTATTATTTGTAATGCGCTTGTGAGGAGTGATCCTGTGGTTTGCCATTTATTTTTGAATACATATTATGTTGTATGTCCAGTAACACTTGGACAACTATCATCTCTGCCAGCTGTAACATTTTGGTTTTGAACAAATTCCCCAACAGCATCAGTAACCACACTACACCTTTTCCTCCTCTGCCTCACATGTAGAATTTACCTGGAAATTGTACTGCCCTGTGGCTCAGAGCAGTTTGAGATGACTGGATTTTGTGGCCACTTTAGGGTCCAAAAACCTCTGGAGTCATGTTTCTTTCTATGCTGGTCAGGAGGTATCTAAAGCTACAGCCTGATGGTAATTTTGGGTCATTAACAGGGATTCTTCTGAGAGCCTTGTGTTGTTGCTTTCCCTGGAGTGAAGTGAAGGGGCGGGCCAGCAGTGTGTGCCTGAGAAAACTGTCGTGCAATTCTGAAATTCTGCTTCTGGGAAATGCCTGGTTTAATGGATGGTATCAATAATTGATGACAAATGAATTCTTCATTTGCTTTATCTGCCAAAGAATGCACTGATTGCTCAGTTGGAGAAAGGAATATTTAATTACAGTCTCCTGTAACTTCTGTACAACAGCATCATGAGCTGAGTTTTTTTGAGGCATTCTCTTTTTCTCCTGAACCTAGACGTAGTTTAGGATATACCAAATATTAGATGAAAGCAAGACAAATTGTATTTCACAAATTAAAGAAAAATGATAATTTATACCTCATGCTTGCATTGATGGAAGAGCTGAGCTTTAATCATCAAAGTTAGGTCAGTTTAAGCAAAAAAGGCAATGGAGTTTTATTCTGAAATGACCCCCTCAAATCCTAAAGGATAGCACTGTGGTGTAGGTTTATTATCCTGGCTGATCAAATTATCACTGGTTATGGGCAAAATAGAAGATTTTTTTTTTTTAATCTGCTAGCATAGAAATGTCAAAGCAGGTTCTTCAAGCAAAACTCTACTTTCGTACCCGTAAGCACCTCATTTTTTGAGAACCAATTAGCTGTTAGTGTGCTCTCTGTCGATAATATCTGTCTGAAATCAGTGGGTGTTCTGCCAGTTGATGGGGCAATTTAAAGGACACAGACACCAATGGAAAGAATGGTCTTACTTTGCTATGAATATTAAGGCAACACAAAAGTAAAATGATACATCCAGTAAAACTACGTGCTTGGCTTTAGCAACAAGCAAAAATAAGCGAGGGAATGTACCTAATCATTACTATACAAGAGAAAAGATAGTGACTGAGAAAGATAAATCACCAATCGCCTAAATATTTTACCATCATCCTGAGTCCACAGTCGCTGGGGAGCCCCTTTTCACAATGAGGACTTTGGAGAACCCTTCCCGGCAGTTGGGAAAATCCTACACAGTGTGTCCACCCATAGGTGAGGTCTCCAAATTCACCCTGAAAGTGGATCCAGCTTTTATAGACCCAAATCAGCAAGTTGAAGTGACTTTATTATATTTTTAGCACAGAAACTCCTGGATCGGGTGGCACATTTCCTGACCAGCAGAGGCCAGGGCTTGGCCAGAGCCCAGGCCTCAGCTTGGAGGGTTTTCTGTAAAATATCCCACAAACAAGTCTCTATTCATGTCAGTTGGGAAGATTTCTTAAAATGCTACATTTCTTGCAGATAACTACACAAGATTATGTGAAAGTTTCTAAAGCAGCCAGTTTGGTGTTAAACAGCTAGCATAAGCATTTCAGTCATCTATTTTTAGCTAAATAATACTGATGGTGTTAGTCACATATTGCCCAGGGTCCGTCTTGTAAGTCAACTCTGGCTGAGGCCTGCTGCTCAGGCCTAAGCACATCAGTGGTAAGTAAGCTCATACAATTAGAGCAGTTTTTTGTATACCCATGCAATGTCCAGCTGTGTCCCCAGGAGTTGTTGCTCTGGCGTGACTATGTTTATACCTTGTGTTTTTGCACCACATCCCTCATGTTGGTTTTGTTCATGTGTTATCTCCCTCAAGCTGCTGAGAGTTTGCTTTCCCTACCTTGGCCCAGGTGCTCAGGACACCAGTTCAAGGCTCTGCAGCCTCCAAGCTGAGAGTGAATTCTCCAGTTCTGCAGCTATCTGCTGAGCTTGCTTGTGTTTGTGCTTCTGAACGCCTTGCAGGCAGAATGCACTGACTTTGCCCAACACTCTGACTTAAGCTAACACCTCTAAGTTCGCCTAAAATGAGTGGTAACAGAATGAAGCTGATACCCATGGAGCAGACAAAGGTGGGAGTATAAAGGGATTATTTAGTTCTCTCAAGCACAAGAAAGATTAACTTTAAAATACATATTTATAAACACATGCAGTCACATCCTTGCAAAGTGGGTATGAAATGTCACAAAACAAAAGCAAGTGTGGTTTATACCCAGGATGAACTAAGCCAAAAAGGACATCTATGTATTTTTAGGTAAATTTAGCAGTGTGTTAGAGCTGATACTAATGACTGTGCAAAGTGCAAGGCATGAAGAACTGTACTCAGAATGTGGATGCATGTGAATACCACTGTGTATCTGTGTGTTTGGCCTATGTATGTATGTATGTATGTATATATATATATATATATATGCACATACACATATATTATTTTTCTAATAGTGTTCTATATTTATTGACCAGTTATTTGCAAAAATAATCTTTAAATTATGAAGGTGTTTGTGTTGGGGTTAGAAGTCACAGAATTCTTAATTCTGTGCTGCACCAGTTTATCCGCTCTGGGGTTGTTAACTGCGTTAATAATCACCTCAGAAGGGCACTTCAAGACCAGCCCAGGACAGGCAGTGATATTGCACCCATCATTTGAAGCCCTAGAGAAAGAATTCTCAGTATTTCTAAATGGTACATATAAGACTTTCCTGGGCCTTCCAGGACATCTGCTCTCCAGATCACAGGAGATCATGCAGCGTATTTCAAACCTTTTTCTGTCACCTCCTTGATGCTGGAACACAGAACTGCTTGCACTGTCTGTACCCATGGAAACTCTCTCGCCTTCTTTAGAGATAAGTGTAGCTTTTAAGGTTGATGCCAATGAATTGCTTCTCATAAAGAAAATAAAACAGAAAAGGGAAAAGTGCTAGAAGAAATATTTGAGTCAGCAGTGAGGTAGAACAGCACTGATTATTGTGCTTATTTTACTTCTGTGTGTGTCATTATGGGTTTATTAGTGCACTCTTGAAACATATTGTAGAATAGCAATTTTTACAATACTACTCTTTTGTTCATCTTTTGTTGCAGAGCTGACTTTTTTGCAAGGGCCTGACTCTTTTCAACCAGTTTGTATTGCCTGCCAAGAATTTTCATGTTGACTTTCGGAAACCTGCTGCAGAGTCTTCCCTGTTTACTATTTAGTCCTGTTTTCTTCTTCCTTTAGCAGGTAAGCACATTTCTGCAATACTAATTGCAACTGGAAAATGTTTCCAAATTCAGACACCTGGAGAGTTCTTTTTGTTGGACTCAATAGCGTTAACATCTCTCCTCCAAAATTTCTGTATTTTCTGCCACAGGAAAATACCTCAATAATAGTGCAGTACTTTGGAGTCTTTAGCATCAGTGCATGTCAGTCTGCATCCATCTAGCTTTAATGCAACTTAAAAAGTGCTATGCATGAACTTTCAGCTGGAAATCTATTTACAACTGAATCAGGATTGTGAGTGAGCAATACAGAAAATTGGTTGAATTGCTGCTGTCTGAGAGGAGCCTCTAAATAACTTTGTCCTTGAGGAAAAAAGCCCTGAAGAGGAGAGCCAGAGTGGGTGTTGGAAAAGCTGGGGTATCACCCGCCATAGCGCCGTCAAGCTGAATGAGAGCATTCAGCTGCTGTTCACCAAGATCACAGTCAGTGTTGCAGAAACAGATTTAGCTGTCCTGACCGGCTGTGCACTAAAGCAACGAGGGATTCTTAAATGACCCATATATGATTGATGTATATATGGGTGTGGCAAGAAGGGACACTGAACAGCTGAGCTGTAGGAATGTCTTACACAGCTGCAGCTTTTCTGCAGGGGGTCCTGGCCAAACCCTTAATATTCATTGTTAGAATTGGATTTGTGTTTGAGATTCAAGGTGTTTAGGAAGAAGAACATTTTTAATGATTTCTTGAAATCACTTTCATTAAATGCTAGTCATCAAAGGAGAGTGTGTATGGTGGTGTGCAAGTGCATTTATGTGAAAGGAAAGTAAATGTGCTTACTCTTTGATGTTGTTCTGTTTTCCTTTTAATATCATTTAACATGTAGGAACTCTTGTTTTTTTCAAAACAACTAAGAAATTTTCCCAGAAAACAATTGTCAGTTTCCTCCTTCAAAAGAATTTTCTTTCTGAACATAAAGAGATTTATTTACTTTATCACTAAACTGCAGAATCTAACCTCTGCCGTGGCTTTGGCTTTTTTCCTGTGTTTTTTAAGGAAAGAGGTCTTTTCTAAAGGGTTGGCTCTGGAACACTTCTATTTCGATTTACTTGGTAGTAATGCATGCTTTCTTCCCAATCTATATAGAGTGGGAATGGTGGGAATTCCTGTTCTATGCTACTTTATTGCAGTGTAGCTGGATTTTCCTACAGTGTTACTTGGTCTCACCCCAGGCTGCAGGAGTAAACCCTATGAACTGCAGTTTGCCAGAGGATCGTCTTGTTCCAATTCCTCTGCTGTGGGCAGGGACACTTTCCGCTAGAGCAGGTTGCTCCAAGCCCTGTCCAGCCTGGTCTTGAGCACTTCCAGGAATGTGTGCAAGGCTGAAACCTACAGCAGAATTTATCTTGTTCTGTAAACTGGACACAGATGTTTCAAGCTGAGAGAAAAATGAGAGCACTCATTTTCATTTGTGCTGCACTTCTTTTCCCTTAGGATT
Organism: Cnemophilus loriae; assembly: GCA_013397755.1. Taxonomy (NCBI): domain Eukaryota; kingdom Metazoa; phylum Chordata; class Aves; order Passeriformes; family Corvidae; genus Cnemophilus; species Cnemophilus loriae. The sequence continues at coordinate 55,123 of VZTF01009103.1, read as the reverse complement.
TCCAAGGTGCTGTTTAGGTACTGCCACTCTGGATTCCCTGACACGTGAGTTAAGGATGTCAGTAGGAGAGAGGGAGTATTGTACAATGGGAACTTGGTAATCCCAAGTCATGAGGAGTATGGGCATTGCTTTTCTCTTCACAAATGATTCATCTGGAAAAAGTGAGGGAAGAATTACTCAGGCAGGAAATCCCTGCTACCTCTGCCTGCATTATTTCAAGCATACCCAAAAATTTTCTGTTCCTGAACTTTACAACCGTCCCTAAAACAAATACCCACATCTGCTCTTAGCTAAATTAAGAGTCTACCAACTAATCTGCTACCAAACATAAGTTTTGTCAGCTGCAACTCTGAATACAGCTCCTAGGAAGATTCAGCTACTGCCAGCAGAACTAGAAGCTGCTTTCGTGCTTCACTGAAATATTTTAAAAGTTCACTGTGTACAATCCCTCTTTGGTGTTTGTTCATCGTTAAAGTTTTTTATTCTTAGTATTCTAAATAACTCAGAGTAAACAGAGAAACGTGTAAGCCTTCTGTTCTTAGTGGAGCATTTGCAAACTGTCTTATTATAAACTGTTTATAGATTGCCATGTAATCTGTAACCTTATGGTGATGGACAGTCAGATGAGAATTCCCACCATATGAGGAGACATTATTAAACATTATGCCTTGAGCAACTTACCACCACCCTGACAGAGTGTTTGCTGACTGGAAATATCAATGTCTTATGAAAAATCACTGCCTTCCCACTGCAAACCCAATATTTTATAACAACTTGGGTTTCTTTCTTTGCAAAAATGCATTGCTTGGCTGGCAATATAGTAAACTTTAAGCAATGCTTACAGTTTTATTGTATTCAAATTTTATATTCCAACATATTTTTATAGTTATAAGTATTCCTTGCTCTTCCTTGTGGTATGCTATAATTTACAGATCTTCAGAGTCTGGCCGTACTGTAACAGGGGCCATAGAAAACAGGTATTGAAGGCTTCAGGCCCCCATTAGTTTACATCTGCAGCCTTTGTAAATGTTTATATATAGGTTTTACTTTCTAGATGTGTCTTGTGTTATTCCATGGAAATGTCACAGGTTTCAAATCCAGCACATGCAGAAGCCTTAATGTGTCAGGGCCAATCAGAAATGGCAAAGTGACACAGTTGCTGCCTTCATGAGGAGACAGAAGTCAGTAGGAGAGTGTTGAGATAATAAAGGAGATTAGCAGGGTTTACTGTGTCACAGCAGAGGAGCACTCATTTTTATAGTAATTAGTATTATGGGAAATTCCTGGCAAAAATGTAACTCTTTGTTTGCTCCCTTTTTCTCCTCCTCCAAATACAAAGAGGGGAACCTGAGGTTAATTGAACAGTACATTTTCATGTATTGTTCAACTGTTGTTCACTGCTGGAGTGTGTTACTCTGAGCTGAAGTCTCCCTAAAATTTCATTTGATTCCCTAGCCAGAAGATGTTCTTAGCCAGTCTTTCTGTTGAGGCTATCTCATGAGAGCCTTTGTCCTTTTTCTCTCAATCTCTCATTGCCTTTGGTCAGCAGCAGATTCTCCTAGAAATACTAATTTAATATCTCCCAACTTGAAATACCAGCTGAGCTTGTAAACCAGTGATAGCTCTCAAAGATTTCTTCATCCAGGTTTAGAGCATGTACTTGAGGAAATTAAATATTCATTAATTGGATGCCAGCTTATTTACACTTGTATTATGATCAATCAGGCAAAAAGAAACTGACATTCCTGTCATCTAATTTTAGGTATTTACAGCTTGGAATACCATATCCATATCTGCACTACTCACATTATAGTCTCCTTATAGCCGGTGGAGAGAACAGGCACATACCCATCATGACTTTCCTGACCAGGCTGAAATATAGTTTAAAGGATGCAATGCATTGCACCCTGAATGTGCCCAGTTTTCTCCAGGAGTTACAGAATGAGATCTAGATTTTCTTGTATGTTTTCTAGTAGCTAGAGCTGAATGAGCTTAAAAAAAATGGAAGACCAAACTGGAATGACAGAACTTTATCTCAAGAGTGTCTCAAATGCACCTTCCAGTTCTGACCTCCCAGGCCACTGCACTGCTGTTGCTGTGGTCATGAGTGCCTTGTCTCTCTTCACAGCTCTTACAGAGAATTTAATCAAAAGGAAGAAAGTAATTCAAATGCTGTTTCCAGTTTTCATCCCTTTACTTATTTGCCATCTCAGGAATACAGGCAGTAGTAAAGTGTAGATACAGGCTTAAATATTCTATCTATAGATCTACATGTTAATACTATGTGAAATAATTCTACCATATAACAGCTTAAGTCTTACTTTTATTACATTTAATTTTGCGGTAAGTAAGGAAAGGTAAAAGTAGCACCTTTCATGCCTCTTCCATTTTCTCCAGGAGGACAGGTCACATCACTGAGGTCTGGATAATTCCCCAAAAGTTAAATGATGAGGATTACCGAAATAAGGCTTCAAAAAAAAATTGTGATATGGGCTTGAAAATTGATTGGGTTTTTTATAATGTCTTTAGAACTTGTGTTCTGCATTTGAACTGAAATGGGACTTCTGGCTGTTTCAATGCCTGGCATCGATAACTAGGTAGCATTTCTTGATAAAGGTCTAAGAAAAGTGTGAAATGCAAGTGGGTCCTGGTTATATTTTCATTAAACCTCTCAACTAGGTCTTAAAGTTTCTAATAGTTTTGGATGCTTTTGGTTTTGACTACAAAATTTTAGTCCCTCTCATAGGGAAGGACAGTTATACACTGTTTTTCAGTGAACAAGCTGAATTCAGCCTTTAAAATTAAGGGTTCTATACTGTTTATTGGTTTGTTGTTTTGGGGTTTTTTAAACACTACTAGGTACCAGCAATAAGTTGGAAAGTCTCTTGCCTTTTTAAAAAGAATGCTTGAAAACATTTGAACCAAGAAGATTTTTTGTTGAAAGCATTAGATAGGAAACAATACACTACAGTAAAAAACCACTGAAACTTTCTATTTTATTCCAGGAGAATAAGTTTAGATGTGTTTACATTTCAACTGACATTCTAAATTCTTGAACAAAACAAATCAAGGAAATCCGAATTCAGTCAATGAACCAAAAACCTGGATTAAAATTATCTTTATGCCAGTTGTAATCAAAAGTTCAGTTCAGGATACTCTCCTTCCTCAGAGAGTTCAGATCTGGATGCAAAACTTTCTCTTGGAACCAATCTCTAGACAGTAACAGATGACTAATCAAACCAACATAATGACATGCACATACATACATGCACATATCTCCTTTTTAACATGTGGAGTATTAGATGAGGGCCAGGATCATTTTAGATTTATTTTAGGAAAAAGTGATTTAAATCCTTTCCCTGTCCTCCTCCCTGACTCCTCCAGTCTGCTCAAATGTTTGTACTGCATAGACAAACACTGCAGAAAGCAAGACTACCTCCTTCCTCCCTCCCTCCCTCCCTCCCTTCCTCCCTCCCTCCCTTC
>VZTF01009103.1:0-51585 GCA_013397755.1 Cnemophilus loriae | reverse complement strand
TGCCTGCCTTCCTTCCTTCCTTCCTTCCTTCCTTCCTTCCTTCCTTCCTTCCCTCTTTTTAGCAAGAAGATAAAAGGTTTAATTTCTCCCCCAAGTTCATCAATCAAATTAAACAGATAATCTAAAAATTGATGCGAACAAATGGCATCCAAAGTCCCCTTGTGCATTTTGAAATTGCACGCAGCTATGATTACAGTCCCACAGAAGGTATTTTTGCATTTTCTTTTCTTTCCATACACTGGTGATTCACTCTGTAGAAGGGATTCACCCCTTTTAGGAGAGAGAGAATTGACTGGTTTCATGACCTTTTATTTCTGCGAGTAGAAATGCGTGAACTCACTTAGAATAAATATGAACCAAGCCAAAACATTATACAGGATAAAATTAATTCCAATTCTGACCATTCTGAGACTGAGGGGGAAAAAACCCCGATTTTTTCCCCCCTTTTCTATCTTTTAACTGATGCCCCTACAATTTGAAAGCACCAAAATATCACAGGAGGGACTAAAGCTTTAAAGATGCAGCAAAACTGGAAGACCACTGTTCAGGTACATATGAGGAGTGTGGTGGAGAAACCCTGTCTTCCATATGTGGAGGACAGAGCAAAAGTGCAAGGCAAGGAGGTTCTGTTTGTTTGCCAGGGGAAACATCTCACACCAAGTGTCCTGTGGGAAGCATCTCACACCAAGGAGGGGTGCTGGCCCCAGGTTTTTGTCCTGTCTAAAGAGGGGATGGTACTGGGCTGCTCCCTCAAGCTGCCTAGGGGAGAAGGGTACCAGAGATTCCTGTTGTGTTTGCCCTGCTGCCACTGCCCCTTCCATGCCAGCTGGAGAACCCAAAGAAGGGCATCTTTTACTAAAAAAAAAACACATATGACGAACAGCCATTGATTTATAAACCTTTGTGGGAGTTAAGCTGTTTTGCCCTGTGAGGGGTGCAGGTGAAGAGTTAAAATGTAGTTAGAAGCAATATCCTAGAGAGCACATGTTTGCAGACAGGTGCTTGTTTTGTTTTATTTTTTTTGTATTTTACATGGCTGTTTTCAGGGCTCCCTCCCCACTCACTTGAGTAGTAGCCAGCCCAGCCCAGCCCAGCTGCCATTCCAGGTGGCCTCATCACCTCAGGTGTCATTGTGTTCCAACCTCACACAGATGGGCCTGAAATAAAATTTTAGAAAGAGTAGGTTGACACAAACAGTTTTGCTTGATTTTAAGAGTCATGGTGAGCAAAGGCTGCAGTTTTTCCACAGGATCAAGCTTTGTCCATCCTCCCGTGATCCTTCCCTCATCGTGAAGAGGTCAAGTTGAAGTTTGGTGTAAACCTCTTTTTAAAGACCAAAGTATCTCAAAAGGACTTGAGACAGAGATTTGAATGTGAAGCTTACCACATTCCAGGCTTCTCCACTCATTAGAGGTTTTCAGTTTATTTTTTTTTCCAATAATATTCCCAAAATGGAGCATGCTCCACAGGAAGCAGTTCACACAAGTGGTGGCTGCAAGTCTGGGACTCTCTGGCCTGTAGCTGTCTGTATGAAGGAGTTGTGCATTCTAGAAACATTGCTTTTTGTACCAGGATCCCAGCAGAACATGTGGGAGCCTTGCTCAAGTTAAGTTCTTCAACTTTTCTGTTTCGGAGTGTGGGAGCTCAGTCCAAGTGGTCTTTAAAACTGCTGGCCCTAGAGTAGCCAGCCCAGCCTGGAAGACCCTGGATGGCTCAGAGCTCCCAGTGCCAAGAAGCCTAAAACGTTTATGGTTCTAGTAGTTTTCTGAGGGGAACCCAAAGAGAAAAAAAGAGCATGCCTTTAGAGAGCTTGAACTGTTTTGCAATGTAAAGTTACTATATCCCAAGTTTGGAGAACAGATCATTTGAAATGATGAAATGGAGCCTGGTGAACATAAAAGCAGGACTCATCAGGAGAGAGAGACAAGGAACATACCATAACACTGATGAAGACACACTTCTGAATGATGCCTCTGTTCTTCATTGCATCCCCCAGTAGCTTGAGGAGGCTGGTGTTTTTGCCGACTTTAGAGAAGGAGGAGTACCTCGATTAAGTATCTAGTTGTTGCAACCTTGTGGGGAAAAAATGTTTTCTGTAAGGAAATGTAATGGAATGTACTTTACCTCCTTGATAGTGAGGCATTCCTCCTAGGTGATAACTCAGATGTTTATGTCTTGTTGTGTCTGATTGAAGACTGAGACTGGCTAATGAGCTGCAGTGACAGTGAAGAGTTATTCCAAACCTTGCTCTGGAGTCTAAAAAATTCCATCACTCTGCCCTTTGAGATAAGTTATTTCCCAGAGCATCCTGAGAAAACACTCAGAATGTGATACATACTGAGAGGTCATAGTACTGGAACTGCTGACCTGGTGAAATGAAAATTTAAGGGTAAAAGTGTAAAATAATTTGTTCAATTAAGGCTTTCTATACTCTGGCTGTTTCCACTGTCCAGTATCTCAGTCTGCAGGGACTGTCTCAGCATGAGAAGGTGTGAAGGATGAGTGTGTGAAGGACGGCAAAAAGTCCTCATTTTAAGTTTCTATGAAAGTTCCTGCACACTGACTGCTGCAGAGTCCAATTGCGCAGATGTTGCAATTTTGGATTGTTTTTTAAATCTCTCTGATGATTTTTCCATTCAGAAAGATATCCTTGTGAGGCAAAGGGAGAATGATGAATTTTCTGAAAGAATCCATTTGCATTGAACACCAGGCTTTTGTGATTCTTGCAGGACTACAGGATTTGTTCCAAAGAGCTATAGTACCATGCAAATAACAGCAGTGTAATACCACCAGAGTCAAAGATTCCCCAAGTTTGCAGAGCTGGCTCTTGCGTTGCTTGGGTCTGAAGTGACCTCCCTGACTTAGGCACAGGAGGGGACAGTAATCTCAAGGCACAGTTCATGTTTCTAGCCATGCTCAAAGAGAACATTACATAAGCGATATCATGGCTTTGGGAGAAAGACAGGATATTACTTGTAACTAACAGCTGGCCACCAGTGCAGTTCATTAGAAACTAGGTGAGTTACTGAAGTGGCTTCTTTATCTTGGTGACCTTCCAAGGCAATCAGAGCCTTCTTAGAAGACCTTGAATCAGAAATGTTTGGATATAAGAAAAATAGCACTGTGCAGCACACACTTCGGATCTCTCAGGGTTCACAGATTTGGAAGGCGCTGTACCATATATAACTGTAGAAGACAGCACTGAGATACTGTAACTGCTGCATCAAGGTCATAGTGTTCTGGGATCCAATTAAAATTATGCAAGATAGGCAATTTAGGAAAGAATTCACATAGAGCTCAGGAAGGCAAAACATCATGTGTATTATGAGCACAATTACTTTGTTAGATTATTTTTCCACTATCTCATGATCTTGTAATAAGAGCACAAAGTATTTTAAGTGATTTACTTATTGATCAGAACTCTTGAGACCTTACTTTCTAAATCAAAATTGAAGATTTGACTTTCATTTAAGAGCAAAGTTGTGAGCTTGTCTTGGGAGTATACACTGGTTACAATGAGTTGTTAATTCACTGGGTGGGCAACAGTAATACCTGAAACAGGTACATTTGGCACGCAGAACCCCATCTCCTTTCCTGGGGGCATGTGAGTGGAAGGTGGTAATGCAGAACTATTGCTTTTTTTTTGACCACTGCACTGTCTTTAATACCCAGAACCTTTACAGAGATAACTAGGAGCAATACTACAAGCCAGGAGAATTGATGTATCATGGAAAGCTTGATATTTTGGATGGGGGTGTAACAGACCTATTCCTGTCCTAATTCTCCCCTAGTGCCTTTCTCCTGAAGAACAAGAGAAAAGAATTTAGCTGTCTACTGTATTTTAAGAACTGCTTGTATTGCTATGCTCCGTAAAACCAAAAACTACTGCTGACAAAGAGGGTGGGATTTCATGGATGCATTCAGCAGGTATTGCTCAATTCATGATCTGTGTTAGATTATGCTGGGGACTGGGGTCTATATCTGAGCTCAGGGCCCTGTTTGCTGGCTGAAGAACAAAGTGAATCCCCAAAGTGAAAAGGGTAAAGAAGAGCTCACAGTCCAAACAGGTGAATTGAAGCCTTGATTCCCTGAGAACCAGCTGAAGAGTGGTTTGTAAATATTGTGTTAGTACCAACTATTTTCATTTCCCTTTATATTTAAAAACTGCCTGAGGAAGAATTAGCTAGCCAAGAAAGACAAAAAACAAAGAGAGGGTACAAAAGCAAAGGGTGAAGAAACAGGAGGGGAGCAAGGTGGGGTGGCTGAGGAGCTGAGTGTACAGGTAATAGCCATCAGCAGCTTGTGAAAAGAAACTGGAGTTGGATGGTTGCTGCAGTCTGGATGGTTCTTTGCTCAGATGCAGTTCTCTCTGCTGAGAAGATCTCCTAGGCACACTCATGCTGCTTTGCCTCACACTGAAAAACTTTTGGAAGGGAAGGTCCAGGAAATGGGCCCTGATCGTCTGCAGGTTGCCATGACATGGATGGCCATGTTTGGTGGAAGCCAGTCTATCTCTGAGGTGGGCAGTGGAACTGTAGCAGCCGTGGGTTGTCTGAAGGTCGGGTCTGAAGCTTTGAAGGATGGACTGTTAACTGCAGAAGTGGCGACAGGGGCAGAGCATCCCTTTCTAGCCCTAGTCCAAGGGCTCTTCTTGGGCTTCACTTTGTGATTGCTTAGGAAGGAGATACTGTCACGAGCATTTCTTTGTCACAACCTAAGAGAAAAATGCCTTGTGTGAATCCCACAAGGAGGTGAAGGAGCAGAAAGCCCAACTCTGTCCAAAGGGAGGCAGCTGTGGTCACGTGGGCATGGTTGGTCATAGGATGCAGAAGTACAGGAGGTGTTCCAAAGGTTGGGAAGATGTCTAAGTAAGGCCAAGTCCTCTCTTACAAGTCAGTGCTTGGCTGTGGCGAGGGCAGAAGTAAGATAAAGGACTAGCAAAACCAAGACTATCCTAGGACAGCAACCAACCTCAATAAATAAAAAGGCGTCCTTGAGAATGCCTTTATCTCCAGAGGTTGCAGCGAGTGAATGGGATGGAGGAGGAAGGGTGTAAATAGACCCTATTTGGTTTCATACTTTCTTTACTCTCTTTATTCTTTGTTTTCTGATGATAAAAGGAGCTTTATGTAGATACTGTAGCAAAGGAATTGATGAGTCATAAAGTTTACAACTTCATTTCCCCCTGGCTCTTTTTATCTTTTCCTGATGGTTGCATCTCCTTCCTTTCTGCCTTACTCCTCGTCTGCTGGCATGGCAGGATGTGCTGCGCCTTTAGGAAGTGTTCTGTCAGAAGACTAATTCCTGAGCTTTGGCATATGTCAAGGCATGCCCTAAGTTTTGTAGTGTAGTTTATGAAAAACTAAAATGCATTTTTCTAGGAAGGTTTTGGTTTTTAACTCCTTTCTGCCATAGAGACACTTTACCATTCTCTTCTTTGGTTGCAAAGTGTACACCACTCAGCATCACTATAGGAAGTTCTGCTCTCTTCTCCAAAACAGATAGGGAGATGAAGTGAAATAGTGGGCTGCCTTTTTTTTTTCCAATTAAAATTTTTATTTATTGAGTTGTTTGGTTTCATGGCAAAGCTCTGAATGGTGAATAAAGCTGAGGTGGCAAATTCTCTTGCTGTTTATATCCTCCCACTGGTAGCGATACCACTGCAGTGCTCACCTGTCATTGCAGTAGCAGAGTGGTGTAGTCTAAAACATGTTGACCTATAACAGTCACAGCTTTATTATGAATTTCATATATTGTGAATTTCTTAATGTTCCCCATTGTGAACATTAAGAAATTGTGAACTTTTTGCTTCTTTTTCTCTTTCATCATGGTCAAAAAGAAACTTGTAAGTAGACAATACAATTATACCATAAAAATTAACATAACATTAGGTAAATAAAAGGTAAGGTTAATAAAATGTAAAATTTTTTTGTTTGTTTTGTTTTGTTAGTTTGTTTGATTGTTTTTTTCAGCAAATCTCATTCTTTTGAAACCAAGTGTATGCTTGGGGAGGACTGCCCAGATTTTTTTCTAATGTTTTCTAGGCACAGCAATACAGTCTTTAAACCACGGGTACCAGCAAGAATGTCACAGACATCACTGGCATATCAGGAGGTAACTGTGGAGTTACCCTTGTGATTTTAAAAGCTGTGTTTGATACAAGGTCCTGGATCTGTATGTTAACATGGTTTTCCAGTAAAAGCATAAATCCTCTTCAACTTCCAGCCTATATTTATCTACCTATATATTGTTTTAGGCCTTGAGATAGAAGTAAGTCCAGGTGAGCAGAAATTCCCCTATGACTCCGGCACTATGGCAGCTCTTGGACTTGCTGTGCAGTCACCCTCAGGATATGGGCCTCACAGATCAAAGAATTCTTTCTAGTAGAGACAGGCCTGTTTTTACAAGGAGAAATGTTGGAGGGGAAGAGAAGGAGCTATGGCTGGCAATGCCTTCCTCGCTGAGGTGGTTGTGTGGCTCTGATTAAACTACTTAACCTTTGAGCTGCAGGTTTTATGTGAGCTAAATAGTGGTATTAGTACCATGTACAGCATGCTGGGTTTTAATGAATTAACCTACTAGTACTTTACAGTCTCAACTCTGTGATTGTGCTGAGTGCAGTTATTCTATTTAAGAAGCTTGCAGTGCTCATTATTGAGCCTATGGTAGGGCTTCTCCCAGTCTCCAGTCCTCCTGTTTCTCCCAGTTAGTCTGGCAATGGCAAGCAATCCGTGCTACTGAACTGCTCTGGAAGCGGTGCTGTATTGACAACTCTTCACCAGCGGCTGCAGAAGCACAGCTGCAGCACAAGCCCTTCCGAGGAGTTCTGTCTTCTGCATTGCCTTCTGGCCACCTGGGCCCCAGGAATCCCCAGCTGCCTATTCCCTGCACATCCACTTATTCCTCTGCTGGAATGGGAAGAAGAGGTCCAGGATCTCCTGATGTCTCTGCCACCTGCTCATGGGGTGGCCTGGGCAAGTCACACCACCTCTTTCTTCTTCACTCTTAATGCTGAAGTGCAGATTTTATCTTCTCCCTTCATACCCATGAGCTGCTTAGGCCAAGTTAATGAATGACTTGAAGTCAGGCATGTCCGTGGACTCACAGGATGGTATAAATATGAAGTATTACCCTGCAATTATGGGTGGAGGTAGCCCTTATTGAAAATGATTTATTTTATCATAAATCAACATTTGATTGGGTGTAATAGGAAGGAGAAAGGAGCATAGAGAAAGCCTGACTCCTGTTACAAATTTTTCAGGAGATTAAAATGCTGGCTCACTCATGTTTTTGGTGCATGTGTTGACTCTGAGTCTAGTACTAGCTACTGAGATTGATAGGGTGGCATATAAATAGAATGACTTCTACAGGTGTAGTATTTCACCATACAGACAGAATCAAAGTGTTAAAAAATCCAAGGGTTTAATCCAGTATAATAACGTTTTGCAAAACCGATCAAATTCACAGAAAGTGAGAAGCAGAAAAGCAACTAGCTTTGGTGGAAAATTAAATTAGAGGGAATTATATTGTCACTTGTTTATCTAACTAGCTGTTTCACTTAACAGGGCAGACAAACAATTTGTCTGAGCTGTTAGCAGAAGCTTAGACTGAGTTGTGTTCCCCTGCTCTCCCTAGCTGTATTGTCTACAGAAATGAAATGCCCTTCATCCTGTTTGGACAAAGCAGTGTTCTGCTGGAGCTGTGTTTGCTCCCTCATTTGTATGCTGTAGAAGACATCTCATCCCTTAGAATACAGCTATATCTATATCTATATCTATATTTATGTAGATATATAGACATATATATAGTTGTGTTTGTTTTCCTTTTGCTGCCATATACGTAGTGGATTGTTGTTTGTTTGAAGGATTTGAACATCTGGAAGAGGCTGGGGATAGCAATGTCTTTGTCCATAGGTTAGATGTGGAGCTGCAGGTCCCTTCCAAAGTGAAATGTTATATGCCATCTACCGTGATGCTCTTTTGTAGACTTGAGAATTTTGGTGTGGGAAAGGCAATTAATACAATGCTAATTCTAGCAGCTGGATAAAACCTCTATGGCTAAAACTGGCGCAGGGTAAAAATAGATTTATTTCTCTAAGTAGTTCTGCAATTGGTTTCCATGGAGCTAACACCAAATACAAATTATGGAAGTAAATATTTATGTGCAATAATCTTATCTGAGCTCGATTGAATAGTGAGAGGAATTGTTTTTTACTAATACATGTAGGTATATGATGCACGTAGGGCAGAGCTCTCTGTGAGAAATTGAGTTTTCCTGTAATGTAAGCTTTGCCATGTTATTTGCACACCAGCAAATACAGTTATAGCCTGAATCTAGATAACAGGCTATCACAGATGAAAAGAGTAAGTAGAAAACAGGAAGAAAAAAAAAAATAAAGGATAAGTTCTTCTATTGCAGCCCCTTTGCAGTGAGTGGGAGGTTACTCTGCAAGGAGCCTTTGTGGCTTTTACCAGACTATATGCAGACCAATGCTGTAGCAACAGAAGAGCAGTTCTTACATTCTGGCTCAGTCTGTTGTAAACTATCCCAGAAGACTAGCCAGGCACTCCTGGATTTAAAACAGAACTGCAAATGAGTGACAGCAAACTAAGCATGGGGTGGGGTCTTGTAGCAGCATATCCTTCAGCTCCACTACTGCAGTCAGAGAGAGAAAGATTTTTCCTTTGAAGATAAGACACCTGGGGCTTTTGTAGAAACTCAGTATGCCCCGAGTTGTGCAGCTATTATCTCAGTCTAAAAATAAAACCAATAAAAGGCGGAGAAAGGCAAACCATCTGTCTCTTCTGTATAGCACTAAACATTCCTCAAAATGCTAAACCCTAGACCAGCACTTTTCATTCTGCAGTTACGTTGCTCGCAAATCCTTTGTGTGAGGCTTTGAGCCAGAGCAGCCTCTGAAAGTGTGGATGTGGATGTATGAGTGAGTGCAAGTGTTCAGTGTTGTAACATGGCAGGGCGCAGGCAGTTATGAAACTTTCCAATAAAGTCTCAGCGTGTCAGCATTGGTTACTTGGGTTTGCTGGTTTTTTCTCTTTTTTTCCTGTCTGTTGCTCTCCAGTTTCATTTCCATTAATGAGTGCAGAAAGAGGGGGGAGAGGTTGGGAAATGCTGCAAGACCCCCCAAACTGCTGGAGGAGCCAAACAGTTCCCATGACAGCTGGAGCACCGCAGTGCTGAGCGAGATTCCTGGGACATGGTGCCCAGGGACACGGGGAAGGGAAGCCCTCACGCTTGGGGCAGCTGTGGTTACAAGGGGCCCCTTCAGTGTGCTGCAGCAGCAGCAGCCAGAAGTTTGACTTACTTTTTGAAAGGACTGGAGAAATTATTAACCACAGTTGATGACGTCAGAGTTGATCTGATTAAAGGTTTGTTTTCTTGCTGGCAGAGGTGTGCTCTGTAGAGACTGGTTCTCTCTTCTTTTTTTTTTAAGTTTCTTTTTTGAACAGCAAACGGAGGGAACTGCTCTCACTGCTGCTGCTGCCGCTGCTCCAGCTGCGTGTGTATGTGTGTAAACAGGATGGTGTATCTGTAGCTGCCACGCGCAAACACACATTTGACCATGAGGACTCTTCGCAGGTTGAAGTTCATGAGTTCGCCCAGCCTCAGTGATCTGGGCAAGAGAGAGCAGGCAGCCTTGGATGAGCGGGGGACCCAGCAGCGCCGGGCCTGCTCCAACGCTACCTGGAACAGGTAAGGTCACACAGTGTGCTAGCTCCTGGCAGTCTCCCCATACTCCTGCAATGGGATTGACGTGCGAGTGGCTGCTCCGCAGGCTGCAGGCTGGGCTGCCTGGCTCCCACTTCGGCAGGCTCACAGGCTGTTGGGGTGCACGCACTGGAGCTCCTGCTCAGATAAACACAGGAGTGCCTTTTTCCCCCTTGCTCTTAATTTTTCTCTGAAGGCTGATAACAAAGAGCCTACCCTGCCTTCCCTTCAGCCTTCTTTGACACAGACAATGACTTGTTTCACAGGGTCCAGCTACAAATATATCCTTGTGTCTGTCTAGATATTCTCATTCAAAGTTTATTTGGCTTAGGTTATTTTTTTTTTAAATTACCTATGCACAAATATTAAAATACATACTTTTTATCTGCATGTCTATGGCTGTTGCTGGTAGTTGATATAGTTATGACAAAGTCTACTAAATTTACTCATGTTAGTACAAATAGATGTTGTGCGCGTGTGTATGTACACATGCAAGCACCTGCACTTTGGACAGGGGAAATAAGCCCTGATTGTTTTCTTTATTGTGTTTATACATTTGAATTCTATGGCTGTTTTACGAGAAAACCTATGCAAACATTTTGTTGGGAATGTATCAATTAGCTCAGCTATTCAGAAAGCATCTTAATGTCCATTTTGGTGACAATCTTAAAAGATGAATCTAAGTCTGTAAATTGTTAGGAATTAAATTCTTAGGTCATTTTTGAAAATGAAATGTCACCTCCTGGATCACAGCTTAGAAAGTGTCATCTGTAGTATTTTATAATTGTATGGCAGTACAACTGTAGGAAGAAAAATACCAGTGAACTACAGACACATTTGCTAAAGTTCTGAGAAAAATAAAATATTTAAAATATCATCTCTTCTGACCTTCTCACCACTTGATTTGTGGTTTCATGTCTGTATTAAGAATTAGTTGTTGAATGCCAACAGGGCGCTAAACTCTGAAACTGTGCTGATCACAAAAGAGACTGAGTTTCTGCTCAAATATCATGCTGTTTGTATGACCCTGAGTTGTACCTGATGTGTGGATGGATGGTGATGGCAGTTCAAGGATAGATTGGGCCACCTTGAGTTGTGCCAGTTGGGACTTTATTTGGCCAGTAGCCCTAAGGGAAGCAGCAGGGAGTAAGAAACTCCTGAGTAGGGATCGAGGTGACAGAATACAGTCCCTAGAACCTTTTTGTGATGGTATGCTGACAGTTAGCTTTTCTAGGTCTTGCATGTGGGAGAGAGCTGTGGAGGCAGATGCGAATGGAGAGCAGGTCAGGCGCCCAGCTTGCTGGGAGTCAGAGAGTTCCGCGCTTGGGGCTGCTGATATTCAGACTAGAGGATTTTCCTAATTGAGATGAAGCAAGAGTTCGTTACTTTTAATTTGGACAGGACAGGTAGAGCTCTGGCCAGAAGTGCTTGCCAATCAATGAGCTGGACATCTGCACATTTTGTCCAAACAATTACACAACTGTCCTATTGCCTGTTCCTTGAATAGGTGTCCATGAGTCGTCCTGTCACTGTTTTGCATGAACTCAGACCTAACTGTGCTTCCACCCCTGGGTTGCCTTTTCCCAGATTGCCAGGCTGTCCTTTTGGTGGCATGTTCCCGTGAAACGCCTAGGAGCACTAGTGGGGCTGTCGTGTGGGTGCAAGTTGAGTGGGCATCGTGTGTCTGCGTTAACAACTGCCTAGAGCTGTGGCAGGTATTGCAGATATGAGCTGGTTGCACTGCATGGGCAAAGGGAAGGCCCTTTATTTCTTTTTTAACAGTGCAAGAGTTTTTTCTGAGTGAAAGAGAGAGTGAGGGTAATTCTTCTTTCAGACTCAGAAAGAATTGTATCATCTTTTGCTTTTAAGAAACTTGGATATTCTACAGGCTGTGAAACTGGGTCTTTATCTTGAGGAAGGACAGGTCTTAAATGATATTGAGTTAGATGGATTAAGAAATTATCCACTGTAGCTTCTGCCTATCACCAGTGCATGCCTGTCTTGACATATATATCAGGGTCTGGTCTTGGAGGACTCTGTGTTCATCTCTCCTGGGGAGACTGTAATGTTGCTGGACATCTAAAGTTTGCCTCACCAGAAATCTTGTCTGGTTTTTAAAATCTTGGGCTGGGGAATTTCTTTTATTTTTCTGCTGCAAAACTGAAACAACCCAACATAGGACACTTTGCATACAGGAATATTTTTCCTTCCAAATGAAAGGATTGCTTGTGTTGTTTCATTCTGTGTAAGCGTAAGAGCTTGCTGATCAAGGAAGTCAACCAGCAGAGCTCTCTCTCCCCTCTCACAAAGCCTGGCTGTTCTGTGTTTAAATGTCTGCTGTTTTCTTGCCTTATGTTAGCAGCCGTGCCTGGGTGTGGCATGTGTGTATCTGCTTTTCAAAGAAGCTTTCAATCAAGTTCATGAGAACTGAAGTGGGGAGAGTTGAAGCACAACCCACAGCAGGTTTGGCCCCACACAAACCATCCGATCTCATTCTGAAAGGCAGATCTTTGAGGCAGAGCAAGGATGCTGCCCCGGCCATGCCAGGGACTGAAAAGCTGAAGTGCTGCTAGTGGGGTCTTTTGCAGGACAGCAGCTCTGTCACTGCAGCCATTTTCGGAGGAGGGAGTGGATGCACGGCTGCCCTTTTGCACTTGTGCTGTGTGTGGCCACCATGGCCCGGTGATGTCCCCTCCACCACCTCTACTCCCTTCACACCAGTCTCAGCTCGGACTGTTCATACCTGAGAATTCTTCCTGCATTTTGACACCAGGGGAGGACAACCTGAAGGAGCCTAATTTAGCGTACCGGGGGAACGTAGCACTGTGGTAGCAAGGAAGATCACTTCCTCACTGATGACTTCCCTTCACCTCTGAACTAAAATGCAGTGAAACTTCTCAGCACTGTAACATCAAAGGGAAATTAGTGCCAAGCTGCAGTCTGCTATTAGGCAAATGAGACTTTATATCATGGCTTTTTCAGAGCTTGCTTTCCCATGAACCCGAGATCTGTGCAGCAAAACACTGTCAGTGCAGTTAACTAGCAACCAACAGCAGCATAGTGGAACAATACACTTCGTTACAGCTCACAGAATTTGCGTTGGATTAAAATAGTTTAGATTTTTTCACTAGCACTTCAGTTCTTTTTCTCTCCCCCACCCCATTTCTGCTTCAGGCAAAAAATGAGGGCTGAATGCTGACTAAACCAATTGGACTGAGAAACCCAGGGGTTTTAATCTTGAGGTCACATGCCAGGGGGGCCCACTCAGGCCAAATAAAATACATGGCGAGGTTTTCATTCTGACTGAGCTAGCATAGACTGCCTAATCAGGAGCTGATACTGTCTGAGTAGTGCTCTGGGAAAGCCTCTAGTCAAAGGCTCTTAGATCCTCTTTGATGTAAGAAAATACCAAAAATTCACAGAGACATGAAGGAGTAGGAGAAGGTGAAGAAAACAGGTAAGTTGCTTGTGATATTAGTGAGATCAGCAGTAAATCCCAGGAGACATACCGAATCAGAAAGGATTTTATGGCTTGGGCTAATTTTTTACAGGGTTGTAATAAGCACAAGAACTTGCTGTGAAATAACTTTTACAGCCATGAAAACTGTATTTCATCTCCTAATTTAAGAGGAATGTTTTTTCAGATCACAGGAAGGCTTTTGCAGTGGAGAAAATATTCCATACCAACATATTTTTCTCTTTCTTCTGTTATTCATTGTTTATTGAGAAATATTTTGAACTATTTCTGCCTGTTTGAAGATCACTCTTTTTTCCCTGACCCTTTATTTGAAGCCCTCTGTGGAGTGTTTGGCAGTCTATGTGCATGGGGGGCAGACAGAATCTCACTGTGGAGTGGGAGGGAGAACAGGGCTAGTGAAGGAGACTTCCCACCGGCCCAGCCACCACTGCTCCGTGGAGCGTTTTCCAGCTGTGACTACAGTAACAGAAGGTGGTGGTGGTAGTGGGGAATTGCTGCTCCCTGTAACCCTCTAGAATAACTTATACTTCCTTGAAGGCAGGAAACCAGTCTTCGTCGTCCTATATTCTGTAGAGATATTAACTCTTAGTAACACCTCTGGGAAATCCCCTCACCTGTCTGTCTCAATTTCTTGGTGTGTAAGAGCAGTGATTATAGTTAGTGAAGTGAGTGAACTAATGCCTCCCAAACTCTCTGAAGAGGGAGTTTTCCAGACCAGCTTATTTTCACTTGTATGAGCAAGTGCTTAATTGCAGCCTATCCCTCTTTGCAGGTTGCCTTACCTTGGGTAGAAATTCCAGGAACATAAGTGAACTAGCATTTGCAAGCTTATTTTGGAAGGGTCAAGGCCTCATGGAAAGCTGGTGGAGTTGCAGCTGGACTGAAGTTGTGCTGAAAAGGGGCTCTTCCCGATAGGCTTAAGCTAATTCAGAAAAATGGTGTTTTACTCTGAAGCGAGGGTGTCTTCATGAAGGTTTTGATGCAAGTATATCAGGTTAATTATTGTTAATTAGCTGTTCATGTAGCTGTGCAGAGGAAATTTGCCCTAGCTAATTTAATCCCTTTCGAAAGTGAAAATGTTGTCTTTAACTGCCTGGTAGTCACAGGGTGTGATTATTCACACAGCATTGTTTTTTCTTGTGGACTTCACCTGGAGCTCTGCAAAGGGGAGACTTTGCAAACACTACATAAAAATCACTGTGATACTTTCACCTATGCTATTTGCACACAAAGGCAGTGAGTGCTTTAGAGAACTAAAAGTATCTCTGTGATGTTTATGGAATGTCAGCGTTGGCCAGTCCTGCTGCTTTGCCGGGAAATGTCGAGCTGGGAGGGCCATGGCCACGATTGAAACACACAAAAGGTCAGGACTTAAAAGACTTGCAAGCCCAGCTTTGGAGTTGTTCCTCATCTCTGTGGCCAAACTGATTCTGACCTGGCAGAAAACTGTTTTAATTGCAATAGTTTTTCCTTCTTGGCTTCCAGATGTCAGTAAAAGAACAGTTATGGGTGGTACTGGACTCCTACCCCAGTGATGTCTGGATGGACAAATAGCAACTCAGGAGAAATGTTTGTTTTAGTAGTATCAAGCTCTATAGGCAGTAGCCTATAATAGTTTGATACTATGCAAAAATCAGAATAATCCACCCTACCCTGCCCACCTTGACCCTGGCGCTGTTGGGCTGGTTGGCAGTGCTGTCAGCAAGCATCCAGCTCTGTGCTCCAGGGATTTACAGCTTCCAGATCCCTTCACAGTGAAGCTGATGGTGGGGAAAGTCTGTGCTGTGTGTGCTGGAGCTGCCATTCCCCACATTTTGGACAGCTGGAGCCACCTCCTCCTCTGGAGGTTCAGTCAAATGTGGAATGAGTTGTCTTTCAAAAGAGGTGAAGTTTTTTGGGCTGCTGAGTTGATTTTTGTGGCTATGAGTGCTGCCTTGGTTGTAGGTAGTTTTCTTTGGCAGTCTGTAGCTACCATGGTACAGATAAGTACAATACATTGCTGGAGCCATCTGACATTTTGTTGTCATTCTAAAGGCAACCACCAAAAAAACCTGGTCTCTTCAGTTTTCTCATTTTGATTTTCCGTCCTCCAGCGAGCCTGCTCTGTAGAGTTTTTTGGGCTCTATTGGGCTCTTTTTTGTTTCCTGCAGTACTATGTTCCTGTGCACACACTTACACACAGAGCAACTACAGAGAAGGTGTTCACAGTAATATTAGTGCATGAGCGCACCCATTATTAACTTTCATGTTGTAAAAGAGTTACAGAAGGGAGTTTACAAGGCATTTTCAGTTCAGGTTAACTATTGCAATATAAGTTTAATTATGTACGTTATGACTTAAACCTCAATGAAAGCTGGTTGCAGGCACAGGTAAAGCGATCCACCCACCTCAAGCATCTTGCAAGACTTCTCTGTGTAAGCAACAGCTCAGATTTTCTTTACACCAAAAGGTTGCACCATTCTGACCAAATATTTTAAAACAATCAGTTGTTAAAGAAACCCATTGATTTAAGCAAGATCTGGGTTTTTTCATTAGCTTAAGGTAACTAAGAAGATTTAAGCCAACTTTTCATTATCCTGACACCAACTGAGGCCACCAACAGCATCCTGTTTATTCCGACTCCTCTGTGTCTGCTCTTAAGCAAGTGTGGAGGGTCAGTTCCAGTGCTATTCCCACATAACCTGCAGGCAGGGGCTATGTCCTGCACCCTCCATACAAGCAAGCACTGCTGTCTGTGATGGGAAGGGAAGGCAGGTGGTCAACTTAATGAGGCCAAGACTTGTTTTCCAGGCAAGGATATTGTCCCTCACTACAAGGGAGATCCCAGGCAGATTAGAAGTTCACTGTTAGGATGTTTTATGTAGATGCCGTTCTACTATACAGACAATACCTTAAATCCTCACAACCTGTTCTCCTTAATTCTGGTTAAAAAAGCTTGCTCTCTCTTGTTTCTTTGAGGAATAATAATGGACCTGTTAAGCTGGAGAGAGAAGACCTCTCCCTCATTTAGAAAGGGGTGCCAGAGAGAAAGAGAGAGAGCACGCTGCCTTTTAGGAGAGATATTTAGTCATTCTTCTCTGCAGAAGGCTGGTAGGGAACATTGCAAAGTTCAGTTCTGATCAGAAGAGCATATAAAGCCTGCTTGTTTTATTCACTACATTAATCTTATTTCCCATGTTACTCATAGTATTAAAATACCCAAGTCACTTCACTGTACACCAGACATTTATCTGCCAATTTTCAAATAATCATAAATTGAGTGTGTCTGTATGAGCCAGCCAAAATAATCTGGGTTAGATTGTGAATGTATGTCTGTGCTTGTGGGTGTAGGGGGGAAAGAGGGACTGCTGTGGCAGCAGTAGTGTGTAAGGCCTCGGAAACATCTTCAAAAGAGAGAAAAGGCTAATGGTTCTTATTTCTGTCTACACCTATATTTCTCCACAGCAGGTCAGACTGTTCACCTGCCACTTTTAGTTTCCTTTTTCCTTAGATGAAGGTGGCTGAGCTTTTCTGACAGTGCATCTCTTTGCTGTTGTGTGCCTGCATTTTGAATCTCTCAGTGAACAGTGTTGAGTTTACCTTCCAGCCAGTCCTCTACTCCCAGCAGGCGTTGAAAGGAGCTGTCTTACCATTGGCCTGGGAAAGTTTGACATGGACACTGGCATTCCCAAGGCACTCTCTGCTGCTGCCTGGCATAGCTCCTGCAATGACATCCCCTTGCAGTGGGAGCAGCCCCATGCAGCTGGATCTGGCCCTAGGTCAGGCCGGAGCTGACCAAGTCTTCCAGCACCTGAAGGGACTCTACAAGAAAGAAAGAGACAGACTTTTTACAAGGACATGTGGTGACAAGACAAGGCAGAATGTCTTCAAACTGACAGAGAGTAGGTTTAGATTGGATATTAGGAAGGAATTCCTCCCTTTTAAGGGTGGTGAGGCCCTGGCACAGAGTGCCCAGAGAACCTGTGGCTGCCCCATCCCTGGAAGCATTCAAAGCCAGGTTGGATGGGTCTTGGAGCAATCTGCTCTAATGGAAGGTGTCCCTGCCCATGGCAGGGGGTGGGACAGGATGATCTTTAGGTCCTTTCCAACCCAGGACATCCTGTGATTCTATAATAAGCTCTTCCACCAGTAGGAATCAAGCTTACTCCCCCTGGAGACCTTATGAACAGATACCAACCACCTTTAGCTCTTCTTCACAAGACACAGCAACCCCACACCCTCATACCTCCAGGATGGGGAGATCTGGTCCTGGTCCTACTTTCCAGAGCTCTAAAGCTGATTGCTGCTCCCTTGCGCAGACTCCAGTGCAGTGGAACCTGTTAATTGTCTCTGCAGTATGCCATAGAGATAAAAACTATACTTGCAAATAATTCAGATATACTTAATATGTGAATGTATTAAAAGTTATAGTTGACATACTTAAAGTACTTAAAAAAATTGGCCTAAGTTTTTGAAATTACTGATTTCAGATGTGCAGCTGCTGAAGTTACTGAGTTGGAACAAATCAAAAAGAACTGATTTTCAAATACATTATCTATTTTCTAGGCAGTAATTTCCTTTAAGGCATCTGGGATGGGTGGAGTACCAGAAGTCATCTATGACTTTTAAAAGGTCCTGAAGTGTCTTGACAGAAATGCTAGGATAATTGTGCAGGTGATACCCTTCTCGAATCTTATTGGGTACTAATGACTCCTCATGTCCTCTTTCAGTATCCACAATGGAGTGATAGCGGTATTCCAGCGTAAAGGTCTCCCGGACCATGAACTTTACAACCTCAATGAAGGAGTCAGGTAAGAGACTTGGCTGTGCAAGGTATTCTCAGCCAGATGCTCAGTACTGTTTGCCAGCCCTCACACTTTAGAGCTTTTGCAGAGCATTAAGGTTTTTCTCCCAGTGGCAGTTTGTCACTGTGGGCAAGAGTTGATCCCTCCTTCTGCAGGAGGAATTCAGCCTTGAGCAGTAGGATTTATTTCAGAGTCTGTCTTGATGTGCTGGTTTAAAACTAAGGAAGGGAAAACCTGGACCCCTTTAGTGATTCAGCCTTATTGCACGACAGTGATATTGCCATTTCCAGAGGTGCCACTCTCAGGTGCCTCCCTTGCATCCATGGAGGCAGTAAAGCCTCCAAGCACTCAGTGAGACATGGGCAAGGAAAGATGTCCTGCCTGGTGTTCCCTTCGATCTGCTGCTCCTTCCACATAGCATGAATGGATGCGAAGTTACAAAGCTGTCCTCTTAACACCATGGCCTGAGTAACACTGTTTATGTTTCCAACTTCTTGCCCATATTGTGATGATACTGTCTGCAACAGACTAACTGTAAGCCAGTGAGATGTATAATGGGAACTTTCTTCCCTTTAAAAAAAAGTGAAAATCCTACCATTTGAGTTATTTCAGTTACAGTTGAAAAGAAAATTTACCAAGATATAAGCTGATATCTGGATTTACAGCACTTCACATTTTACTACTTGTTCAGCACTTGCTATTACTTGCCAAGCCCTCTCACTGGCAAGGGCAAGGTAGCAGATTTCCTTTTAGAAATTTGTCCAATGCTTTATAAAATAAGTGGTAGAAAAGAATGTGCACTTACAAAAGACAGTCTACTTGTTACATTCCCTGGCTGTCTTCAGATATGATCCTTAGTTATTCCATTTCCCTTACTGCTTATTGCTACTCTGTCTGGACACTGGAGTCTGACAAAATCACCAGAATACCTAGATATTCTGGGTTTATCTGTCCCTGTCTGGTTCCTAGTCTGGGATAATTGGTCCAGTCTGATTCCTGATTGTGAAAATATCTTCAGAAAAGTCCAGCCAGATGGTACTGGGCCTGTGTTTGCTCTTTTTGAAATGAAAATAAACTCACTCTTCAGTTATTTCTTACTTCTCTGAGGAGAAAATGACATACAAAGAATAGCTTTTCTAGGATGTGTGTCAGTTAGCATGATCCATCAGTCATGTTGAGTTACTTACTGGAAGAATGGTTACTCATTATTATTGTAAGTGCCATTAGGATTCTTCAGCTTTATATGAATGACAAAAAATGGTACTTCTGGGCTGAGATTTCTTGGCCCAGTGCATTTCCCTTAATATGCTCATCTGCTGGTGAGGGACAGGAGAGGAAAAATTTTCTGCTGATGTGTCAGACAAATATAATCTTGTATGAACCAACAAATAGATAGAAATGTGCCCAAATTTTGCTTAAATTTACCTGGCTATAAACCCTGCACCATGATGATGCTTGGTAACATAGTTGAGTTGAATTTATTGCAGCATCTCATGTGGCTGAACAGGCAAGCTGACTAGAAATACACTTTTTTTTTTTTTTTTAAATTTTGTTTTATGAAGGGCTTTGCTGTCACATGATAGGCCCATTTCTTTTTGTTCGGGTAGGGATAATGCTGCTTTGTTGGTATCTCAGCTGATAGCTCACTTGAGGGAGAATGCCTGGTGCCTCAAACCTGAGTTGCTGATGCAATTACTGATTTGACACATGCCAAAAATACCTCTTTTACTGCTTTTATTATTTATTTCAAAATAACTTTCTTTGGGTTAATGTTATTATTGAGTGCAAAAATACCTGATTCATAGACATGACCTCATAAGTGGAACAAGTGTATGCTTGCCTTCTGATTGTTTTAGATGCATTTCCCATGAGTACAAAATGAGAAAGAAATACATTATTTCCACTGGGCAGAATTCAAGTGTGGAAGCATTCAGATAAATGGTTAATATTAGTTAGTTACTTCTTTGAATAGTTACAGGACAGTAAAAGAAGTTATTTTACTTCACTGCTTTAATTAGAGCAGATTCTGGAATATTTTTCATAATAAACCCCTGAATATCCAAGTTGACTCATAGATCAATTGTAAATATTTGAACAATATTTGCACACCACTGTTTTGACTCAGGAATGTCACGTATATTCAACTACCATGTGTCACATACATGCAAACAAATACATAAAACTTCTTCGGAACACACATCTCGAGGTTTTGAACCCTGATTATTTAAGGAAACATCAGTGGGTACAAATCTGTACAGTACCATTTACTTCTCTTCTAGGTTTGGCTCATAAGAGCTGCCACTTGTTTACAGCAATGCCTTTTGACATTAGAAAATGGCCTTACGTACAGAATTACATACACAGCCCTCAGAATTCCTATTGAAATAAAACTAGTGTGGGAGTTGAGTCTCTCTCACACTGCTGGAACTCTTGAATTCCTCTGCTAAAGCTGATGAAGCACGGTAAAGTCCCATCAACTGGGAGTATCACAAGTATGTGACCTGTGCATTCCGTCTTCGGGGCACTCACTGGGTGATTTAATAGGAGATTGAGTCAAAAGTCTGGTAATAAAAATCTCCATGCATATCTGTACTGTTTAGTTTTCTCTTGGTACATGTCTGCAATATTAATAATCGAATAGTGTTTTCTCCTTTTTCATTTCATGTACCATATGTCATTTCAAAGTGTATATTTTGACCACTTTTAAAACAAAGAAGAAAAAGAAGCAAAGGAAAACACAGTGGAAGCAGGATGTCCTGTATTAAAGCTAGTATATATTTATAGTTGCCTCTTTTCAGCATTTCAGGATACTGATGTGATGTAAACAAAGCAAATTTTAGTGGCATTTCCTCTTTTGCAGACAGAGTTCAAACCCAGTAACATCACTTCTTTGCTTCATTTAACTTTATTTCACGTCTATTACGCAGTGTTACACTTTCCATTCTGAGTAATGTTGCAAGAGTTAATTTTAAAATGAACCAATGAAGCAGCAGGAGGGAAAAAAAGTTGGAAGCTATTTTAGCATATTTTAAGGGAATTTATATTATCATCTTAATTTATTACGTCATTAAACAGACAGTGAAGATCTGATATCAGTGATGGAGAAGCTTTATGAGTGCAAAATGCTTGGCTTAAAAATCAGATGTGTTTGAAATAAGATCTGCTATCTGGTCAGGAATCTCTTCTAGGTTTAGTCAGATTTTTACCTGGATTCTACCATGATGTCCACATGTCTAGATAAGGTTGGTCAGTAATTGAAATCATCCAGGATCTGACAGCGTAACTGTTTTTTGTTAAAGGAAATTAAGCAAGGATGAAAAAGAAATTGCAAGCAATGTCTTGGATCCAGTTTTGTTGTGGATCTCTTTTAAATGAAAATATACAAAGAATATCAAACACCAGTGTTCTGATCTGGCCTGAGGGCCTCATTGTTTCACTAGAAATTAATTAAGTAGCTTGAAATATCTGTATTATTAGGGATTCATAAAGCAATATGCATGAATTGTGCTGTCAGTTCTTCTGCCCTGTAAACAGAGATGTTAATGTAGGCATAGAGCTACCTGGTGTGGTGCAATCCAGTGCATATAATTACCTACAAGCTGGTTGTTTGATTTCAGCTGAAAAAATGGAAATGTGGTGGGATCTTGTTTTATCGGAGAGCTGGCTATTGGATAAGTAGAACATACATTTTTATTTCCTGACCTAAATACCAGAATTTATCAGTAGAACCTAAAATATTAGAAGGTAGTTGCACATCACCTCTTCAAGACTGTGAGGAATCCGTCTGGAGCTGCTAGCTTGAGGAGAGGATAGAAAATCAAGCAAAATCTCTCAGCATAGAGTACCAGTATTTTTTTGAAACAGTGGCATGAAGAGATACATGAGAATAAATTGTCACTCTCATAGGAAAATTCAAATCTGCAGCTTTCCTGTTAGTTCAACCTAAAAATGGTCTGTCTATCCATGTTCAAAGTAAGATGAACCTTTGGTGTTGTCACTTGTGATCTAGGAAAAAGTCACCTCACTGGACAGTAAATCTCCACTTGGAGTGAACACACTACAATTTGGCTGTCACAACTTTGTTCTCCTTGACGTCTCTTAAGGTACTGGAACTTGAGCAGCCTTTGAGAGAGGTGGATTTTAACCCCTGCCAAGGGCTTAAGTCATTACTTAATGAATATTACTGTTGAGGGCAGGGTCTCAGGGTGCTGCCGGGGCTGTCCTCTCCCACAGATTGCAGCCACATGCCGAGGGGGCTGGTGATCCAACAGCTTTTCATGAGAATGGGAGACCTATGGATAATGCCTCAGCTGGCTTTCAGAACTTTTGTCCATAAATAGTTTGTCCAAATTAATCAAGTTTCTATCTGAAAAGGACTTTGATGCTTAGGAGCATCTGAAAATGCCCTCTCTTCAGTTTATTTTTTATTTAATTTCTGCCTAGGCATTCCAGAGCTATGAGGTCAGTGTGGACATGTGCTTAAGGATAAATAAACCAAGGTACCATATTTCAGCCTCCTCAAGACTGACATGCTCCTCTCTTCCCTGAACTTTCAGGAGGTCTCAAGAGGCTGTGCTGAAGCATGTGTTGTAAAAACATCAGAATCATCTCCTGTAGACTTTCACAGAATATAGGGATATGTTGGATTTGGTTTGATGTCTCTTTGTTTACTAGTTAAATAATATGATTAATCAGTTTTCAGTTAAAGATATAACACAAAGGGATAGATGACATGCTATTGAATATATAATTCACATAATTACCCTAATTGAAGTGGGTGTTTAGGTTTTAAGTCATGTTTGACCTCACTTCTTCATGGGACCTGACATAGTCATGCAGACAGATTTTCAAAAGAGATTTAGGCCAGATTTAGATGTGTTCAGAAAACCCAGCTGGGGCTATGTTTCTATAAGGTCTGAGCTGTTGTTTATGCATATAAATAGTGACCTGACTGAAGAGAAGTATTATCTAGCATCCAGCATGCAAAATTTAAATAACACAGCTTTTTAGCCATGTAGTGAACTTTACCTGGATACAAACAGGCTTATGGACTGGGTTGAATTCAGTTTCTGAATTTGAGAGTTGTTTGTGGGATTTTGTTTTGCATGGGAGTTTCAATTGCTCTCTGAGATTGTTTTGTAGGTTTTAGTGTAGAGGAATCATGAAAGGCAGAGCTAGACTGTTAAATTCCTACCTGCCTTTTCATTGAAACTATATGAAACTTCAGCTGTCTTGAGTCTCCTGAGTGGATATAGGATGGAAAGCATCCTCTTTTCATCGAGTCATATTTTCCTTTCATATGTGCAATTGAGGCATCTAAAATGACACCAGATATTTTTCAACACACAAAAATGCTGGTTTGAGTCTTGGTATTGTTGACCCTGTTTGCTCTCTTTGTAGTTAGTCGTTAATGACAGTCTCTGTGCTCATACTAAAGTAATTTGCTATTAGTGACTTCCCCTCATTCATGCAGTGCACAGCTAATGTGATTTGCTGATTACACAGGTTCTTTTCTTGCTCTTTTTAATACAGGCAATTACTGAAAACAGAACTGGGATCATTTTTCACTGAGTATCTGCAGGTAGGCCTGTGTTTTCTTTATTTAAATCCAATTTTGTTTTATGCTACTGAGAAAAATAATTTTGTCCACTCTAAGTGATGACCTGGAGACCCTTGAAACCATTCAGAGATGTCCACTGACTTCTCTGTGGTTTTGAAATAAACAGATTAATGAGATTTGGATTTTATATACGTACATAGAGTTAGATAGTGAAAGCCCAGCCTGTCACTGTGTTTCTGTAGGTCATTGCTGTCTTTCATGAGATTTCAGACATTCTTTTTCAGATTAAAATTGAAGTCCCTGAGTAAACCAGTGAAGTTCATTGCAGTAGAGTTAGTAGGAAAGACTTTTAGAAGTAAGTACCACTGTCTTTTGAAGCAATATTCTTTCTGCTTCTCTAAGTACGTGTTTTGTAGGTCAGTCATTTGAAGTTTGAGAAGCACTTTGTTTTGCACAAGATACATCCTTTGTCCTAAAAACAGCAGGTGATTATAGCATCATTTCACAAGTGTCCCAAGTGATTTAAATAAGATGGACACAGCAAGAGTCCTTTGATGAATAATTTTTAAAATAAAAGACCCCCTTCACTGTCTAAAGTTAAGAATGAACAACATGTGAAATATGATGGCTGTAGGGAAGTACAGAATTGAGTAAAGGTAGTCTATATTTTATTTACAGAATCAGCTGCTCACAAAAGGCATGGTGATCCTAAGGGACAAGATCCGGTTTTATGAAGGTAACTTGGACTTTAGCATGGCTATGTATGTCACAGGAGTTTTAGCAAATGCACTCTGGAGGCACTGGCATGCTTTCCACTATCTTCCTGGGACTATGGATTAGCATGTCTCAATCCACTCTTAATGTCTGTTGTTGGGTCCTGCCTTGGCTTTCTCATTAACCTTCATAAAGGGGAGGTGATTCCCTAGAGCGGCATTGAGGGAGTCAGGGAAGGATTGCCTCCAGCAAGGACCCTTCCTTCTTCTTCAGTTATATCCTGCTTAGGAAAAGTGAAAATAGACTGAGATATGTAATAAACGAAAAACTAAGCACAAAGATCCCAGTTAGTTTGAGTATCTGAGTCCAAAATAATGCTGTAGCTTGTTTTAAGAGTCAGAGCTGGAAGCATGGAAGTCTTGGAGCTCCCATTTGAAGCAGGGCTCACTTCCTGGGTCTGCAGCAGCAGCAGTCCTGCCCTCAAATCTCAGGGTGTCCCCATCCCATGGTTGGAGTTTCCCTCTCCACTTGGTGTTGAAGTTTTCGTAAGAGAAAAAAACCCCACACTTTGGAGGGGTTTTGTCCTGCAGAAGGTTTTGAAAATCACAGAATCACAGAATGGTTTGGGTTGGAAGAGACCTTAAAGATCATCCTGATCCACCCACCTGCCATGGGCAGGGACACCTTCCACTAGACCAGGTTGCTCCAAGGCCCATCCAACCCAGCCTTGGACACTTCCAAGAGTGGGGCAGCCACAGCTTCTCTGAGGCAGGGCCTCACCACCCTCAAAGGGAAGAATTTCTTCCTAATATCTAATGATTTATTCTTACATTTCTTTCATGAGTTTCAATTAACTTTTAGAAGCCCTGTGAAAAGTACCAAATGCATTTTTATGCCGTACAAAATGGACTATATTGTGCTTCATTAAAATGAGTATTTAGAGTAACCCAGTTTCCTGGAATCCAGCAAATTCTTGTGCTAAATGTAGCGATCTTTGCCTGACAGTAAAAAAAGGATCTATCCTTGATAGCACATGTGAATCACATTCCTTCATGTGCTCATCATCAACAAATCATAGGAATTCCTCCACAGCCCTCAGTAAAAGGCCTGCCCACCTAAGTCATTCAACTCTGCAGCCTTTCTGAGCTGCTATGCAGAAATCCATTACGTCTCAAAACAAGCTGCCCACGAAATGGAATAAGTGTGTGACAGTAAAGGCATGTTTACCTCAACAGAGTAATTTAACTTCATACTATTCTATCAGCAAGATTTGAAAAGGACCAGATTTATAAGGGCTTTTAACCTCACCTTGTGGGAACTAACAAATTTAACTTTTTAAAACTCTGCCTTCAGGGCGTAGTGGTTGGGCTTCTCCTTTATGATTGGATTTATATTTTGGAAGCACTTTGGTATTTCAGACACTAGTATTGGATGTTAAAATGCAAGGTTATTTTCGTGATTTAACCCCAGCCAGCAGCTCTGCCCCATGGAGCCTCTCACTCCCTTCCCTCTGTGGAATGGGGGGCAGAGTGGAAGGGTAAAAGTGAAAAAACTGGTGTGTTGAAAACATCACAAATTAATAGGTAAAGCAAAAACTATGCACACAAGCAAAGCAAAATAGCATTTATTCATTACTTTTCATGGGCAGGCAGGTGTCCCAGGAAAGGTGGGCTCCACGACACACAGTGGTGACTTGGGAAGACAAATGCAATCACTCCAAATGTCACCCCTTTCTCTGTCTCCCCCCAGATCTGTATGCTGAGCATGATACCATATGGTCTGGGATGTCCCTGTGGTCAGCTGGGAAAAGCTGTCCCAGCCATATCCCCTCCCAGCTCCTTGTACCCCCCCCAGGCCCTCACGGGTGGGGTGGGAGAGGAGCAGAAAAGGCCTTGGCTCTGTGCACGCCCTGCTCAGCAATAACTAAAACATCTTTGTGTTATCAGCACTGTTCCAGCCACTGCCAGCTACTAGGAAGAAAATTAAACTTATCCCAGCCAAAATCAGCACGTTTTATTATTATTATTATTATTATTATTATTATTACTACTACTACTGCTATTATTGTTATTATTACTACTGCTACGGCGGCTAGAAATTTTTGGACTTGGTTCCCTGCTGTATTTCATTAGAACTAATGCAAAACATATTTTTTTAAAAGGTTTTACAAATGGAAACAGAGAACACTCTTTTCAGTCTTGCACATGAGTGTGCAGGACACAGAGAACTCCTGCCTGCTGGTGCTGAAAATAAGACCTTGGTGTGTTCCACGAGCCAGCAGCTGCAGAGTAGCATGGTGATCCACATCTGTCACTGAAAGCACTTAAAGTCATCAACCTGGAAATAATTCAGGAGTTGCAGATTCACCAGAGCTGATGCTCTTCATCGTGCTTAAAAAGGCAGGGGGATCCAGTATCCCATAGTCAAGACTGGCAGTTGGCTAGCTTTGAGTGCAGTTAGCAGTGTCGATGCTTTCATGCATAATTGCTTTGTGATATGTGTGTAATTCTTGACAAAATATTCCCAGGCTGAAGCTCAAAGTAATGCTCTAATACGAAAATTAAGAACAGTATCAAATTCTGACACCAATAGTAATATTCACTGATTGTTACTGAATTTGCTTCCTGGTAAGTCTTATCTAAATACCTCAGAATCTCTGATGTGTTTATCTCCATAACACTTGCTGGTGGAGGTGCCAGGGGCATTGCTCTCCTCTCACAGTTGGGTTGGGGGCATAGGAATGGTAAAGAGCTTGTCCAAGGTCACACAGGCCATTTTGGGGAACAGGGATCTGAAGGCAGAACCCACCTTTTGAACCAGATTTCCTCTGTGGATCTCGGCTCCTGCATTTGTCTCTGTGTTGTGTAAAATGTTCTATGAGGAACTCAGTGTCTGACTTGGTTGTACAACCTGGCCAGAGCTTCTCCACATTCCACTGGGGAGGATTCCAGGTGGCTGCAGCTGGGGAAGGAATGGACCTGGAGGCGGCCTTGCTGTGAGGACCACAGGGAACTCACCCCATAGCAAATTCTAACTGCATCTCTTGAAAGTTACAGTAAAAATTAGAGCCCTAACACCATTGTTCTTTTCCATAGATCTTGGGTGAGTTTTTCAGTGCAAATGGAAAAGGGAACAGTAGAAAAGCTACAAGGGTTCAGTTTGAGCGGATGCTTTGCAGAGTGGTTTGCTCTGCTGCCCTGCAGCTTGAAAGGCAGGAGAGAGCACAGTGGGGTAAATTCCTCTGCAGGAATGCTTCCACATTTAACCTGCTGTGTCCTCCCCCTGCTCTCCACAGTCCTGTCCAGCAAATATTACTGCAAGCAGAGGACGTAACCTGGGCTATTACTCTTTGTTCTTCACGGAGTTTTCCTGAGTAACTTCAGAGTCTCTGAGTTTATTAAGAACATCAGATGAGTCACCAGAAAAGACAGAAACATGGAAGGATCTGATACACCAAAAGGAATACTAATTCCATACTGCTAATAGTAGCTGCTACATGATTAATCTTAGCATATAGTAGCAGATTCACATTGTTTCCTGAATGTTTTACTTTTTGCAGTTAGCTGGTTACAACCAAAACTGTTCACTTGTTTGTTTTGTGTTTTTGCAGGGCAGAAACTACTGGATACCTTAGCTGAAACCTGGGATTTTTTCTTCAGTGACGTCCTGCCCATGCTGCAGGCTATTTTCTATCCTGTGCAGGTGAAAAAATTACTCTATTATCATAGAATCTCGAAAAACTGGAAAAAGCAACTTTACAGGTTCATCAGCAGATTGATGCAATCTTTAATTCTCTCTCTTTGGGCCAACCTCCCAGTGCAGCTCTTCTGTATAGTCATGTCATGCAAATAAGTTACTCATGCAAATAGTTTGAAGTGCTTGGGTGGAAAAGATGAAGGGGAACTTTGAAAACAAAAGTGGAGTGCAGGGAGGCTGGTTAGTCCTTCTGCCAATCACACTAAAAGTCAAAAAAGATTATGAATGATAAACTGAAGTGTTGCACAGTGAAATAAGTGGAGCTGTGTTGATTTAAATATATGCATTTCCTTCTCTGCAATGTGAGTTTTGTCTTTGAAGTCTCTCCGCTTTTGAAAAGGAGTTGTATTTCTGAGATCAAATTCTATGCTATGGTAAATGGACAGCAACAGTCAATGGAGTTTGACCAGTTTAGATGAGCACAGATTTTGACTCTAGTAATTTTAAATACACAATAAATACTTGATCTTCTAATGTAGTGATGGCCAGAGAGTATTATTTGTCACGAAAGTCTCAAGGAAACCTGTACCAGATAGGTGTGAGTGATCTTTGCAGTTGCTCATAGATACCTACAGATTTTAGTGGGAACTTGGTGCCTGAATATATTTGGGGAAACTTCAGAAACCTTCTCCCATTTTTTTGAGTGGACTTCATGCCTAAAATGATTGCCCAAATGTTAATGATATTACCAATTGCATCTTCAGACAGTTACAGGTATGAAGTCTGGATTTAGAGGAAAAGCTGCTATTTCACACTGAATTTTATTCTGAAAGGGAAGAGCTCAGAAAACATATAGGGCTACTTCACCCATAGACTTGTGTCTTACCAGTAGAAAACCTAAAAAAATAGAAATAACACATTACTAAAAACATACTAGAACACAATGGGAGATCTAAGTGCCCTGTAATTTAAATCCAAGATATTTGAACACTTAGAGATATAGGTAGGGTCTAAGCCTTTTTTAATAAAGTACTTGACTTAATAATTAATAACTTAATAACTTAATAACGTAATAATTAGAACTTGTTTATTTGTTTTTGAAAATTGCACCAAATATCCCTGTTCTCTGTTGTGTTTCTTAGGACTCTTAAACCCTCAAGGTTCCTTTGGAAATTCAAGTAATTATTTCCATCTGATAGGGGAAAAGACTTGTGTTACTGAAATATTTTCAAAGGCCTAAGTCCCATGTAAATTCAAATAGATCTAGTTGCTCATGTTCTGGGGTTTCTTCCAAAAGCCCAGCTGGTGCTTATGTGCTCTTGTAAATTCTATTAATTAGCATCTGAAGCAGATTTGGGGCCTTCTTTACTGCGGTTTAAATAATTTAGAAAGTGAAATGGAATGGGTAGGGTTGGGTCAGGCTTCTTTATTCCAGACTTAAGTCAACACCAGTTGAATGCCAAACCTTCCATGTGTACAGCCATATATACCCAAGGAAAAACCCCTAATGACAGGAAGAGAAACAGTTTCACAGCTCTACGTAAGGCAGGCGCTGTTAATCTCTGCAGACAGAACTGGAATTGTATTCTTCATCTGCGAGTTTTCCTCAGTGAGTTTTCCTCAGTGAGAAGGTATTGTTGAACTGAAAACAGATGGCTTTGAAAATGCCGTATGAAACTTCAGCTCTGCTCCTGCCTTATAGTGAAGTCTCTCAAACTGTATCAAAAAGAGGATCCACAGGTGGGCTGAGTCAGGATTCCTGCCAAATTTGAAGACAGTAAACAGCAAGTACTCAAAATCTTACAAAATAATGGAAATTCAACCAAATAGCAGGCCTGCTTTTTTTTTTTTTCTTTTTAACTTATGATACATTTAATTTGTGATGTCCTGTTAAAATACAAAATATTCATAAGTTGTGCAGCTCTCATCCCACCCCAACGCTTCATCCTCTCCACAGGCAGTCAGACTCAGTCACTGTCTGTAGAGTTCATTACTGCCAAATCAAATTTACTGTGCAGTCTTGGGGGCTGCTCTCTGTCCTTTGTTATGTTTCCTTCGTGTTTCATTTAGGTTTACCATTCTTGTAATCTCTCAGGAGTGGAGGAAGGAATTTGAACAGAGGATTTTGAAACTCATTTTCACACTGCTCATAATCCGTCTTGCTTTCTTTCTGTTTCCTAGGGAAAAGAGCCCTCGGTTCGGCAATTGGCTCTTCTGCATTTTAGGAATATAATTACCCTCAATATAAAATTGGAAGATGCATTATCCCGTTCCAGAGCCAGAGTTCCACCATCTATTATTCAGATGCTGTTAATACTTCAGGTAAATTGGTTACTTTTCTCAGCCCGTCTTTCTGTATTGCATTGCTGAAGTCTTCTTAAACAGTCTCTGATTTTGCTCATTCATTGAAAACTTCTTACCCAGAATACCAGAGCTTCTGTGCTCCTGCGGTCATAATATCTAAATCCTAATATTCTAGTATCTAAATATCCTAATGTCTAGAGTCTAAACAATCTAATTGCCTAATATCTAAATTATCCAATAGTATAGTAATAATATACTCTATATTAATATTTCATATAGTATATAATATCTGATAATATAATAATAAATAATGTGACATATAATGGTATAAAAATAATATAATAATTGTAGTGTAATAATTAAACTAGCTAATTATCTAATATCTAAACATCCTAATATCTAAAAGTAGGGACCGTAGAGATGCCATAAGATCCAGAGGGTGTGAGAGTACAGACTTGTTTTGCAACTAGGCCTTGAAACATGAAGTTTTACAAGCTGACAAGTGCGTGGTGATAACATGATTTCCATTAGATGCTGTGTGTTGCTGCATTAGCAGTTCAGAATATGAAGCTTCACATCTGGAATAGGTATCAAAGTGACTATACAATTTATGGTTGAATCATGGTCTTACTTGGTCACTGGAACCAAATTCTATCAAAACTGGTGATACAAAAACATTAGGACCATGTACCGGTATTTGCCTTCAGAGTTAGATCTTTTTCTCTGTGTGTGTGTGTAGTAGTAGGAGAAACAAAATGGGGAATTCTAGGCAAAAGGCAATTTTAAGATATTTTTATTTGCTTAATTAAAGAAAAGCATGAGGTATGATGAAGAGAAAAGGAATGAGGCAGAAGGGAAGGAGAGAACCAGGAGTGGATTCTTAAAGGGTGAAGAAATTGAGATTTTCATGGCGTCTGATTTTTTATAAACACGTTTCTTTGCTCTTCATCACAGTATGAATTAGTTCTGTATCTGAAGTTGTTTTGAAGAGCAGGACAATTTAATGAGGTCAGTTTTGAAAATGGAGAAAAGGAGTAAGATTCTGTCTGCTGGGTCAAGAAATAGGATTTCACCTCTCAGTGAAATCAGTGATATCTCAGCTATCTCGGTGTCCATTAGTTGGAGTGTTTAATGGTGTGTTTAACCTGGTTGTCCCAGAAAAAGATCCTTATCCTATAGGAATCTCTACTTGGTCTTGTCTCCCTTCTCATAGCCCCCACCTTCCAAAAGCTTCTTGAAACTGCTGGCTGATTATGACACAATGACGGCAGTATGGGAGTTTCATGGAAACTAGTGTGTGGAGAGAGGAGAGAAGCTTCAGGGAAAAGCTGGAGGATGGACTTAACTGTGTAATGAGGCAACAAGGAATTCACAGTGATTGAACCATGAACCGAGCTGTGTTAGCAGACACCAGAGACTCCACACGAGGCAGTACTTTTGCAAAAACCTTCTTCACAGGAATATTCTTACCCCTCAGCCCTTGCGAGGTGTGAGGTAAAGTGTTCATTCTAAATCAGGCTTCAGCAGCATTGTTGCTAACAGGTCTGCAAGCTCTTTGGTTACTTTAGGAAGTCTGTGTTGGCTGTGGGCAGGATCTGGCTTTGAATGGATTCAGTGGTGAGCTGGCAACTGAGTAACATCCTAATTTTTTCTTTGCAAATCTGCTTTCTTCAGCAACCTGAAGTGTTAACACCCTGGATGCCTTTTTAGGGCAAAGGGTCAAATCCATTCTCGTTGCAAAGCAGTTGATGGAAATCAATAACCAAGTGAGAGGGAATTTGCCCCTGGGTGTTTATTTCTGCATACTTTGCCTATGGTTGTGTGGTGGGGATGGTGAAAATCTTTTCTCGGCAATAGCTTTGCTAAACTTGTGGTTTAAAATCTAATGGGAATTGCGGGAAAAGGTCAGAAGAAAATCTGGGAATTAGCTATTTACATACTTAGCAGTGTTAGTCAGTAGTTGGAATTCAGAGCAAAGCCGTTTTCTGAACTCAAATGTCATGTTAAACAAAAGCAAATTTTATACATTAGTGACATAATAGAATTTTCGCAATTTAATTGAACTCCATGTGTTAATAGGGCTGGAAGAGAGCAATTCAGCTGTCCAGCAAGCACATGGTAGTCTTGTGGGCTTTGATTTCCTGGACTGAGAGATGATGTCTTGGTGAGGATGTTGTCTAATACCTATTTGTGTCCACTGTGAATACCTCTTCCATAAGAAACTTGGTGACACTGGACCAGACTCCCGTGCATAGAAGATGATGCCAGTGATGTTGGCTCTGGACCAAGTGTTGAACTTCGTGCTAAGATTCCCTGTTTCTGTCCTTGACAGCCTTATGCAGCTGTGTGATGTAGTTAAGGAATAGCTCATGTTCTTTAAGACAGCAGTTGTAGTGTCAGAGTTTGAAATGCACTACTCTGTTCTGTTAGACTGGATTAAAGTGGCAGAGCTTTGGGAACTAATGCAGGGTGCATCTGGTATTACGTTTTAGCTTGTTATGGTGTAGGGGAAAAGCTCTGTTACTTTGTCAGGAGAAGACACTTTCCTGATTGGACAGAAAGGGACATTTTTTAAAGAGGAAATGGAAGTGCTCCATTTATAGGAGCAGGGATCAGTCCTCAGGTTAATTATTAAACTTGGGTTCTTCAGTTCAGTAGAGCTACTTCTCACCAGTGCTATAACCTGGTGTAATTACAAACCAGCGATCTTTCAGGAAAGAGAGAACTCTGGGAGGAATGATATTTCTGTTCTGTCAGTCAGTGTTAGTTTCATCATGGCTTGGAAGAAGGGCCTTATATCACTCAAACTGTGAGTTGCCAGCATAGCCTGACTCAGTTACAAAGCACAAACTGAAATGTTAATCCTTTGTGGCTGCTCACAGGCAGCATAAGCTGAAGTGCCTCCAGGATGCTCCTGTTTAAGTTGCAGGGAGTTCAAGAGCAGAGTCAAGAACTAAAACTGTTTTTCAGCACAGAATGATGCACAAGAGCTCAGTTTGAGTGAAATGAGGATACTGGAGGGAGAGGGGTAAACAGAGGAAGAGTTTAGAAAAGAACTTTCTGAACCAAAGAGAGCAAACTACCACTATCTGACTTGCTTCCCAAAGTATGTTGTCAAAGATTACCCCGGCTACTGGAACTGGAACATCTTATCTCCATGTATCTCTCCTGAGGTCTGAGAAAGCTGGAAGAGAAGAATTAAAGAGTGTTCATCTGCATCTTTCAGTTAACGTCAGGATTATTTGAATTCACAGAATCTCTCAGGGTGACCTGACATATTTGAAAAACCAAGAAGGGCACAACACAGTATCTCTCGTGCTGAGGGAGGAGGCCTCATGAAACATAACACAGTATCTCTCACGCTGGGGGATGAGGCCTCACTAGATGTAAGCTCTGAAGAAAAAAATAAAACCTGTGGTTTTCTCTTTGGCTCTCTGTGCCTAATTTGAACTCCCTTGCCTGTTGTCTCTCTCTGTAAAGGAAGACAAAATAAATACATAAAGCTGCCCAGTGTGACCTTTTTGTTATTTCTGCAAAGTTCCTTCCATTTTAAAGGAGTGGAAAAGTACACTGCAAGATCTGAAAGTGAAATGCAGAGAGTGCTGTTTTTCCATATCAGCAGCCACGCATCAAACCGAGGACAGCATAGTGGTTAAAAACAAAATACCCTTTGCTATCAGAAAGCTGCAGCTCTAGAGGTGCTGTAACACTGTGATTCCAGTTGCAGTCAGTTCTTTATGGCCAAAGGTTTTCACAAATGGTGGTTGCTTTTGGGAGGTTTTCTTACTAAGTCTCTTAGACCTGAAGCATAGGTTGAACAAAGTGGTGTGGGTGTGAGGTTTCCACATGCTTTTAACTTCTCTTTACCTTTGTCTGAGTTCCTGGTTTAGAAGACACAAAAAGAGGAAACCAATAAATAAATGTATTGTAGACCTTATTTAAATATAAATCACTGTATCAAAAACCTGTGCTTTCTCTGGGTTTGTGCATAAATTTGGATTTTTTCTTCCTTCCCGGTGAAAGGGTGGTTTGTGTGTGTTGTTTCCATCAGCCCCATAAGGAATCAGGTAAGAAATCTTGCAGCCAGGACACAAAGGGAAGAGCCCTCTGTTGCTATGTTCACACATGCAAAACTGAGAATCTGGCCCTCAAGATTCACACTTCAGAGTATTTTGTAGATACGTTTGTTTCTGTGCAATATTCTCTCTTTTTCTAGTTTATTTATTATCTCTATCAGCAAGTGCAGTTTGCAGTAGTTAAATTGACACAGGTTTGTTATCCTGGAATGAATTTGTATTGGTGGGATTTTTAACAAGGCATAGCATCTGATGAGGAGTACTTGTCATATTTAATTTGGAGTTTCTTCATATTGTTGTGTGTCTAGGGGCAGTGGTTGGGGGGCAGTGGTGGTTACTCCTCACCATTCCTGACTGGCAGGGGCTTGTTCAGTAGTACCTCCAGCATAGTCTATGCTTCTACACCACAGACCTTGATAGTTCTGCACTCATGTGGACCCTCTTTGTAATGAAGGACAATGGAGGTCAATTGCCATGTAAAAAGAAGAGATTTTGTTTTCAAATTGAGTACTCTCCAAAACTAGCTCTCAACATATTTGACAAAACCGTGTGTTGTCACTTAAGCAGTAGAAAAACAGGAAAGCAACATAAGATGGTGTAGTTTTACTTTGTTATATGTGAACCTGTCTCATGAACACCATGTCATAGTAATTTAAATGTGCATCTTGTCCCTCATCTTTAGCAGAAGGTTGGTTTTTGGGAACACAACCGTAAGTTTGTCCATACCAATTAAACACAATTGTTTTTGAAGGCAGTTTGCATTGTGTAGATTTCCTTTGGGTGTTACACTCATGGTGCATTTTAAGAGCACCTCACATTAAGTAAAAAAAGACAGTTCTGTGAAGGATACCAGTTACTTAACCAAAGGTATGTCTTCAGGTAGACTTGGTTAAACTAAAATAAATGTCTCCTGGAGTTTGCCTCTAGTGGTGAAACTGGTCTATTAAAACCAGTACGAGTATATTGGTAGGCAAATCCTTAATCCTTACCAAAATAGAGTGATATCAGTAAAATAATTCTTAACTTGAATTAGCATGTCATTGCAGACCCTATAACTTTGTTGAGTAAGAGGTTTTAACTAATTGCATTCATCTGTACAGATGTCTTTTGTGGACCCATTTGGGCTAGTAGACTATATCTGGCATAAAAGGTAGCATAGAAATTTTGGCTGTTGAAAAATTCTAAGCAGGAAGTGTTCCCATGGTGCAAGAATCCTTTGAGTTGGGGTGCTTTAATACTGTAATTCAGGAGTTGTCTACAGGAGGAATTGAAGAAAGTTTATCTAAGCTACCTTTTAAAGAAAATTAATTAAACCTCATTAGAACTCTGTATGGACACTCATTCTGAGAATTAAAGGAGTAGGAAGGAAGGCAATTAATGATGCTTCAATTCTCCATCAGAGGCCTAAGCACAATTTAGCTTAACAGATTTCTGTTCTTTATTCAGTTAGTATAATTTCATTTCCCTGAATGACACCAGATAGACAAAGGCATGAGGGAATAGTGGCTTTTGAATTGCCCAGGGCAGTACAGGTGGGGTCCTCAGGAGCTGGCATGCACTTCTTGACTGTTTGCATGGACGGTAGAGCTTTGAGCCATCCCAGGTGCCACCAGCACCCTGGGTGGTGTTTACCAGCACCTGGCACAAAACGTTTGCTCTCTGTGACTGAGCTGTGTCCATGCAGGTGGCAGGGGCAGCCAAGCCTGTGGCTGGGGTCGCTGCTGCAGCACGTCCCATTC
Source organism: Cnemophilus loriae (assembly GCA_013397755.1). Taxonomy (NCBI): domain Eukaryota; kingdom Metazoa; phylum Chordata; class Aves; order Passeriformes; family Corvidae; genus Cnemophilus; species Cnemophilus loriae. Next base: position 15,508 of record VZTF01009103.1, on the reverse strand, counting down.
TGTCCTGCTGGGATTCACTGGACACTGTTCACAAGAAGAACATCGAAAGTGATTTCTAACAGAAAAGCTGCATGGGGTCATTTCCTAGTGTTGCAAACATGGTCTTTCCTGTGGTTTTTGGAGCCAGGTCACCATCGGTTCCCAGGCAAATGTGCACGGAACTGGGGCGGGGTGTGCAGTAGCTTGGCTAGTCCCTGAACAGGTGCCATCAGGCCTCTACCTTCTCACTGCCCAAAGCTCTCTGTCTCGGCACAAGGTGAGTAGAGAAGCTTCCTGCCAGGAGATTAAGAGGCAGCCCGTGTGCTCATTCTTCTGCTCCATGAGCCTTTCCTGTGGCAGAGAAGGAACTGCACAGTGCTCGCTGCATTTTGAACACTGGTACTTGCTGATAGCACAGCTTCCTCTCCCATCATCTTGCTTGCTGCGTTGTCACCTTTTACCTTCCCATATGTTGCCTTCTGACTCTTTTCCTCCCTGACTCAATTTTATTTTTCCATTGGAGTGATTCCTGGGGTTTTGGTGCTTGCCTGTTTCTCTCTGTATGCTACAGAATTTTATTATTATGGGTAAACATGTTTCCATTTAAGCTAACAGAGTGATCAAAATAAATTATATAAAATGTCTTAGCTTTGGCCTTCTCCGCAGAAGGTGCACTGAGAAGGGAAAGAGTTGTGAAAGGTACAGAACTGCCTTCTCTGGCATACCACCAAGCCCCATCCCCAAGCTTTTCCTCTCCTGGTCTGTGGTTGCCAGTGCCAGAATCAGTGGCCCATGCATACAGCATGGTGACACCACACTGGTGGCACAGCGATGTCTGCAAAGGGCAACTGCTTTGTGGTGTATTTCTTCCAAAAATAAAAAGGCTAATTTGTTGTAATTTGCTAAAGATAGGGGAATGATGGAATGAGTCTCTTGGTGGCATCTTTTCTCCCATGGTGAGTAGGCACTGTTAATATCCTTCTATCAGTAATTTCATAGTCTTACCCTTAGTTTTGTTGCAGCTGCAGAAGAAACAACTATGTGACAAGGTGATATGTGAAACATACTGTGAAATTCATTAACTTGCCACTACATAATTATTACAAGCAATTAAAAGGTAAACAGATAATCATGTAATAGAGCAGGATTCAGATTACATTATTTGATTGAAACCGTTATCTGTTGCGAATCTTCTTCTGTTTCCACTGAGCTACATGGCAGAGGCAGCAAAACTTCTGTTGCACAAGGTTACAGTGATGTGACAGATCGTGCCAGGTGTGTGGACAGTTGTGCCCAGTGCCCCCAGTTATGGCTTTGGCATGAGCAAAGTGGCTGGCCATGGCTGTGGTTTGGCTGAGAATGACCATCCATCAGGAAGAGGGTAGAAGCTGTGATGGGACAAGGCAGGTATGCAGAGAGGAAACGTGCTCTTGAGAGTGGATCCAGAGGCCTCTGGTTTGAAGTCATTAGGTAGGGCCTTGTGCTTTAGTGCTTTCTGATCCAAATGCAAAGCAAAAACCAAGGATACTTCCTCTGGCAAGAGGAAGAACCATCATTTAGCCTGGCTGAAATCTGTCGGAAAAGTGCTTTGCAAAATACAGTTGTACTTGGAGTGGCTGTTGCATAAAAGCAATTAAATTTCTTCTGAGGAAGCTAAGAGCTGTTAGCTGCTTCTGTTACTAGACACCAGGTATCTCCAAGCCTCCTTTATTGCTAGATGAGAGTCTTCGTGTGCTGGGCGCTGTATAAATACAATGGAAACATGGTCTCTGCACTACAGATTGTGCAGCCTGATACACGAGAGAGTAGATGTATCTGGATGGACAAACAGGGAATGGAAGGAAACAAGGACACAAGTATCATAAAAGTGATTTTATGACTGTTAATAATGCATCACTGACCTCAGTGGTCAGAGGTCCCCTAGAGGCCTCCCTGTCCTCTTGTTATAGGTTGATTGTTGGGCTGCAAGAAAAAAATACATCCCTCATTCCTCCTGTATCACTCATGAGCCTTGTTTAGTTGAAGAGAACAAAATCTTGGAACAACCAGTGGGATATTTCTATTGTTTCTCCTCTGAACCATGTGAGAACAGCTGTCTAGGCAGTATGAAGTTAATGCAGCTCTGCTAAAGCCCTTGTGTAGTAGAGGTGGAATTGGGCAATAGTTGCCTGAAAAGCTCTAGAATATGGCTGTACATATAGTCATGTTGATAACGTTTAAAACAGAAGCAAGGGGAAGGCTTGCTACGGGGAGGTGGCTATGCGATACTACGTGGGTTAAATTAAAGCACTAGTCAGCACTGAGGGGAAAAAAACAGATTTTGTTTCAGTAGTAGTCATATTGCCAAGAGGTGGGTTAGGGCATCTGTTGGTTTCCATTGCATGTAGCTCTCTATGGTTGTTGTAAGAATTCTGAATACTGCTGAATTTTGCCAGAGCATGGAGTTGCCATGTCCTTGGCAGGTGATGGATGAGGGAAGGTCAGCCCTTCAGAGCCACTCCTGTGATCACATCCCTAATCCACAGACTGTTTGTGTTTGGGTAGTGCACTGGCTGTGAACTCAGATTTTGTATGCTGGTATTTGCTTTCTCTACACATTGGGTTGCTGAGAGAGGGCATTGGCTCTAGATCCAATCAGTTACTTTCCAAGTATTTTGAATTGGCAAAGACTTTTTAAATGAAATTAAACTGTTATATAGGAATGTGTTGCTTTCAGCAAAGCTTTTGCTACAAGCCAGGAGGGCTGCCTCAGGCCCAGGCTTCCAGGCTCCTGGACTCCTAAACTTATGTGTTCTGTGATTCATGGAAGCTCAGCCTCCTCAAGAGTAACTGCAAAGTGTCAGGATAGACAGATGATCTGCTGCTTTCTGGCTCACAGGGATGAGTACTGGTGATGAAAATGGTGTTGCTACCAGAAATAGCAAAAATTAAAAAAAATCTAGAAGGCACAGCTGACATGTCTGCTCAGTCTATTCAAGTGTATTTCAGAAAAGAATAAAATTCTTGGAGTAGATTCAGTCACCTTTGAAGGGTGAAGCAGCTTGGAGGATGCTCATTAATGATTTAAAAGGGGAGTGTGACTGAAAGGCAATGTCAGAAAGCCTCACAGTGGGTAACAGCAATCAAGTTAATGTTTGTGGCTCTTCAAAAGCTTCACTTGAATGTCTCTTCAAAACAGTTTAGATGCACTGAGGGAGAGCTTTGCCATCCTTTTTTCTCTTTGAGTAACTGCCTGAAAATAAATGTAAGATGGATTTTCCTAAAATAAATGAGAAAACACCCAAGACTGGATAAAAGTCTTGAATGCTCAGACTTAAAAAGTCATCAATTCCCCAGCAAGGTTAGATGAGCTTAAAGTGTGTAGATCAGCAACAACTTCGGGAGGGAGCCTAAAAAAATGAGAAGATTTATTCTCTTGGACATTAAACATCACATCTTATTAATTGGCAGCTCACAGGTGATCTCTGCATGGGGCTGCACATGCATTTCCGTGCATGTGTGTATTTGCCTGTGAGTGTAATGTGACAGTCCTAAAGCATTTGTGAATGCAGATAAACTAAGTCCAGCTCAAATGTATTCCATAAACAGCTCTTCAGATACACTCATCTTTGTGTTGATTCATTTGTTCAGTTGTTGGAAAGTCACAGGAGCTTATTTGGCTGCTCTGGCTTGTGCCCAGGGGCGTCACTTACGTAGGAATCAGACAACCTCTAGCCCTAAACCTATAAAAGGACGAAATGCCTACCATTATTTTCGTTGGGTCTTTATTAATGAACTGGCTGCTCAGCAGAATCCTAAGCACTGTATTTAAAGTTTCAGAGTATCTTCCTTACTTTCAATCATTTGATATCTTTTACTGGTCCTTATCTTCTGCTTTTTCTTTTGCAGTCCCATATAAAATGTTTAATGATAATTTAAAGAAACATAAGACATTGGCTGTCTGTAGGTCAGGCAAAGACTAGCCGGCTTTTAGTGTTTGGTTCTTTCTGGAAAGAAAAATCCTATTGCTAGCTATCCTTGTGCAGCCAAGCCATTTGAAAAACTCGTCAGCTGAACAGAAACCATGGCTGGGTGTTTTGTCTTCCTTATCTTTTGTCTGTGCCTCAGTGCCACCATTGAAAGGAAGGAAGAGACAGAGCAGCTTCTCATACTGACATTGACATAATTCGGCACTTGCTGGAGATTAAAGTGAATATGACAAAATCTTTCTTTCTGAGGCAGTAACAGGGATCTGAAGTGCTGACTTCTGTCAATATGGCAAAGGCAAGCTCCTCTGCCTCTCCCTCCCATGATTGCTGTTGCTTTGAGAAAAGCAAGAGGTACAGGCTTTACCAATATGCCAGTGCCTTAGGATAAAATGAAGAGAGGAAAAAATAATGTGAGGCAGCGCTATCAAGGGCTCATAACAATACAGCCATGAATTATGCAGTTGCATCTGTCCAACATGTGCAAAAAGGATACCAATGCCTAGGAATGAACATGTAATGCATAAGGCACAGCTTCCTGTGGTTGTAAACTGTTATAAAATTATTAACCTAACAGGGGTTATTCTGACTTAGAGCATATAAGAATGTGATGTACAAGTCCTGCTTTTCCTGCTTCATTCCACCATGAGATAATACCTGTTCACAAACACACATAATACAGTCTGAGAGGTTTACTGAAAGTGAGTCCATTGTGAATTCTCAGCCCCCTCCACTGGGCTCAAAGAGCCTTCTCAGAGGTCAAACTACATTCTTCCAGCTTGTTCCAGTCTGCAAAGGTGTGACTTCTGTTTCCTTCCAGCCCAGGCACGTTTTCTTGTTTTGCCTTTGGACTGTGGCAGAGGAACCTCCATGGGGAAGGGGGCACATAGACTTCCAGCAGATCAGGTCAGGTTAGTCAACACAGGCTTCAACAAAGCAAAATTTAGTCCCTGCTTGAAGCAGTTTTGAATCTGTTTTGAATCTGTTTCCTAAAGTGTAAAAAATGTCAGAGTTGTTTGCTTGGGATGAAAGTAGCATGAGTCATCAGGGAAACCCAGGAGGAAGCACCCAAAATTTTCTAGCCTGGCAAACATGGACAAGTGGGCTAGAAGCAGGAGCCCATACATTAAACTCTCAGCCCTTGTCCCTTGCTCCCAGTCACTTGGATGCAAGGCATTTCATTACCCAGATGTCTCTCCAGAGTGTATCAGTTGATCTTGTAATCCCTCACAGTGAGCTTACTCAGCACTTTTATGGGACTTGAAGCTCTCAGATGTAGAGTCCTCCAGACACGCTGAGCCCTGTTGAAACTAGTAGAACATGCGCTAGCAGTGTGCCCTGGCTGCAAGGAAGGCCAGTGGTATCCTGGACTGCATTAGACAAAGTATTGTCAGCAGGTCAGGGAGGTGATCCTGCCCCTCTGCTCTGCACTTGTAAGGCCATACCTGGAGTGCTGTGTGCAGCTCTGGGCTCCTCAGGACAGGAGAGACATGGACCTCCTTGAGAGAGTCCAACAAAGCACCGTGAAGATGGGAGAGGGACTGGAGGAAAAACTGTGAGGAAAGACTGAGAGAGCTGGGGCTGTTCAGTCTGGAGAAGAGATGTCTCAAGGGCATCTTAGTAATTATTACAAATACCTGAAGAGAGAATGTAAAGAAGATGAAACCAAACTCTTCTCAGTGGTGCTCAGTGTCAGTGAGCACAAACTAAAACACTGGGAGGTCCTCTGAACATCCGGAAACATTGTCTTTGAGGGTGACTGAGCAGAAGGATTCAGCATTGCATTTACCCACCTCCTAAATAGAGAAACTGCAAGCACACAAGAAAAGCACTTTGCAGAAGTACCAAAGAGATCCATCCTCTCCTCTGTTCAGAGGACTCAGTAGTTAAGCTGGTTCTTTATTTCTGGAAACTAGTTATTCTATCAGTTATTGACAATCTTCATCTTGATGGTTAAATAATTTTTAGCACAGATTGTTTATGCTTAAAGGCTACTGCAAAGTCCCATGCAGCAAGTTTTTACATCCCCGTTTGCCAGAAGCATCAGCATATTCTCCAAGAAAGTCTGTACTAAGCATGCCCTATTTCCTTTCTTTGCCTGTGCATTTCTCCTGCTATCACTGTTAGCAGGAAAATGTCGAATTTAGTTAACTTTTAGTCTCACACTGCATGTCTGATTCTATGCATCGCGTTACCCTTGGTGTCGAGATAGCAAAGGCTGAAAAGAATCTATTATCACATCTGATACTTCCATGAGTTTACTCATTAGTTTGCATTGACTGCATGTGTAAGTGGAGGCCACATGTTGCAACACAAATGTAGTATAATACTGCTATATAAATTTGTGTAATACTGTTGGAGTTGCTCTGCAGGACTGACATCCAGGGAACAAGGTGGGCATTGGAGGTGAGAGAGCCCAGTATGTCCTCCTGCTTGTGTGTGAGTTCCTGCAGTGGGTATAAGAGCGAGATCTTTTGAGTTTTTCCTTAGAGTGCTGTGCATGGCCACTGAAGATGGAGGGCATATGAACAGGAGACTTCCAGGACGATGCTCTGTGGTGCAGTAAGAACAGCAGCTCTGAACAGCTGTGCACTAGAGGAAGGCTTCAGCTGTTGGGCAACACATGCTGCTCCAAGAACCACTGTGGTCTCCTCCGGAGCATATGCTGGACGCGTTTAGACAATGAAGCAGTGCTGTAGAGCAAACAAAAGTTATACATACCTGGCGACAACTCCTGAGGCCTCTTCTCAACCAAGTAAACCATAATGTAGCTTCGCTGCCATAGGCTTGTCTGTGAGCAGTCTGTGATTTTGTCTGGAAGATCAGTACAAATTGGATGATTGGCTGTAAAGTATGTGCATCTGTCTCTTCTAAGGAAGATGGAGGACTGCAGATCTCCATCTGGAATGTGACCCACAGTATAACTGGGAGCATATGCTGTGCCACTGGTAATGTATGTGGCAAGGACTAGTGACCCGTTTGTCTCCAGTTCCTCCCCATGGTGATTTCTTGCCTGCCCTGAGGCAGGGTTGGTCTGTGTTACTCAAGTTCCAGAAAGCTGTGATGCAGTGAAAGTGGGATAACAAGTAGTCCTGACCTGTAAGGGCACTGGTTTCCAAATGCCTCACAAGCGAGGCTGCTGCTCTCTCTTTGACTATAACAAGCAGCACATCTTGCTGTTTATATCTTGCTGGTATGTGGTCACCAGGGTGTGCACTGCAGTCTGCACATCCTTACCAATTCTCCACCAGCAGTGTTGGCTGAATAATGTGTTTTCACTACAGATATTATTCTGTGTCTGCCTTGTGATTTTTAATTTCAGTTTTCCCTGGGAGTGGTTGGGCAACGATTGTTATCCAGGATGTGTCAGATTATCACCATTGCCTGAGTGTTTCTTTCAGTCATATAGAGTTTTTCTTTTGTCCAAGGAATCTGCTGCTTTTAAGCAGAAAATAGTTACATTTCTTAGCTGTTTGCCTATGTTGTTAAGATGGGCAGTACATGGGCAGTATAGGACCTCACTTTGCTTTCAGAACTTACCCAGTAAATGCTTCTGGCAGTGTTTCCTTTCACATAGCACCAGCTCCGGACTGTTTCAGCATTTTGTTGGTAGACAAGGGTGAGTCCAGCCATCAAGGGTGCCCCTGTGTCCCCATAAGGAGGATGCCCCGAGGTCCAGAGTGTGTTATGTGGCCATGAGCTGAGCCATACACAGTCACTTCTTGTCCGCGGGCAGAGGACTTTGCTCTTCTGTTCCATTAAGTCACCAAGAGTGATCATTGCTGAAATGACTTTGTTAAATAATCCAGAAGTTTGCCTTTTCCTCCTTTCTTTCCCTAGTCCAGAAGTTGGTAACCTAAGCACCAAGACATGCTGTGCATCCCTTGGTGCTGTGTCTGTTCCTGGCAGGGCCTGGGGCTTGGGTGCAGAAGGTCTGCTTTGTTTGTTCCCCTGGGTCTGGAGGAACACAGATTTTATTTATGGTTTTTTTTATTCTTTTTTATTTTTCATTTAAAAGCTATCCAGCAGTTTGTCAGTTGAAGCAGAAGACAATCCTTTGCACCAATACTTACTCATGTACACACGCTGATCAGCTGAAGTGTTAAAGCTCAAGGTGAGTGCTCCAGCCTTTAATCAATGACGAGTCATTGATTTAGCACATCCACAAGTTTCAGGTGGGCATGAAGTAGTTCCTCCATTGCATCCAGTTTTTAGAGTACCTTTAGACACTGGAGATACTTTTCAATATATAATTTATTACGTAAATGATCTTTTAATAGTCTGTGCTAAAGAGGGAAGTGAAAAGCAACTGAGCAATACCACCATTTCTAGATGTTACAGGTGGTGGGTACTATTAGTCAGAACTGGAAAACACAGAACCTGTGACCTTTTATATGTACTCAGTGAAACACTGAGTTACTGCTAGTCAATTAAAATCAGTTTGGGTATTTAATAGTTGTTTATGATGATTTTCATACGCAGATGAGTGAGGAGTTACTTGAGGCAACGTGTGTGCAGTTGTCCAGCAGAACTGGTAAAGGTGAATGCAGAGAGGCTCATGTAGCAGAGGAGCTCAGAGATGACAGGGGGCTTGCCTACGGACTGAAAGAGGAGCTTGGGATGGATGTGGGGTATTATGAAACAGCAAATGTCAAAGGGACAAAGCAAAAGGTTAAAATGGAAGGAATCAGGCATGAGAGAGTGATGGCCAGATGGAGATCCAGCTAAGGCCCTGAAGTGGAATTACGGAAGTCAAACATCAATGAAAAGCAGCTGGGTAGCAAGAACAGCCAGCAGCCAGGCTTGTCTCTGGTCTCTTGCCATATATGAGACATCCCTTTGAGGTGTGTCTGATGGCCAGAGGATGTGATAGCTTTAGCTGTAGCTCTTTTGTCTCCAGCTATTGTGAATTCTGTGCTTAGTTCTCTGGTCTGGTGCATTGCAGGATTTTTAGGGTAAATAATTTTTCCATCAGTGTAACCCACCAATTACCAAGATTTCAAGGCAGTTGGATGGCGTGGTGAATATACCATTCTTCTGCTAGTGGCCACCAGAAATACTTAAGAAGAAAATTTCATCTTTGTTCTACATAGTACTGTGCTAGCAAACACTTATGAATGGGCTGTGATTCCCAGAGCAGTGGGGCAGAAGCTGCTCTGTGATCCAGGAGCTCCCGTGTAGTGGGTTGGATGCCAGGCACCCACCAAAGCCTCTTATCACTCGCCTCCACAGCTGGACAGAGGAGAGAAAATATAAAAAAGGGTTGAGATAAGGACCAGGAGAGATCACTCATCAAATACCGTCACAGGCAAAACAGAGTCTAATTAGAGATATTAATTGAATTTATGGCTAACAAAGTCAGAGCAGGATAAAGAGAAATAAAATAAAACCTTAAAAACACCTTCTTCCCACACCCCTCCTTCCCAGCTCTACCTCCTACCTTAGCATCACAAGGAGACATGGAATGGGGGTTATTTATGGTCAGTTCATCACCCACTGTTTCTTCTGCTACTCAGGGAAAGGAGTCGTTCTCTGCTGCATTATGGGGTCCCTCCCACGGGAGACAGTTCTCTATAAACTTCTCTGACGTGAGTCCACCCCACAGGCAACAGTCCCCCTCAAAGTGCTGCAGCGTGGGTCACCCTACCATGGGGTACAGTCTTTCAGGGACAGGCTGCTTCAGCATTCTGCCTCCTCCNATGGGGGTTATTTATGGTCAGTTCATCACCCACTGTTTCTTCTGCTACTCAGGGAAAGGAGTCGTTCTCTGCTGCATTATGGGGTCCCTCCCACGGGAGACAGTTCTCTATAAACTTCTCTGACGTGAGTCCACCCCACAGGCAACAGTCCCCCTCAAAGTGCTGCAGCGTGGGTCACCCTACCATGGGGTACAGTCTTTCAGGGACAGGCTGCTTCAGCATTCTGCCTCCTCCTTCCACAGGCCTCCCACAGGGTCACAGCCTCCTCTCAGGCATCCCCCTGCTCTGGTGTGGGCCTCCTCCATGGGCTGCAGGTGGATCTCTGCATCCCCCATAGATCTCCACGGGCTGCAGGGGCACAGCTGCCTCACCATGGTCTGCGCCGCGGGCTGCAGAGGAATCCCAGCTCCAGTGCCTGGAACACCTCCTCCCACTCCTTCTCACTGACCTTGGTGTCTGCAGAGTTGTTTCTCTCGCATATTCTCACTCTGCTCTTCTCTGGCTGCAATTACAACTGTGCAAAAGCTTCTTTTTTCCTTTTTTCTGAAATACATTATCACAGAGGCGTTACCACCATTTCTAATTGTCTCAGCCTTGTCCTGTAGCACATCCGTCTTTGGAGCTGCCAGAGACTGGCTCTGCCAGACATGGAGGAAGCTTCCAGCAGCTTCTTGCAAAGTCACCCCTGTACCTCCCACCCTGCTACCAAAGCTTTGCCATGCAAACCCAAAGCAGTTGTATTTCATTATTGGTCTGTCTGCGCAGGCTATTAATGGTGGGGATTTGCCACCTCTTTGCTCCCTAATACAGGTAAAAAGGAGATCTGCAGTCTCACATCCAGTTTTTGGGATAAGAAGCGAGAGGAATAAGCAGCAAAGCATGCACAAACCCATTCTGCCATGTGCCAGGTTTCCACGAGACAGGAACATAACACATCCTACCTCTGCTCACAAAAGCGTGGGAAGCCTAAAATTCTGCATCCTAATTTAGTCAGGCTGTCTAATGATATGTACCGAACTATCAGCAGCCTAAATAGTTTTTCATGGCTGCCGTTGTCTTTGAGGATTGCTTCGTGTCTGGGTTTCTTACCAGAGCCTGAGGAAAGGAAGTAGCCAAGACTAGGTGAGAAATGGTGTAAGGCAGGTGATTAATTTCTGGATTCCTTTGCGACTCACAGCCAGGGCACCTCCCCAGTGGGCTGGGCTTGGGCAGCCTGGTTTACAGTCACTTGGAAGGGCAGCCTGGTTTAGTCACTTGGAAGGGCTGATACTACCTGGTGAAATGTTAGGTGTTTTTTTTAGAACAAAAAATCAAAGTATTTCTGTTATAATGGTAAATAAAGAGCCCGGGGGATTTTGCAGCAATGACTACCTAGTTGCAGAGGGACAGAGGCTGCAGGCAGGTTTATATCCTCCACTGAGTTGGAGCGATTGGCAGGATTACTTGCCTGCATGTTCACTGCTTTGAGGGAAGAATAGGGTGGGAGAAATTAATGTAATAGGAAACAGAAGTACGGACTTGTGATTGTGGTTATTTTGTTGCCATGGTAAAACAAAGCAAGGGCATTTGATGATTTTTAAAAAATTATTTATTTAAGGAAAAATCGTGGCAAATGTTATCAAAACAGAGTTTATGTTTCTGGCAACTTTACAAGTCAGGTAGCCTGTGCCTAAATACAATGTTAATAATGGCTTAGCAGTATTTTTTGTTAAAACTTATGTTCATTTAAAAAAATCTTCAAAGCACTCCATATTTGGTGAACAGCATATAAAAGGTTAAAGTAATGAACATTGAACGTGTTTTAAGATTCTCCTTGAGAAGGACTCTTCACATCCTTAAATGCCTGCCTGAGGTGGCCTCCACTTTAGGACTTTAAAGCTTAAATAAATCATATATACAGAAGAAATTCTTCCCTGTGAGGGCTGTGAGGCCCTGGCACAGGCTGCCCAGAGAAGCTGTGGCTGTCCCACCCCTGGTAGTGTCCAAGACCAGATTGGATGGGGTTTGGAACAACCTAGTCTAGTGGAAGGTGTCCCTGCAGGGGATGGGATGAGATAAGCTTTAAGGTCCCTTCCAACCCAAACCATTCTCTGATTCTATGATTGTACATATTGAAAAAGAAAGCTGTGGCCTTATGTGCTTGGGTACAAATCTCCCAGCTATTCTTCTGAATATACCTGTTTACTCATTTATTCTTTGCTTTGTGCTTTCACAAGAAGCCTTTGTGCCCTTCAAAAGCTCAGTAGGAGTTCGTGATTAATTAACAGAATTAACAGGGATAGAAACCTGAGCAGTTTCGTGCATCCATACTCGCTGGAATGATTGTGGGTTTGACTGATGGGGTTTTGTTTCCAAACACAACAGTTTTATTCCAATGCCACACTCAAGTGTAGCAGTGGGGCCCATGCGCATGGCTGGTGCTGTAGTTCAGCAGATGGGGCAGAGTCTTCATAAAGTAGATACATAAATAACCTGTAGTCTTTAAGGATGTGGCCCTTCTGGGAGTGCTTACATGTTTACATATCAAAACCAGTCATGCCTAAGGCCCTTTTAGTGCATTTGAACTACTATAGAAAATTTTTGGTTTCAAAACCATTTAATTAAGGTTAATGAAGTTTGGAACTTGGGTACTGTACTTCATGCAGTAATACATGTCTTTGTTCTTGATAGATGTCTTCCATTTGCAACACTATTCAAATATTCAGGACTCAAATCCCCCTTCAGAGTAGGCAGACTCTTGTCATATGATGACCTTTCCAAATGGAGACATAATGAGGTGACTCTTGTTGCATTTTGAAACACTGTGACCAACATGAAGATTTGATCCAGCAGTTCCACTCTTCCAAAAGTACTAAGGTGCTTGCAGATATTTGATATTGAGCTATTTTGGCCCTCAATTGCAAAATAAATAGGTCAGGCAAGGCCTTTGAATGGAATTTAATAGATGCATCTCACACTCACAGAGAAGCATGAAACTCTCCTGCTAAAATGAAATTGGGTTCATGAAAAGTCACAGTTATCTTTTAAAGTAAGTTTTCACAGGTCTCCAGAGCAAATATTGCATTAAAGATACAGGTAGAATCTCTGTGTTACTGATAAGGCTCCAAGTTTTCTTTTTTCTCCAAATTGTGATGGAGCTTCTTGTAAGCTAAGCAGCCAGCCTTATGGCTTTTACTTTCTTTATTGCTTCATAGTGACATACTGAACTAGTAAGGCATTGAGCAATAAGTACAAGAAGAAGCATAAGCTGTCAAAGTAGCAGGAAAATACTTCATTTTTATTATTTTATTGGTGACTTTTAAGTCTTGTCATCATTTTTTCAGAAACTGTTATGACACAGCCACCCAAGTTGGCTTAACTCTAAAGCTCATTTTGTTTGCCTTTATAAGCACAAATTACTTAAAAATTTGGGGAAGGATCTATAAAGGACTTCATATACTTACTGATGTAAGTACGTGTACAGATGTCTATACATACTTATCTATCTATTTATCTATCTTTACATGCAGATATATGAAACATTTATAATAACTATACTTTCCTCCATTCCTAAACTTCTACCAGAAGTGCCTTTCTACTGGATTTGGTGTTACACAAACAGGTCATTGCACATGTGACACAAGGGACGGAGTAGAAACCTCTAGTGGGGAAACAGGAGTTTAAATGCACCTTTGGGCCTGGTGTCTAAATCAAAACAAGCTTCTTCCAGGCTCCTAAAGCTTGCTCTGAGTCTACAGACACTTCTCTAGGCTACCTGGGCTGGGGTGATTCATAAATAAGTGACAGTGTCATTCAGATCATATAGAAAGTTTAAACTGGGAAAGCTGAAATTGTCCTTGCTGAACTTCGGGATGTACTTGTATTTGGTAAAATAAAGGCCCAGAGGATGCTTGTCATTGAGTAGCACAGCAGAAAGGAAGGCAGGAAATCCACTGTTTTGGAGGGTCAGGACAGGATCTGCACCCTGTTACGCTCCTGCTCTGACAGAAGCTCCACAGCAAGTAAATGGTTTACAGGGATTGCTCCATTAGGCACCTGCAGGAAAGATTCGAACAATGGTCAATGCAGGAAGGATGTCACAGGTGATAGAGCATGTTTATGCCAAAGCACAGAGCAGAAGTCAGCACGGCTCCAGTGAACACCACATATTTTACGAGTTTTCAGTATGTTTTTAAAAGAGTCCCTTGGAATGCAGAGCTGAGGATTAAAACTAATACCGAGTGATTTTACACTGTAAAGATAGAATTCTGTGGCCTCTTCACTTCAAAGGTGGTAACTAAACGACGCTGAAATGAAAAAGAGGTGGAGATTAGCACGGCTTTGAGAGAGCAAGAATGAAGGTTGAGGGCAAGACTGGAGAACAAGCTGATGCAGTTGGATCAGCTGCTGACGGAGTTGGGATTTTGAGAGAAGAGAGTGTTTATCAGGAGCAGAGAGCCAGTGGGCTCTCCAGGTGCAGCAGCTGCAGGACAGCAGTGGTGGAGATGTGCCTGCATAGCTCCCTGGCCCCATGATGGAGGGTTGTCCCGGCAGCTGTAGCTTGGGGGTCGAGTCTCCATCCTCTCAGCTTACCACAGGAGCCTATCCTAGCCCAGCAGAGCTGCTGGAAGCCTCCTTGTATCCCTGCAAGAGCAGCAGTCCATCCAGAATATACCTCTGGCTTTTGAGGAGTACATCAGGGAAGGAGGAGTGTAGAGCAGAACATATAATTCACAACCAAAAGAACTCTTCAGACCTGAAAGCTGGTAGGAAATCAGACAGTGTTAAGGTGCAACTAAGCAAGGACACTTCTGTTACTCATACAGTTCTGCTGGTGGTAGGAGTTGTTTTGTGGGCAGCGTGGCACTAGTGAGTTACTGGGGTTTGTCAGGAGCCAATTTAGTTTTGATTTGTCTCAACACTGATTGTCAGAGGCATGTGGGAGAGGGGATGCACATGGGCCACGTGAAGGAGACAACTAGAAGAAGATGGGAGAAAGCCTTGTCCTGGGAAGTACTTAGCCTGGCAACCATTTCATGTCTCACATGGGACAGGCAGTCAGCAGGGGACACTGTACTCCCCAGAGACGCTTCTCCAATCAGATGGCGAAAGGACTCCACCAATGGACTGCAGTGGAAAGTTGGACTGGGCCAATGGTCTCCTGCCAGCAGCCAGACTTTGGGAAGGGCCAGGGGGTGTAAAAGTAACTGCATCACAAGCTCTGATGGCTTTTTCAGACTTGGGGTATTTTTAGGCTTGGTGACTCTGGATCTTCTTGAGTTGGGGCTTTTTTGAGTCGAGGGGCCTTTTGAGTCTTGTGTTTTTGCTTTGGCTTCAGCCTGCAGAGGTCTGCTCCTTTGCCCTGGCCCTAGCCTGCCTTTTGTCCTTTCTGCCCTGGCTCCAGCCTGCCTTTTGGCTCTCCTGTCCTGGCTGGCACTTGCTTATTCTCGCATACTCGCCTTTCCTCTATCTAGGCCCTTGGCGGGACACCAGCTGACCTCTGAGCCTCGTGTATAGCCTGTGTCCTGCCCTACCCCTTCATCCGTCCCAGTTGCCGCCTGTCCTGCCTCCTTGTGTCCCTGACTGCTGCCCAGCCACTTTGCCCCTGGGTCCCTGCCTGAGCCACCTGCATCCAACCCTGCCTGCCTCTGATCGAGCCCACTGCTGCGATCCCTTCCACGACCATGTCCAAGGTTCTGGCCCTGATGCCTGAGTGCCCACTCACTCACTGTGTGTCCAGCTGCCCATTGCAGCGGGAGCCGTGCCTGTGGAGCTGCCCCTCTCCGAGAGCTGCGCAGGCTCCCCAGCAGGCAGCGTGTAGCACACCCCTGTCCCACGGATGTCAACGGCACTCCCTGTCCTGCTGGTGGTAATGCCTGCTTTCCC
>VZTF01009101.1:152524-189453 GCA_013397755.1 Cnemophilus loriae | reverse complement strand
CCTTCCTTCCTTCCTCCCTTCCTTCCTCCCTCCCTTCCTCCCTTCCTCCCTCCCTCCCTTCCTTTTTGTTTGTTCTTTTCTTTCTTTCTTTCCCTCTTTCTTTTCTTTCTCTCTCTCTCTTTTTTTCCCTTTTTCTTTCTTTCCCTCTTTCCCTCCTTCTTTCTTTCCCTCTTTCTTTCTTGAAAGCCATTCTACTCTTGGCTAATTAATTAATGAGAGAGTCACTCTCATTATTCCTGTTTAAACACTAGAAGCTAGTTAGCCATTGCCTTCTTAATACCTTGAATAAGGCATAGTTAGCAATGAGTTAATTTTTTTAAAATTTTTTTTAGTTACTTTTGTTTTTAACTGGCTGTTCTAATTTGTGGAAATGTAGGATTTGTTTCCATGGTAACTTTCAGACTTCAAGGCTTGTGGGAAGAAGACTGGTAAGTGTATAATTTAGATTATACTTGCTGAGTTTTATTGTGTTTTAAATGTGTTTAAGTTGGAACAATTTAGAATAGTGAGATTTAGAAGGTCTGACTGAAATATTTTGCTAATGTCTTTGTTATTCTGAGGTAGAAATAATTCCAATGAAAATTTGAATCGGGCTAGATTTGATGGGATTTTTTGATAGTTTTGGGGTTTTTTAATGAAGAGAGGTTATTAAGCAATAGTTGCATTTGTGGACTGAAATGTTATTTGCATGCTGCTATTTCAGAACAGAATCACCCTTTATTTTGGGAAAACCAAACTTTTTGTGAATAAATATTGGCCTTGAGGCTTAGTTAAATACCTTGTATTTATTGTTATTAGTTCTCTATATAAGGTGTTTATTTCTTTATTGCTAACTCAATTGTCCAAATTACCAACTCCCAAATATTCTTATACCATTTCCCCTCAAGGTTAAACTAGTCTAAAGGGAGCTCTTGAAATCTAAAAATAGGGCTCCAGGCCTACAGTGATTTCAATATTACCAAATACGAATGTGAACCTGGTTTTGATTGAGCTTAAACCATATTTTTTATATAATATGAATATGGTTACTATCTTCTTAAACCTGATTTTCTTCTCTTGTAGGCCTTTTTAATACAAAACCCACCTAGTGGTCATCAAGATCATGTACGTATGTATGTACAGCTGGTCTTCAAGGCAGGCTTCAGTTCATCTTCATTCCAGAAACATCTTACATCTCTAATGTTTTAATGTTGAAAAAAACGATGAGAAATTTTGAGAGTTTACTGGGATTTAGGGTCCAAAAAGTTAAGGAACCCTTATGACATATGTCGACTATTGGTTATTTTTATTATTCTTAATGTAAGAGATTTTCTCTGACAGAACAACTTGTTCAGACCCAAACACAGCATGTGAACTGTTGTAGTAGTAGAATGTTTGTTTTTCTTTAGCTTACTTTTCTCTGGTTAGGCTAATATTTAATGATTTTCTTTAGCTTTCAAAAGAAAGAGCTTGTAGTTATACGCATCTGTTTGTGGTATGGAAAACACTTATTCATAATTATAAAAGCCTTGTGAAGGGTAAGAAAACTCATTAAGATTTTGGAAGAGAAATCATTCTGCTGAGGAGGATTTGGCATTGCCTGAAGTTAGTGACTCATTCAATTTTACTTCTAATTTTGTTTGGATCCTCTCCATAGAATATCTTTGCTTTCCCAGGTTTTTGCGGTTGTGAATATGCATTTGAATCGACAGAATGGATACCAAATCAGTCCACTTGCTACTGAAATGTACAAGATTAGGGCAACTACTTAGATAGGATTAAATATGCCTCATTGCATGTTGTGGTGGGTTGATCTTGGCTGGATGACAAGTGCCCACCAAAGCTGCTGTACCACTCTGCTCCTCAGCTGAACAGGGTAGAGAAAAGACAACCAGAGGTTTATGGACCGAGATAAGAACAGGGAGAGGTCACTCACCCACTGCTGTCATAGGCAAAAGAGACTGGACCTGAGGAAATTAATTTATTGCCCAGCAACTCAGAGTGGAATAGCGAGAAATAAAACCAAAACTCAAAACAACTTCCTCCCACCCCTCCGTTGTTCCCCAGGTCAGCTTCATCCATGTTTTCTTCACCTCCACTGCCTCAGCAGTGGAGGACGGCAGGCTGTGTCCGTTTATCACACCTTGCCTCTGCCACTCCTTCCTCCTCAGGGGGAGGACTCCTCAAACACTTCCCCTGCTCCAGTGTGGGTCTCTTCCAGGAGGTGCAGTTCTTCAGGAACAGGCTGCTCCAGCATGGAATCTATGCAGGGCCACAGGTCTCGTCAGCAGACCTGCTCCCACATGGGCTCCTCTCTCCGTGGGTCACAAGTCCTGCAGAAGCCCGCTCCAGTGTGGGGCTCCCACAAGGTCACAGTCTTCTTTCAGGCATCCACCTGCTCTGGAGTGGGGTCCTGCCTGTGCTGCAGGTGTATCTCTGCATCCCCGTGTTCCTCCATGGGCTACAGGGGCCCAGCTGCCTCACCACGGTCTGCACCATGGGCTGCAGGGGAATCTCTGCTCCAGTACTTGAACACCTCCTCCCTCCTTATGGCATGTCGTGATATGTTTTAGTGAGCATGGGAATATGATGTCAAAGATTGGACTTGATGATCTTGGAGGCATTTTCAAGCTTAATGATTTTATAATTCTATGATTCACTGACCTTGGTATCCACATGGCTGTTGCTCTCTCACTCTTCTCTGGCTGCAGTTGCTTCTGCACAATAAANCTGCAGGGGAATCTCTGCTCCAGTACTTGAACACCTCCTCCCTCCTTATGGCATGTCGTGATATGTTTTAGTGAGCATGGGAATATGATGTCAAAGATTGGACTTGATGATCTTGGAGGCATTTTCAAGCTTAATGATTTTATAATTCTATGATTCACTGACCTTGGTATCCACATGGCTGTTGCTCTCTCACTCTTCTCTGGCTGCAGTTGCTTCTGCACAATAAATTCTTCCCCTTCTTAAATCTGTTATCCCAGAGGTGCTGCCACTGTCACTGATGGGTTTGGCTGGGAGCTGGCTGGCATTGGCTCCATTAGACACATGTACAGGTTCTAGCTGCTTCTCATAGAATCATGGAATCACAGAATCAGCTAGGTTGTAAAAGACCTTGGAGATCATCAAGTCCAACTTATGACCTAACACCACCTTGTCAATTAAGCTGTGGCACTGAGTGCCACATCGACTCTTTTTTTAAACACATCCAGGGACAATGACTCCATCACTTCCCTGGACAGCCCATTCCGAATCCCAACCACTCTTTCTGTAAAGAATTTTTTTCTGATCTCTAGCCTAAACTTTCCCTGGTGCAGCTTAAGACTGTGTCCTCATCCTGTTGCTGCTTGCCTGGGAGAACGATAGGACAATAGGAAGACATCAGGTATAAAAGTGAAATTTGATATGATGTAATTTGGAATGAAATGTAGTAAGTCTTTATTGGTTGAGGGTTTTTTGGTACAAATCAGAAACAACAATGATTTTCTTTAAAGTTCTGTTCAAATTCTTTAGACTTGAGAAACACTTACTATTGTAAATGTGTGATGTGCTGTCCTCTTTGCTCTTAGACTAGGGGAATAAAGATAATTCACCATAATAGTGTAGATTGTGTGTCAGCATCAATAGGTCTCTGAACCAGATCTCTGAATTTTCAGGTCTCTCCTGATCCAGTGTTATTTCTTTTCAACTCCTTTCTTTTTTTCCCCTCATGTTAGTATAGCATTAACTTTTAAGGCGCTAGTTTTCATTTTACTGTTCAAGTAGATGGAAAAAGCAGCTAAAAGAAATTAATAATTGACTACTGTAACAATAAATTAACTGTCAAACTTGGTTCCTTTGTGTCATTTGCTTACCCTAGAAGCAAAATACACATGCAATTAAACGAAAGGAGGCTGTGACAGAGATGCTTAGTTATAGAGGTTTCCAACTTAGTTTCACATCAGTGAATAGTATTATTTTGTGGTTATGGACAATATTGGTGGATAATGATTTTTTAGGTGGAGAGTCACATATTAATTTACTGAACACTTAAGGGAAAGCCAGAAATAAAAGTCAGTTCTGAAGAGTTGGTTTTCCTTTGTAGGTGAGGTTTTAATGGTTGTAGTTTTTTTTCTGCTGATGTTCTATTTTTATTGATAGATTGAATTTCTGGGAGAAAGAAAGCTTCAATATAAGTAGTGGATTCTTTCAAACTGAAAAATATGAGATGTGGTAAGAGTTTCTGGGGACCTGGCTGTGCATAATCAGTAGCAGGAGCTCTGCCTGTCTGTAAAACCCAGATTTGCTTGCCTGTAAGAGTCTATTGGTCCTTAGGGCCTAAAAGAAGCAAATGTTGACAGCAGTGCTTAAATCAGTGTGGTGTTTTTTACTACAGGAATTTTTTTTGACTTTGCAGAGGCACTATGCTCACGCTGCTGTATAGGTTTTTTTTGTTCTTGTCATACATTATATTTTCCAGGTGATTAAGACTTCAGGCACTCAACTGACACAACATTTTCCCAATAAATTATGTAAGCAAGTTTGAATCTTCTTCAAACAATTGCAAAATAAACTCACTTTCTCAATAAAAGCTTGCTACCAGTAAACACTTCCATGCTATTGTTATACAAACAGTAATGGATCATGCTGTCCAAGTTTATGTCATGTTGGTGGCAGACGGCACGTAATAAACAACCCGCTGTTTTGATTTCTGCATGCTTTGATTGTTTGTCCAAATCAGCAATAAGTGTAGCTAATGTTTAGGCTCCAACATATCTATGACTGTGAGTGGAGAATGCTTCACTTGCTCTGCTGAAGCAGATATTCTCTATTCTTGTTTTCCTGTCAGAGTTCACAAAACGATGATACCCTTGAAATAGCTGCAATATTTGGTTCTCTGACCACTTGACAGTATATTAGGCATGTGCTAATAAAGTATTCAGTGTCTCCTGTCAAGGATAGAAGGACGGATTAAGTCAAGGAGACTTATTTTGCCTAGTCTGCTATTTCACTCTTTTCTCCTTATTCTTGCTTCCCATCAAGAAAAAAGTTAAAATTACCTTTTATTCTTGTTCTTTCTGAAATAGCAACCAAATCTATATTTTAAAATGTCTTTGGATTATCCCGAGCCATTCTTTTTCTTCTGCTTTGTTCCAAAATCAACGAACAGGGAAATTTAATTGTACTATTATTTGACTTCCAGATAAAAAATTACCTTGTAAAAGCCAATTCCAGTTGGTGCTGATGTGTTTGCTTTTTGAAATATCGAACATATGAATGTTTGATTGCTCAGGATCAGATTGGATGTAATTTCCTTGGCTTCTTTGATCTTTAAAGACAGCAGGAGTCTACCTTTTTGAATGGCACTTGAATGTAGGTTAAAAAAGGAAAAAGAAAAGTAGCGTGTGTGAATATCAGGGCAAATTATATCATTATATCCTGAATGGCATGCCTTGGAATTGCAATGCTAAAAACAACTCTCTCTGTTCTCAATAAATAGAATTATTTAATTCGAATATGTGTATGAAAATTGCCATTTGTACGATTTAAGTCATGACCATTTAACTATTATAATTGGAATTGATTGTCCAAGTCTTTGTAACTCGGTTCCATGGTAACAGTTTGGATATTAGTGTGCTACAATAAAATTGCCATGGCTACACTGACTGAAGCCTTGATCTTAAAATGAACTTCACACGGAAACAGGGGCTTACACTTGTCTAATCACTGGCATTTTCAAACCCTGTTGAAATCAGCGTGCAAAACACTTGGGCATGAGCAGGAAAGACTGCTGCTCTGAAACACTTAAATCTTAATCTCTCTTCTCTAGGGTCAGATAAAGACATTTTTTGGAATAGTTTTGTAAAAAGTTGAGAAATTTAGTAATGGCTAGATTGAGCTGGTGTTTTTGTTTGTAATAAGGAATGACTGAGAGCTAAGCAGGGCAAACCTTTTTTCCTAATATGAATGAGCAAGATTTCTGAAATCCGTAGTCTCCCACAGACTTTACGTGGCCACTGATCAGGCTTCCACTATAGCAAAAAATGCACTTCAGGTGCTTTCCTGAGCTGCCATCACAGGATGTATAGTCCTTCTCAGAGATCTCACTTTCTGAGGTTCAGCCCAGTTTTACCTGACTAGGAAGATGAGAGACCAGTTAAAGATGAATGAATAGACAAAAATGAGATAATTAGAATCTAATGGGAGTCTTTCAAAGTGGCACTTGGGACGGTTCCTAAAGGAGACAGTTGTTATCTGAAATGTTGACTTGGTGTCAGCATTTGATGTAGGAAGTTATATATGGTAACCACTGAAGATGGAACAGGATAAAAATTTAAGCAATCATTTAATATATATCTATGATTAGCAATCACAGGTTAATTAGGTCAAGTTACCTTTGCCTAGATTAATGCAAGCACAATGACCACAGGGTGTGAGGTACAAGAGAAAATCTGGAGCTTTACATAGGCAAAGATTGGATGAAACAGCTTCTTCAGTGTGAAGTTAACAATAAGATTAATTTTTAGGGTCTTATTTGGCTTAAAACATAACATGCTTGCTTCTGATTACCTTATATAGATATTGGACATCTTTTAAGACAGGAGGGAGGGATCCAGCTTTTAAGAGAGTGGTACTTCAAAAAGCCTGATTGAGCAGTCTGAGAATGATGGGATTTGATTCCTTCAAAAGGAAAGCTCCTGCTGGTAGGAGCTTTGGTTGGAGGAGAAGGTAGAAGGGCCCTGGTGACTGTGTGTGTGTGTGTATTCCATATTCGTGATTGTGACGTTATGATGCACAATTCGGTGTGGTGTTAAGCAAATATAAGTAAGCTAATCAAAGTCCTGAAAACTTTATAGCTGCATCAATAGTGTTTCATCAGCACTGTCAAACCAGTTAATCCTTCTCAGGGTGAATACAGTTACTGCAAGCTAAGCTACCTTCTCTGCCTACCAGTATTCTCTGCCTTGTAGGTACACTAGTCAGGTACATGAGTATACTTTTGCATGGTATACACCGGCATGAAAGATTGCATGTCCTTGATAATGAGAAGATCTTGTCTTGAGGATAATGGTGGAGAACCTAAACTATTGAGCTGAAGAAAGATTCTCCCATCCCAACATGTAAAGACCTTGTTTTCTGTTAATAGACACTCCTAAGAGATTATACGTATGTTTCAGAAAATTGATTTGATTCCTGTTTCCTGATAATTTAATTCTAATGCAAGAATCTTCCAAGTTTTATTTGACTGAAATAATATAATTTTAATTTAAGCTCTGCAATTTATGAGCTTGTTAAGCAGATTTACTTTTCCAAAATTTTTCAATTTGACTCAAATCAGAGTCACCATTTGAAGTAATGGTATTGCATATGAAATAATGTTTTTAGATGTCCCCAATACCTTGGAAGCTTTATTGTTAAGTGACTTGTTAGCAGAATGTATTGTTAGCTGGTGTAGAGCTGATTGTAATACTTTTAGATTTTCTGTTAATTTATAGATTATACCATTAATAACATGTAGAAGAAAAGAATGAAAAAAAAATTGAAGTTATTTCAGAAGTAGTTGGTGAAGTGATGACAAGCTGATAACAATTGTCACTGTTTCCCAAATGAAGAAAAGTTTCTTTAAAACCCTGTTTTTTAACCATTATTTGGAAAACACTATTGTCTTCGAGGCATCAATATTAATGTTTCTGTGCATCAACACAATGAAGTGCTTGCCAGGAGTAACAGCAGGTCAAGACATTGACTGTAAATAAAAGGGAATATTTAAATCTTTGCAAGTAAAAATCCCCAACAATCTTTACAATACATAGTGGGATTGTACATGGTGTTAGAATCTCATTGACATGTTATTTTCAAGTCAAACTTAAGTGATTTTCTCCGTTCAAGTATTAGGGTGATGTTTATTCAAAAAGGCTAAAATCTTTCTTGATTACAGGCTTACGCTGTGCAAGTGCATCAAATCAGAGATCAAACTGTTTTTTCCCTTTGCTGGGATGGCATCATGCAAATCTTTCTGCTTAGATCACACAAAAGAGAAGAGGTAGTCTTCTGCACCTAAAAACTTGTCATGAGGTTTTGTATCCATCGCCATTCTTTGCTAACTGAACAGAGGTCACACAGCCTTTACTGGCTGAAGTCCTTTTCCCAGCTCAAGGGGTGAGAACACAGATTAACACAAGAGAAGGAAGTTTTTTTGAAAGACAATCGGCTAGGTGTCCCATAAACAGGGATCCTTCAACTTTCATGTTAGAGCTGAGATGAATATCTACCCATGTGGTTAACTTTAACTTTGGAAGATTATGTTTGGGCCTAATTATTTTCTCTATCTCCTCAAAATCAAATTAAATTTATGCAGCCAGATATACTTTGTTAAGGCTTTTTTACTTTTTTGGTCTGGTTGATCAAAAGTAATAGGAAGAATTCAATAAAAAGCTGATCTAGACCTTTCAAAGTCAAGGACTCCTTATCCTTCTATCACGAGTTATAAGCATTTTGCAGAAAGGAGGATTCCTTTTGAAGCAAGAGGAAACAATTTGTCAAGATGATTTCCAGAAATCCTCTTAGTTTAGCACAACAGTTTGACAACAGCAAGGTCAGTAACAGTGCCTTGCCAAGTGTCTCTGCATCTACTGTGGTTGAAAATAAATGACAAATTATGGAAATTAGTAATGCAAAAGCTGATGTCTACAGTGTGTAAATATATTTCTTCTCAAGATAAGATAGCATGTGAATATAGAATGCAAAACTAGCTCAAGCAGAATAGAATTATGCAAATATTTAGTTTAGAAAGACAAGCAACAGGAAAATTTAGTAAGTAATGGAAAAATCAAGCATTGCTTTGTATCTTACTGTACAGTAAATTTACAAATATCCCATTCATATTTGTGAATGTATACACCTTCAGTGCTGGATCTTTTTACAGTGGTTTTCTTTTTAAATTTTAGTCCTTTATTTTATCAGTATTTC
This sequence comes from Cnemophilus loriae, assembly GCA_013397755.1. Taxonomy (NCBI): domain Eukaryota; kingdom Metazoa; phylum Chordata; class Aves; order Passeriformes; family Corvidae; genus Cnemophilus; species Cnemophilus loriae. The sequence goes on along the minus strand of VZTF01009101.1, from coordinate 180,522 downwards.
AAACACAGGAAAATCTGATTCAAACCTTGTGAGTAATTTTTTTCAAATAACGGGTTTGACAACTCAATTTTCCTGTTACTGATTTACTTCAAGAACTTTCAAATCACCAAAGTGTGTTTGTTATTCCTGTGTTTGTTTTGACCCATATTTTAGTTGTCAAAATGCAAGCAGATTCACAGTCTTAGCTACATTTCAACACAGTAATTGCTAAATCATTTAGGAAGGAGAAAATAAAAAAGTCTCATAAGCAGTTGTTATTATGCATGTGTATTTTTAATATCTGATTTTCTCCATAACCTTAGATTACAATGCAGGTTAAATTTCCCTTGCTGATTTATAAGTATAATGTAAACTCTAGGCTCAGCTAATGATATTGCAATATAAAACTGTTCTGTTGCAAAGTAAAGACCTTGCTTAGCACTGCAAAGCTCTGGGCTCATTTCAATGTGATCATTCAGGCGCTATGGAGGGATTATGCTTTTATTGTATTTTGTTTCATGAATACATGAATGAATAATAAGTTCAACAAACAAGAGTTCCCTACTGGCTATGGCAAAGAAATCCTTTTGCAACACGTTATGAATTTCAATCAATCATCCTCAACAGTCCTTGCCCTGCTGAGGTCTGTGCATTAACAAAGTCAGCATTTTGGAACTATTGTAAACAGCTTGAGATTTGATCAGAGTGTCCAAGATCAGGAAGTTGAAAGGGAGTGCTAGAGAGGAAGTATCCTGTGTATATTGTGGTTTTTTTTGTACCTACTTTCCCACACTTTACAAGCATTGATTGTGTTGTACTTGCATACCCAGGACATGGGCTTGTTTTGTATGACTTCTCTTTCAATGAGCTACTTCCCTTAAGAAAGAACTAAAAAAGTAATGATAAACCACAAGTAAGTAAAAATGCACATGCACGCATAAAAGGCTGTGATTCAGAAAAAGCAGGATGGAAATGCACAAGGACTGTGTTTAAAAGAGTACTGTTTTATTCCATCTCTCCAGAAATTTATCTGTTTATAAGGTAAGGGTAAAATACTAATTCATTGAAATTGTGATAGGAAGAATAAATACATTGATAAGAAGGTCAGATCTTTGCAATATTTGCATGTAGGATGGCATCAGTATCAAATTATCATCTCTGATTTGTATATATATTTTAAAATAACTAGTAAAAATAAATAACACAGTACATGATAACACAGTATTGTATGCTTTATTCCTGGGGCTAAGTGTCCTGTGGATTGATTAATTAAAAATTAAAAAAAACCTCAAAGTGTTTATAAGATTTCTGAAAGGAGAGATGGGGGAAAAACAAAGATCCATTCTGATGGAATCCACAGTCTATTATGATGCATTTAATTCTGTGCCTTGTCTCAAATTCATTCCATCTCTTTTTCTGAGAGGAGCAACATTTTTCTCTGTATTCATTCTCTATGCTTTCCCCTGCCTTTCCTTTCTTGGGTTATTACTGAAGTATTTTTCTTGGTGTTGTTATTGTATAAGAACAAAGTCTACATATACACCATAATTTTGCTTAAAATATATATTTACAAGCTTTTGTAGCTATTCTTAAAAAAAACTCATGCCATGTAAGTACCAACTCTGCAAGTTGAAAATGATGGCTTGCCCTTTACACTTGCCAGAGATAAATAGTTATGCCAACAAGTAGGTATTTGACAGCTTGCTGAGGTTTACAGGATGTTTGTTCTCAGCTGGTAAGTATCAGTCTTGTGCCTTCTCTTTTTTTCACTAAGAAATGAGTGCAGCGTACAGATCTGTTCTTTCAACACTTTTATAGAATCATGGAATTGTTTAGTTTGGAAAAGACCTCCAAGATCATTGAGCCCAACAGTTAACCCAGCACTGCTAAGTCCAACACTAAACCATGTCCCTAAATGCCATATTTACATGTCTTCTAAATGCCTTCAGGGATGATGACTCCCTGGGCAGCTTGTCAAAGGGCTTGAGAACCCTTTCAGTGAAGAAATTTTTCGAATATGCAATCTAAACCTACCCAGGAGAAACTCAGGGCTGTTTCCTCTTGTCCTGTCACCTGTTACTTGGTAAATGTGGCTGACCTCCACCTCGCTACAACCTCCTATCAGGAAGCTGTAGAGAGCAGAAGCTTCACCAGCTCTGTTGCCCTGTTGCCCTCTGGATCCACTTGAGCACCTGAATGTCTTTCTTGTCGTGAGGGGCCCAGAACTGAGCGCAGCACTCGAGGTGTGGCCTCACCAGTGCCCAGTACAGGGGAACTGTCACTGCCCTCCTGCTGCTGGCCACACTATTGCTGATCCAGGCCAGGATGCCATTGGCCTTCCTAGCCACCTGGGCACAGCTGGCTTATGTTCAGCCACTACTGACCAGCACCCTGTATCATTTCCCACCAGGCAGCTTTTCAGCCACTCTGAGCACTGCCTGGGGTTGTTGTGACCCAAGTGCAGGATCTGGTATTTCTCCTTATTGAACCTCATCCACTTGCCCTCAGGCATCGATCCAGCCTGTCCAGATCCCTCTGAAGAGCCTTACTTCCTTCCAGTAGATCACTATTCCCACCCAACCTACTGTCACCTGCAAAGTGACAGATGGGGCACTCTATCCCCTCATCCAGATCATGGATAAAGTTATTAAATAAGACTGGCCCAAATACTGAGTAACGCAACTATTGACTAGCTGCCAACTGGATGTGGCACCACTCACCTCCATTGTGTGCACAGCCACACAGCCAGGTTTCACCCAGTGGACAGTGCACCTCTCCAAGTCATGAGAAGCCAGTTTCTGCAGGGGAGTGTTGTGGGAAATGAAGTCAAAGGAATCACCAAAGCCCAAGTGTACGCATCCACAGCCTGTCATCCATAGCCTTTCTGTCATCCATTAAATGACTNCAGATGGGGCACTCTATCCCCTCATCCAGATCATGGATAAAGTTATTAAATAAGACTGGCCCAAATACTGAGTAACGCAACTATTGACTAGCTGCCAACTGGATGTGGCACCACTCACCTCCATTGTGTGCACAGCCACACAGCCAGGTTTCACCCAGTGGACAGTGCACCTCTCCAAGTCATGAGAAGCCAGTTTCTGCAGGGGAGTGTTGTGGGAAATGAAGTCAAAGGAATCACCAAAGCCCAAGTGTACGCATCCACAGCCTGTCATCCATAGCCTTTCTGTCATCCATTAAATGACTCACCTTGTCATAGAGGGAGATGAATTTTGTCAATCATGGCCCACCTTTCATAAACCTGTGCTGGCTTATCCTGATCCTCTGGTTGTCCTGTGTATGCTGCATGACAGCATTCAAGCTGTCTGCTCCAGGATCTTCCCCAGCACTGAGGTCAGGCTGACAGGCCAGATCTTCCGTTCTGGCCTTTCTTGTAGATGGAGGTCATGTTTGCTGACCTCCGGTTGACTGGACCCTCACATCTCAAAGTAGATAGGCAAGAACTTCCTCCAGCTACATCAGTACCCCTTATGCAGGAGAGGTCAGTTAAACTGGATGGTGAAAATGTTGACTTTATTCATAGGCTGTATAACACTTGTGTATGAATGCCAAGAATGGAACTTCACTTGACGACTTTCTTGCCTTTATAAAGACTAATCTAAGCTCTACTGCCTATACTTTTATTTATATGTAAGTAGTAAACTGCGAGGATGGCTTTAAGATCTAGTTCTAAAGTTTTGGTTGTTAAGTGCAAATGCTGCTAGCTTTTTGAGTTACTTTGTCTCATCTTAGGCACTTTGAAAAATATGGGGTTTTGTATGAAGGTGATCTGGCAGCTAAAGTATGTAAATCCAATATTTTGGATGTACATGTTTAGACCTGCACTGAAGGTGGTCCCTACAGGTGATACAGTCATATTGTCTGAATAATGAGTAGTGTGTTTATCCTTCTGGTATGGCTTCATTTTTTTTCTTGTTTGTATTGTAGAGCTGATGTTTTGGTAGCTACTTGGCCGAGAGCATTAGGGAATTGTGAAACAAACATCATTTACTGATATGTTGACTAATTTTGTCTTGTCACAATTGTTAAATCCTCTTCAAAGTGATTGTCACCACCTCTTTGATTTGGCTCTCTGTTCCACATACAGCCAATGTTCATGTAAATGGTGTCAGACGAAGTTTTTATTTTCCCTGTGCCATTTAACTCCAAAAGGACTACTTTGGCTTAATTAGTGATCTAGTAAATTTTATAGGTTGGCCTCATTTTGTGTTCTCATTAAATTTGTCACCTGTGTCATTCTCCTTAATCGAAGAAAAAAACCTTATATTCTTTAATAATTTTGGGAGCTGTTTGCAATCTTGTTGTTATCCTTTTTGCAATATACTGACCAAAATGGGTAAATCATATCCATTGCAGTCTTGTTAATGCCAGAACATATTAATCATAATAATCAGATTTTCTTCAAAGGATGCCCTTCCCTTTGGTAATTTCTTAGTCTTGCTTACTGATAAACTCTTCTGTTCAAGAGTAATGCAGAAAGACCATTTCTTCCCACTATGGGACAAAGATGTTATATGCTAGTAGGTAATAAACTTGGGTGTTACAAAAAACTGCATGCATGCCCACTGGGTGCACTGTGATTAACCTCATTAGAAATACCTTTTTCTCATTTTAACATGGCTTGTAGGACTCCTTAGTACTGGAGGAAGAGCTACTAGAATTATGGGGTACATTTGCTCATTGAATTTATATTTCTTCTCCTATGCAGACCATCTACAAGGACTCACATATTAACACTTGTCGCTCCTTTTTAAAGCACTAGCTAGTCATGTAAGTCCTTGAGGAGTTGGGCTCTTCTCTCTATAAAAACTTCGTTTGCCACAGAATATTTCAGAGAGTTCTCTCGCATACTTTGAGACTTGAACATCTTCTTGGCGCATGGATTAGTATTGCCTATGTTTTTTTTCTGTCTAATAGAATAAAATCCTAGAGTATTTGGGGTTGAAAGGAATATGAAGATCATCTTGTAACAAGCTCCCTGCCATGAAAAGGCACTTCATTCCACTAGACCAGGTTGCTCGAACCCCCATCGAGCCTGACCTTGAACACACCAGGGATGGGGCAGCCACAATTTCTCTGGAACATATTTCCCATCAACCTCATGGTCAAGAATTTATTAGCGATATCTAATTTAAACCTATTCTGGGAGTAGGTTTAAAATAATTTAATCCAAAAATGGTTTAAAATAATTCTTTCTTGTCTTGTCGCTATATGCCCTTGCAAAAGATCTCTCCCCATCTTTCCTGTAAGTTCCCTTCAGATACTGGAAGGCCACAATTTGGTCACGCTGAAGCCTTCTCTTCTCTAGGCTGAACAATCTCTATTCTCTCAGCCTTTCTTCATAGCAGAAGTGCTCCATCCCTCTGATCATCTTCCTGGCCCTCCTCTGGAATCACTCAAACAGGTCAATGTCCTTTCTTTGCTAGAGACCCCAGAACGGTACACAGCACTGCAGTGGGCTCTCACCAGAGCAGAGCAGAGAGGCAGGATCCCCTCCTCCCCTGCTGCCCATGATGCTTTGGATGCAGCCCAGGACACATTTGGCTTTCTGGGCTGTGAGTGCTCATGGCTGGGTCATGTCCAGCCTCTCATCCACCAGCACCCCCCGGTCCTTCTCAACAGGACGGCACCTTGCACTTGGCCTTGTTAAACCACACGAAGTCCCCATGGACCCACTTCTTTTCCAGGTCCCTCTGGATGGCATCTTTTCTTTCAGGAGTGCTGAAGGAACCACTCAGCTTGTTGTCATCTGCAAATTTGCTGCGAGTGCATTTGATCCCTTTATCTATGTCATTAATGAAGATTTTAAATAACAAGGTCCCAGTACAGGCTCCTGAGGGACACCACTTGTCACTGATGTCCACTGGGACTCTGAGCCATTGACCACTACCCTCTGGATGTGACCATCCATCCAAGTCTCCCAGGATATCCCGCTGACTGTCTCCTTGAAGACATGGAAGTTTGCTTTCCTGAAGTTCAGGGACTTATCTTTACTTGACCTATAAGCTTGAGGATTGCAAATTTCTGCTATGATCACTGCAGGCCAGTCTGCCTCCAATCTTGATGTCCCCAATGAGCTCACTTACACTGCTGACCAACAGATCTAGAAACGCATCCCTTCTGCTAGGGCTGTGTACTCGGTGACCTAAAATGATATCCCCCATGCCTTCCAGGAGTCTCCTGGATTGCCTAGACCTCTCCATGGTGATGTCTCAGTACCTTATGTAAAACTAACTGCACTGTGCTCTGCAAAGGAAGCTGCTGTATTAAAGAGCTCACAGCCTTGTGGGTATGCCATTGAATGGAGTAAGACAATTAGTGTTATATGGAGGAGGAAGGAGCTGAGAAAAAAGGAGTTTAAATGACTCTCAGAAAGAAATCTGTAATAAATTTGTTTAAACTGGAGAAAAGTCTTCCTGAATAGGGCAATCTCACTAATACGCTTCAAAGTGTTTTCCCTTAGAAAAAGTAACCAGATCCTTGTTGGCTATAAGCTCCTGTTTTAACCACTTGATATAATAGTTGCTTCTGGATAATGCCCTGGTGGATTCACGCAGATGTCTCCTTTTTTGCAAGGTGCATAGAGTATACTGTATTAATTTACCAGCATGGGGTGCTAGATAGAAATACCTTTGTGCACTGATCATTTTTGAACTCATCTTCAGGTTCAATGAATTACATATTTGTTTGTTTTGGTGGCTTGAGAAATCCATCTATTCTTTTTCATATCTGAAATGGTTCATACTAAAGCTTTCATAATACCCTTCAGTTTCTGTGTTAAATTGATGTTTAAATTGGAATGAAAGTAGGAATCTTGGCAGTTTGGATACTTTACTTCATCTGGTGGCCAGCTATGTTAACAGTCACATCATATGCCAGCATTTACACAAGATGAGAGAAGCCCCTGGGGCACTAGAACTGCATTTTAGAAGCAGAGTGAAAATACAGTTATGGTCTTTGTTTCATCGTTTTATTCTGTAAAATGGAAAATTATTTTAACTGGAATTTTTAAGTGTTAAAAGCATAATATAAAGGTTATGTTGAGGGCTATTTTGGGTGTATTTGTCTTGGAAGCTGAATGACAATTGATCAGTATTCTGGACAGGAAGTGTTTAGCACAATGTCAGCAAATTATGTCTTTTTATTCTGATGTATCAAGCACTTGGAGGAAATGGTATATTGTTAGCATATGAATAACATCAAAGCCCCACATTGCAAGATGTACTTCAGTCTTCTGAAGTAAAATGCATGGCCTTCCCTTTATATATTTAAGTGCCTCCCCTTGTAATATAGTGCATGCTTGAACCTGAAAGCTATTTCTTGTCTAACATGGACAAACTGAATTTCAGGATTCAATTGCTGGTGCATGACTGCACATTCCATCACTTAGCAAAAACATTTGTAATATCAAATTGGCTTCCAGCTTGAAGAGTAAAATGTGTTTGCTTGGAAATAAGGTTCTTGTGGGAAAAGCGTATGTGGGGTTTTTTTGTTTGTTTTGTTGTTGTTGTTGTTGTTTTTTCTTTTTTTTAAATAGCAATTCTCAAAGAATGCATTTATGTCATCTGTGTTTCCTTGATAACAGTAGTGACTATAACTACCCTGCTTGAAAAGTATGAATTTAAGCAGTACATTACATCTGAGGTTATTCTGATTTTGCCTTCATGATTGTCTCCTGTGATTACATTTCTTAAATTAAACCAAATTAGTACAATAACCAAAAGTAAATCCCAAAGATTTACTGTACTGCTGTTCTTAAGGAATATGCTTGTCCTTCTTTTATTGTCCTCTAGTAAAAACAAGCAAGCACTCTTTTACCTTACTGTGCACTAGAAGAAATTCTTCTAACTTGAAAATCTCAGCTATAATGTGACTGGGGAGTGAGTGCTTTTTTGACAGTCTTTCACAGACAAAGAATTTCCAAATACTTAAACTACTAAGTGCATAGTTTAAAAGCGATAGGTAAGGAAGTTTGTTTACGGTAACAATCAACTACTTATCTACAGATATGTTTGGCTTGTGAAAATGTCACTAATTTTCCATAGTAGCTTTGTTTACTGGCAGTGCAAAAAAGCCCTTGTAATTAAGGGTCAGTATAAATTAAATTAAAAACATTTAACACATTGTATGAGATTGGTAGAAATTGGAGGCGCCTCACTGATTAGGAAATCTTCAGTATTCTGAATCTATTCCAATTCACACCAAGGATGTTTCTTGCTCTGTTAACTTTGTATATCAAATTGATTTTGGTTCCTCTGCTTTTTAACGTCGGTTACTAGAAATTTCCTCTTATTTTAATTATACTTTTTAAAATAGCAATATGATGTATTTCACAATTCCCTTTGCACTCAAATTTATTGTTAAAAAGTTAAAAAAAACATTGTACCTGAAAAAGCTTTATTATTACTATGCAACATTTCCAGCACTAGAGGCTCTGTCTAGGTTATGCTTTGCTGCCCTTGCTCAGCGACACTCCGATCCACCAGAAACACTTCAGTACATGTTTCACTTTGGGTCCATGAATAATAGCACTGTAGAAGTCAAGGAGACTGCAAATGTTTAAGTGCTTTGATGGACAGGAGACAAATGGTGTCCTTCATTTAAAATGGCAGTACAGATGGAAGAAGAGGGGGATTGATTTGTAACATGGTTACTAAAAATGGTGCCGCTTACTCTAGCGCCTTATTACCAATTTGAAATACCACTCAGATACTTAGGATGTACTTATTAAATGAATATTTTGAAAGAAACTATAGTCTTTTTCCTAAAACGGTTACTGCAGGATGCATATTTTAAGCTCACAACTACACACTCGTAAAACTAAACAACTGATGTCATCTCACACAAAATGTACAGTTCTTGTTTCATGCAAGGCAAGGAGAGCGAAAGAAAGAAAATTAAATCCGGAAAATCCATCAATTTGCTATCCACACATGCCTTGCCTTAAAATAAAATTTTAAGTTACTTTTGTTTTCCGAAGTATTTCTCCATCACTTAAGTGATGAAGATACAAGAAACAATTTTTTATTTTTTAAAAGGACACTTGGGAAAAATAGTTCCTTGAAATGAATATATAATTTTAAAGGGTGAATCAGCCAATAGTGTGATGACTGCATATTTGGGATTGTTTCTGGTTTTGCTGCAGTTAAACATGTGCTGAAGATTTAAAGACATCCCAGGTGGTCTAAAACTCTTACCACCCAGCCTGACTTTGGTTTTAGTATACTATAAATAAGTGTCAGAAACCACACATTGTTATTAAGCAGTGCAGCAGTAACTCTTAGAACTGGCAATAACTGAATAAGTCAGTGGAAATGGTGTGTTAAAATGAATGAAAATAAGACTAATAGACTTATGCTTTTAACAGAATAGCTCCCCATCACAGAAGCCCAGCTCTACCTTTATACATCATTTGTTTATGAAAGGTGTGATTAAAGATTATGCTAACTGACTGTCAAGTGTGTATGGAAGCAACAAATGAAAATACACAAGATAAAGTCCTCTTTAGAATTAGAAATATATAATATTATTTGCATTGATTTCCAGATCATCAGATCTATGGCAAAGGCCCCTGCAAGAAATGTACAGGTATTTTCAACAGGATCTTGAAAAATGTTAGAGACCGTTTTGGCTTTAAAAGGGTTATAAGCTGTTAAATAGTTACTTTTCCTAACAAATCCCAGTCCCGGAAACACCTGTGCTAAGAGGTTTGTGCTGATCTCCTGTGAGAATTGGCAGAACACTCCAACATTTGCTGAATAAAACTGGGATGAAAATCTTTCCAATCAATTCTTAAGGCAATTTTTTTGAGGCACAATGCAACAATTCTATCCTCATACCATTTGCTAAATGGAAATAGAAAAAATACTGCAATTGAGTTACTGACAAAGTGAATGAAGTGGGATGAAAAGGGAACTAAGGACTTGTCTGCAGAAGAAATACAAATAACTGTGCAGATTCCTTATGCATGTTTAGAATATGTCAAAGATAACTGAAGGAAGAGTTAAGGATTAGAAAAGGTACATAGGGTTTCCAAGAGCATCTACACTTTGCTGATGGAAATGCTTATTTGTGCTAAAACCTCACAGAAAAAAAAACGAGATGAAAATGTTTTTCACTGAGTTTGGAGACCAGTTTCCGTTCACCATTTGTCTAAACCCCAAAGTGCCCAGTTGGAGGGAGAGGGAAACAGGAGCAGACAACAAAGATAAAGATGTAACAACATTCTAGGCTCCTCCTCCCTCAGTGTTTGCTTGTTCACTCAGAGGGAAAACAGTTTTTCTTAAATTCTGTTGAGAACGTGAAAAACCTGAAGGAGACTGCAACCATATTAAGCTTGTTGGTGTGGAGTACCTAACAATCACCCCAAGAATTCTGTATTTGTTGCAGTCATTCATAAGATCTTTGAACTATACTTTCTATTGGTTCCTGTTATTTGAAGCAGCAGGAGACTGAAAAGGACAAGACTGTAACTTACTGATGTGTTCAGAGGGCTACAATCTTGTGAATTCTGTTTCCTGCTGACATGAAGAATAGGAAGAGAAGAGCAGAGTAGCAGTACAATATATCATGATGGTATCAAACCTCTGTGCTCTGGATGGTCTGTTCGATCACCTTTTAAAGGATCTGTAATTTTAACATTATTGTGACCCCTTCTGTAGGTCAGTGGAAGAGGACTTCTATCCTTGCTCCTGCCCTTCTTATCCTTCACTGTTACTCAAAGGCAATGTATTTTTTTCGGGAGTGAAGCTAATGAAAGCTAAGCCCTAACAGGGAAAAAAGTAGTGAGAAGTTGGGAAGAAAATAAATTAGAAAAACTCCACAGTGAAATATAAAATTACTCAAAGGTTTCTTCCTTGCCATTATGTTACAGTCAAAAATTGTATTAATTGTGATGAAAGATCTGGGTAGGCTTGCAGCCTTTCCAACTACATGGGCCTAGGCAAAATGAAAAACACAGACTTTTTTTACAGTGTTACAATAATTTCATCTGAAATTATTCTTTACAGTACAGTGAGTCAAAATTGCTACTCATTAATAGAGCTTCCTTTAGATCCCAGTTATGGCCTTTTCATTCCTTTGGTTTGTCTGTATTCACATGAATAACCCAAACAAAGGATCATGAGGAAAAGCAACACTAAATCACTATCTCACTTCTTAACTCTTGTCAGTTTACTATTGTCTCACATATATTGTAATCTTGGCTCTCAGCCTTGCACAGAAAGCATAAACATTTCTCTATATAATCTTCATGTTTACTACATAGTTCAGGGCAGGGGAATTTAATTCCCAAACTGTGAACGTTTCATCATGGTCACCAAGTCACTATGGCAGGCAAAATCAAGTGTATAGAAAAAAGATTCAATACTGTAAAATTATAATTTTCTGAAGACTGTTTTTTGGCTTTATTATATGTACTTATGAATAAAAATAGTACTCAGGGAACCTTAGACTCATTGTACCTCTGCTAGTGCTAAACTTTGCTTATGCCAAAGCATAACTCAATGGTGGCCATATCAAGAAATATGTAGAGTTTTGTGATAGTCATAAGGTATCTGTTCTTTCTAAAGCAGTTCATGAAAGCATTTAGCTGGGTAAGTTCTGGGTAAACATTTAGCTGGATAAGTTCACCTTCTTCCTGTGGTTCTCACTTGTGGGCTTGCACAACTGTTTAACACAAATGTTAGATGTGTGACAGAAATTTGAATTTTAATTCTTGCATACTCTATCTGTAAATCATGATTTGATTAAATGGAATTTAGTTGCTGCATCTGTAACTACTGTCTACATTTTATTTCTGCTACTGCTGTGTAAATTACAGATTTTCTGGTAGAATCAATCAGTAATGGGACAAATGGGAATAAAATATGTGTTGTGATCTTTCCCTGTCAGTCAGTCCTATGTACTAGGAGTCTGATCTTTGTTGGTGCATATAATTTGCAATTCTCATGTGACCTTTTATAAGTTTCTTAGAATTGTAGCAATATATAGGTAAGTTGATTTTCAGAAAGCATTTTAAAAGGTGGTCATATTTGCTTTGCAGGTGAGTGAACTGGTATCATAATTCACCTTTTTATTCGCTTTGAACTTTTCAGTTGATATTTATTTATCACATACACCAGTATGGAGATGATGGTGTTCTATCTTGTAGAACTAAAAATATAGGGTTGCTTTGGTTCCTGAAGAGAAAATGGAAATAAGTATCCAGAGATATCAGGGTATTTTAGTGCTAACTACAGTCTAAGGAGTAATGACCTTTTTTTTTCCTACCAGTTTTCTTTAATGGAGTTTGCTATTGATAGCTAATAGTGGTTTTTTTTGTTTGTTTGGAAGATTTTTGTGGGTTTTTGATTGTTGTTATTTGGTCTTGGTTTTTTGTTGTTGTTGTTTTGGTTTGGTTTGTTGTATTTTTAGTTTTTGCTGGACTAAATTACTGTCTTACTAAATCTTTAAGGCTGGGTCCCGTAGCCATGAACTTACTGATTTGTGTGTGTGTGTTAACAAACAGAAAATGCTAATCAATTACAGAAATTGGTTTGATGACTTATTGGTTGCTTTTCCGATAGTTAAATGACTTTCAGAAGGGTGATTTTGACTGCTGGTTAATATGGCAGGTATATTTTGATATGTCTTCTTCTTTTAAATCTGCTTAAAAATTTTGAGGGAAGTGACTCAGTGACTGTAAATTTTGGAAGAGGTAAGAAGTAGTGTTGCTGAAATAACAGTAAAAGACTTATGTATCAGGTGACTCACATCACTATGTATGATGAAGTAGCTGAGCACTGGATTTTATTGCATGCAATATTCTATGAAAAGTACACCAGTAAAAGAGAGCCCTACTCTGCGAGTTAAGGTATATATTTCACTATTGGTAACACATACAAAATGCAGGAGCTCAAATATTACGACGTGGAAATTAATGTGTATTGGTGATCTTCAGACAATGGTGGTACTGTGTCTACGAAAGTCTGGAGTTTCTGCTGTGAGCTTCCATAAAGCTTATTGGTCTTTCATGCAGCATGTCCATAAATCAGTGAGGTTTAAATGGCACTGCCCTCTTGAACACCTGCTTATTTGCCTTGAGAAAATTCTGCAGCATTTTAAACATCACTTTATGACATTGTAAGTAATGCCTGCTCTAGAAACACTTGGAAGAGCCATTAAAGTTAAGGGTCTATCAGCATTTCACTATAAAGCCGGATTTCAAGGGGTTTATAACTCAGCCATTTAAAAATGCATTTGACTGAAACTTGTTACGTGACTTACTGTGTTTTTTTAGTGTTGGACAAATTATTTCAGGTGGTCTTTTTACTTGTGGGAGGAGGACTGGGCAAAGATTGTGGGTATAAGTAATTTTTCTTACAGAAAAGTATTTTTCTTTCAGAAAACAACCTTTAAATATTGATATTTTATTTCCATACAAAATGTCTTTCTGATTACGTGCTTTGAAAGGTCTTATCATGTCATATGAGCTTGCAGTTATCATAGTCTATATGTGCATTCTTAATGAATATGACTCTTCTTTTCAAAGAGAATTTTAGGAGACCTTATTTATTGCTTTTTGTTTCAACAAATGGTATTAGGTGCTTTGTGTAATGGAACACGACACTGAACTTCTAAGTTAGGGCTTATAATGATTTTATTTATGAACACCATTGTTGTTCTTAAAAAAAATCTATCAAGAAACATCTTTATTGACTGCCAAGTACCTCAGTGTTGTACTTTGCTCACTACCCATCTGATTCATGACAGGAGAGTGAAGGGTGACATTTGAAACACACAGGCTGACTTTTTCTGAGGACACCAAATCAGAAGTAAATTTGTGAAGAAATTGATTAACAGAGTTTTATGAGATCAAACAAAGAGAAATGAAACTTTTCTTACTGCTCTTTCATAGGGTTTATATAAAGTGCTGTAATACATACCTTTTTGGGAAGGCGTGCAAAATGGAATAGTGGAAGAAACAGCTTTGTTCTGAGGTGATGGTAAACATTCTAAACTTTAGACATAAAGCAGCCCTTGAAATTCACCAATAAACTCACTGAGAGTGGTTGTTAGTCCAAGATGTAAGCATAATATACCTTCAGCGGAAAACACTGTTATGTGAGTAGGCTATTACACTGTATGCCACTTTCGGTGTCAAAATTATCTGGAGATCTGTTGAAGAGTAGTGCAAAAAGTCATGGTATGAGGATTCCTCACCTGAAGCGTAAAGAAAATTTTTCTTTTTTGTAAGATATTTAGTTGTACTGTTACTTATGACTTTATGTTCTTTAATATGATGTGTTGACAAATGACCTTGATCTTGCATGAGTGGGAAGTGATCCTTTATTTAGTTTGGTGACAGTTGATTTAGAAGTTGTTTAGTATTCACTCTCTCTTTTCATTTGCTCTTTAAACTTAAAATCTGGGTAATTGCAACTCAAAGCGGGTGTTTGATCTTTAAGTATGAAAGTGAATTACATAAAGGATACTATAAGGATTTTGCATTCCCTAATGGGAACCAAAGGAATATGAAGGAGAAGTGGTGATTTAAGTTGATCTGGATTTGTGTTTGAATTCAGTCAGCTGGCTGCAGAGCTGTAATTCAGTCAATAAATTTTTGCCTTGTTTTGGCTTCCATAGAACACATCCACATCTTACAAAGCCATAGGTTAGGGAGAAGCTTTGGTATGTGTCTTGTCTATTATGGCTATTTGTAGGAAGTTTCTGGTAAATGGGAACATAGGCAGTCTGCAGATCAGCTGAGACTCTATTCTGGATTGGGAAGGTGTTTCATTTCCTCTTTTGTGCAGTATCAGAAGATAAAGTTCCAGAACAAAATGATATAGATGTGTGGATGGATGCACGTGTAAATGTTTATATGTATTTCTGGGTAGTATAGAGCTAAATTATGCGTAGTGTAAATATGTCTTGTTTGTATAATGCAAGTTTTTGAGTATCTTAGCTCCTCTGTTGCTGAGATATTTTTACAGATGCCTCTGACCATTCATCCAGATTTAACTTTGTAGTCAGCACCCAAACAGGATGAAAACAGAAGTCATTCCTTACGGATTAGAGATTACTTGTGTCTTTCTGTACTGGTCTTGTATTTTTGGCAGTCCAACTGAAATCAACTCTTGTTTTCTTGTTTACCTGTTGTGTCTGTCATATTGTTGTATTATGCATTGATTATAGAGATTATCCAGGTTATAGAGCAATGGCACTTATTCTCTACTTGCCTCCCATATCCCAGAGTCCTGTCAATTTATGGCAGGCATTCAGTGTTTCTGTTTCACACAGCCTGTGATGTTTCTGCACTGCACAGTCCAGCTGAGCTTGAACACGAAATGTGTCATTGGCTTCTTGATTAGGGCGATGCTCTAAATGACCTCCAGAAAGCTGTTTAGTCCTTTATCACTGTGAGCTCATTGTTTGCCTGTGAAGGGTGTACATAAAGTGAGTCAGTGGGAACCAGATCAAAGTAAAGGACATTGAAAACACAATGGTATTTCCATACTGACCTGCACTGCTACAAGGCCTTTCACATACCCAGAAACAGAGCTGTGTATTTCAGTTGCCAAGTGAGTGAAATACAAATTTTATTTCTTTATTAAAAAAAACCCTCTTACTGTGAATCATATTTTAATCCAGATCATGACAGTCAATGTATGAATGATCTCAAACAAATGACACAATTAACATTTAACTGATGCTAGGTTAATTTCCAGGGTTACACTGAAGCTAATACTACTGTTGGGTACAACGCTAGCAATAAATTTGTGGGAGAGGGACCTTAGAATTTCATGGGTTTATGACCAATGCAGTTGTAGTTTTGGAGTGCATTTTCTGATCTGGGGCTTCTGTTGCACTGATCACTGTTGATACCATTTTCTGAGTAATCCCAGAATCACAGAATATGTCTGTGCAAAAGTAATGAAAACATATAACAGATAACTAGTGATTTATCCTAGCAAAGATTTAACTAGTTGCTACTAGCAAGCATACTTAAAACTGGGATTACAGGCTTAGCAAAAGCATGAATGCGTAGCTAAATATATATCAGCTGCTTAGTGTTTATAGCTGTGATATTGCCACTAGCATTACAGCAGTGTCCCAGACAGAAAGCGTTATAAATTCCCCATTACTCTAAATGCAAAGAGGTCTTTAGTGCTGACAGTGATTGCCCTTACATGCACTTGCTTCATAGCTCTTCCTCCTTTAGGAGGAGGGAAAAGAAGTAAAAAATGCTAATTCAGCAATCTGTTGTTGATATATAACATTATAGTTAACATTATAGTTAACATTATAGTTGCTCTCATTCTCACCCAGTGAGATTTTCCTCCCACTATTCAGGAAAGACAACCGTCACATATTTGATGCACACCCTTCTAAACTTACTTCTAAACTCTTACTCCTAAATCATCTTCAGTTAATGATTTTATGTTCAGTCACCAGGCACTCAAATATCTTGGGCTGAGATTGTTTTCTGCCGTGGGTCTGGAAGTGAAGTCATGCTGGTCTGCAATGGGCTCCAGACTGGAATGTCTGCTGCTGCTGTGGCTCCCTCAGTGCAAGAACACAGTACAATCTGGCTGTATTTTTTTTCCTGAAAAAGGCAAATGGGAGTGGAAAGCTAACCAGTTTCTGTGTATTGGTGGCTAGGATTGACACGGTTTCTGATCAGCAGATTTATAGAGATGAAATACAGATTTAGGTGTCTGAAGCTATAATTCTTGTCTTTGTGCCATAGAACCCAAGATGACCAGAAATAATAGTGATAAATGCTCTATCTTTGTCTTGCCATTGATTTATCCTCTCTAACACTGGAAGGGAAAAGACACATAACTAATTACCAATTAGGCTGACACAAGGGTAAAAATTTCCAATGGCCAATGGTATATTCTTATCTGTTCTGCTTTCCTTGGCAGTCTTAATTCATATTTAGAAGCTCTTAGAATGAAGATTCACTTTTGAAAGCTGTACATACGAGCCAGTACTTGGTCCTCAGCACCATTTACTCCCTCTGCAAATATCAAATTCCACTGACAAGGAAGCTAAAGTCCCTGTGACAGTGGCTCATTGTAGTTCCTGTTTTCCAGCACCTATAATTTTGCTGCCAGCTGTTTTTATCTGATCCTTAATTATAAGGTGAGTGTTTACACTCCGAAATAGAGCAAGTCAATTATTATCTAACTCAAATCACTGAACAGCCTTCACTGATGTGCAAAACTGATCCATTTTTTCATAAATCTTTTTCCTGAGATTAGAGTGTAAAAAATGCCTGTAATATCCATCTGAGTGAAGCATCTGACTACTCTGGGTAAGTTCCTGCTCTTCTGTTATAAAAAATCATCTGACTTCAGTTCAGACATTTATTTGTCAGCTAACAGTTATGCCCCATTTTCAGGATTATTAAGAACAGTCGCAAATGGAAGTCTGAGGAGGCTATAGAAAGATGAGGGAATGGAGTGTATTTATATTTTTCCTGTCCAGCCTCAAGTCAGCACTTTAAACAAAAAACCCTCTTTGGAATGGTGATGTGCTCAGCAGCAGCTCAGGAAAGGTGCAAATGAAAATGTACCAGATGGTAGGAGCTGCTGAATACTGAATTCTGAATTTACTTCATTGTATGCATATGTATTCACAGGTCATTCTATCATTTTATAAATAATGGAGGAAATTACTTATGTTTCCTTACATAACACACCAAGAACATGGAATAGTCATTACATCATCTGACTTTCTGAGTGCAAAGTACTTTATAAAAACAAATGTACCCGTGAGAGACTCCCACTTTATACAGGCCCTTTTAAAGGGTTTTCCAGTTGCTTTTACAGAAATATTTTTTTAATTTTTTTTTTTTTAAACCTGAAATTTATTTTTTAAAAAAAAGACAAACATAGGCAGTAAAGGTAGGAACAGAAGACTCTGTCTCTTAAGGATAAGACATGCACAGGATAATGCGAAATGGATAATAGCATGCATGACTTGCTGGGAAGATGCTACACTGTTACATGAATGTGATAAGTAGTCAAAAAGTACAAAGTCTTATATGTCATCTGTGTACTTTACTCTCTTATTCAATGGATACTTCTAATTATGGATCCAGAGAACTTATCCATACTGTTTTTCTTTCCAAGCGAAGTACTCAAAAAAATGACCCAGATGAGCCCTGGTAAGGGGCATTGTCTATGCTGGAGAGGAAGACAAAAAAACTTCAAGGACATAATGTACTAAAATGCTCAAATCATTAAATCCTCATCTTAGATGGCACCTCAGGAACGTGGAGAAAGCCCTGCTCCACATCAGGTGCTTGCCTCTCTTTCTGCTCTGCGCACCCTGCTCAGCCCTGAGACTCTTCTCTCCTGTGCCATTGCAGCCCCCAAGGGAGTAGAGGGAAACAAGAAGGAGGCCTCCCCATGACTGCTCCATCCTGGATCTCTCAAGATGATGTTTGAGCAACAGGGACAAACAGAAGCCCCAAAGCAAATGAGTTCAGACATTTGTTTGGCACCATCGTTGCAGCTTCGTGCAAGGTGGCAGTTGGCAAAGGGACTGACCTGTCTCCTCAGGATGGCTTTTCTTTCCAAGGACCAAGGTGTCAGCTGGCACATGCTGTTGCTTGAAGCACTGCACTCAACTGTAGCAGTCTTCCACTGCCAAAGGTGCTGGCTGCCCTCTCTGCAGAAGCCACAGTCATTGCTTGACCCTGCAGAAATGTGAGGCTGGACAGAGTTACCAGTGACAAACTCTGGGACAGCACAATGAGTGACACCGTGCAGGTGAGGCTTTATGTCTGCTCCAAGATGCACCAAATCCAGTGGAGAGCATTTCAAGTGCTTGCACACTATCGCCCACAGCATGAAGAATAAACAAATGGAACAGGAAGTTTTGGCTCAGTCCCAGACCTACAATGCTGGCTTAAGTGAAACTTGGTGGGAAGACTCCTGTGGCTGCAGTGCTGGGATGGACAGTTATAGACCCTTCAGGAGAGACAGGCAGGGCAGAGGCAGGGAGAAGTAGCGCCGTACGTAAAGGAGGAGTTGGACTGTGCGGTGCTTGCAGGTGGGAGTGACATGGTTGAGAACCTTTGGGTAAGGATTAAAGGAAAAGCAAATAAAGCAGACGTTTTTGCGGTAGTTTACCATAGATCAGCCAGCCAAGATGATGGCACTGATTTGCTAGTCTATAAGGACTTAAGCCCCGCTCTAAATCAGTTGTCCTTGTTCTGCCACTGTAGACTTTAGTTAAATTCTGTCTCCATGCTTCTTACGAGCCCCTTTTAAGTATTAAAAAGTCTAGTTAGGTCTTCCAGGAACCTTTTTTTCTCTAGGCTGAACAACTCCAATTCTCAGCACTTCCTCCTCGGTATAATCATAGCCCAGCTGTGCTCTAGACTTTCTCCAAGAGGTCCACATTTTTCCTGTGCTGAGGACGCCAGAGTTGGACAGAGCACTCCAGGTGGGGTCTCACCAGAGCAGAGAAGCAGAATGCCCTGCCTCGCCCTGCTGCCCACGCTGATTTGGATGCAGCCCAGTTCAGCTTTCTGGGCTGTGAGCACATATTGCCAGTCATGTCTAATTTTCCATTCACCTGTATCCCCAAGTTCTTTTCCTTCTCTGGTCTCAAACCCTTCATCCACCAGTCTGTACTTAGACTGGGGGTTGCCCTGGGCCATGCACAGGATGTTGACCTTGTCCTTGCTGACCTTCAGAAAGTTCATACAGGCCCAGTCCTCCTGTCCAGGTCCAGAAGCATATAGAAGATGACTTTTGATAAAGGTGCTAAGGGAACTGAATAGGGAAAGTGCAGTCCTAGGTCTGTTGTTTCTAACTGGAGGTGGTCTCATGGCTGAAGTGAAGATTGGTGGCTGTGTTGACCAGAGTGATTATGAAGCTGTTAAGTTTAAAATATTTGGCACTATGAAAAAAGCAGTCAGCAGAGACACTACTAAGAGCAGGCTTTTGGCTGCTCAAGGAACAAGTTAGTAGGGAATCTGCTTCCAAGGGTTTCTGAGTCCATAAATACTGGGGACTTTTTAAAAGCCACCTTTTAAAAGAGCCCAAGAGAAGGGAATTCCCTTGTTTGGAAAACAAGGATGTGGAGCAGAAGGCTGGGTAGTCTAAATAGGCAACTGAACACTGAACTCTGAATACTGATTCTGTATATTTAGGTGGAAAAGAAACTGTATGGACTTTAAAAGCATGGTCAGGCTACACAAGAGGATTACAGAGGTGCTATTTGCAACTAGGGAGAAAATTTGTACGGTGAAAGCTCAGTTGGAATTGGAGTAAGTCAGTGTTGGGGTGGGTAAAACAACCAGGCTTTTAAAGGCATGTTCACAGTAAAAGGAGGACTGAATAAAAGACTGGTCCATTACCTGAGGGTGTTGGTTTTCACCTTACAGACAGGGGTGAATGAAGATAGAATGGAGGTATTTCATGCCACCTTTACCTCTGTCCTTTATCATCAGCAATGGGCCCTGGGAACACAGGAGCCATGGGTCTGAGCACCACAAGTGGGAGAGGGATAGACTCCCAGCTGTTCATGCAGAATTTGCTGCTGTAACCAATTGTACATAAATCTATGGGGCCCAACTGGATTCATCCCAGGATACCAAAAGAACTGGACAATGTGATTGCAAGACCTCTCTTAGTTATCAATTTTTGGAATCTGGAGAGGTCCTATCCCTGTTGACTGGGAGGCAGCAATTTTCAAGAATGGCTAGAAACATGACCCTTGTAATTCTAGGCTTGCCACTCTCACTCCAGTGCCTGAAGAAGATTATTATGGGAGCTGCTGAAAAACACTTGAAAGACAATGCAGTCATCAGTCAAAGGCAAAAATACGTTCATGAAGGGAAAATCATGCCTGACTAACTTGATACTATTTGATGATAAAGTTACCTGCCTAGTGGAAAAAGGGAAGACCATGGATGTGAGTTGTTTGATTGGTTTTTTTTGCATGTTATTTTATTTGTTTTATTTTATTTTAGTTTAGTTTACTTTAATTTAGTTTAGTTTAGTTTTTGATACTGTCTCTCCCAGAATCTTTCTGTACAAAATTTCCAGCACACAGCTGGACTTGTACATAATATGATGAGTGAACAGCTGACCGACAGATGGAACTCAAAGAGCTGTAGTATTTGAGATAACATCTAGCTGGTGGCCTGTCAGTAGTGGTGTTCCCCTCAATTTTAGGTTTAATTTTAGGTCCAGTTCTCTTTGGTAGTTTTATTAATGACCCAGATACAGGAGTTGAATGCACAGTAAGTAGTTGCAGATAACACTAAACTAGGAGGAACCATTGATATCCTCAAGGATACAGGGACCTTAGAGATAGATCTTGATAGATTAGAATGCTAGACAGTCACCACTGTGTGAATTTTGGCAAGAACAAATGTCATATTCTGCACCTGGGATGTTATAGTCCTGTATGTACATATAGTCTGGGGGACAGGGGGCTGTAGCCTTGTAGAAAGGGTTCAGGGGTTTTGGCTGGTGGTTATCTCAATTTGAGTCAACTGTGTTCCCTGGAGGTCAAAAGGGCCAGCCATATCCTGGGGTACATTAAGCACATTGTAGCTAACTGGTCAAAGGAAGTGATTGTTTCACTCTATTCAACATTGGTGTGGTCTCACTTTCAATACTGTGTGTAGTTTGGGGCCCACAATGTAAGGATATAAAAATACTACAATATGTCCAAAGAAAGACAACAAATATGGTAGAAGGACTAAAGGGCATGACTTATGAGGAGTGGCTGAGGAGACCAGGTTTGTTCAGCCTGGAGAAGAGGAGACTGCCTGGTGACTGCATTGCAGTCTTCAACTTCCTCATGATGGGATGTGAAAGAGGGGTGCTTATCCTTCTCTCTGGTATTCAGTGGTAAATTTCAAGGGAATGGATTAAAGATGCATCATTGGAAGTTCAGTTTGGATATTGGTTCTTCAGATTGGAAAGGTTCTTCACTGAGACAGTGGCCAAGCAGTGGAACAAGCTCCCGAGAGAAGTGGTCACATCTGCAAGTCTGTTGGTGTCCAAGGAGTGTTTGGAAAATGATCTGAGATATATGGTTTAATTTTTAAGTTTCCCTGTGTGGAGCTAGGAGTTGGACTCAGTGATCCTCATGGGTCCCTTCCCATTCATGATATTGTAAGTACCTCCACTGCACTCCCTAATTTGTAATTGAGATTTGTGGACACAAAAAATGCATTTTCCTTTTCTACTTGATCCTGTGTGAAAAAAAAAAGCCTTTATTTTGTTGTCCTTGAAGTGACTTAACTCCAGGATTGAATTCCTGTTCTCCAGGGTTATGCATTCTTATTTGACCACTATTTTCAGTTTGCAAGCCAAGCTTTGCAATGTTAATATGTCAGTCATTTCTGTTCCTTTGTGGCAGAACACTACTACACAAGTGGCTTACCTTGCTCAAAATTATTAAAAAAAAAAAAGCACCTTAATCCTTAAAGCTGATTTTGGATTAGAGTTTGGCAATGAAACCATACACTCCTCATGCTTTCTGAGGTTTTGTTTGCTGAGTCTGCTGCAAAAAATTGAGAAACTAACCTTCAGAGGCTCATATGGGTAATGTGTTGGTTTTGCTGTTCTGAGGAGGAGTTTGTGTATATGCTTACATGTTCTTGTGTGTGTGGATGCAGCATGTTCAGCTCTATACTTCTGGGCTTTCACATTAGGAAATAGTGTATTTAAAATTCTGATTGAAAGGAAGACACTGATGCTTGGGTTTGGTTTGGCTTTTTTTTTTTCAAATGTGGATTTGTTTATAACATATAGATTGAGATTTGAACTAGGACACTCGAGGGCTTTTTATATGGAAAGACATCCGTAGTGGTGAGAACACCAGAATAGGACTATTCAGTTCTGGTAAGCCTACTCATTGATTATGGTGAAATAAACCAGGCCTGGAGGCAGTTTAACTGGGTCTTGAGGATCTCTGTAGGTGCAATCCCTCTCCTACATTATGTGTCTTGGAATAGACTTTGACAGGTCTCTGTGGGAGAGGCAGTCTTCTAAATACTCTTTTTATCTTCTCTCTGCACCAAGAACATGACAGTTGATGACTAATTTTTAGCATTCTAACTTAAACTGTTATCTACTCAGTTGCTGTTGTGTACTTAGCTACGGTTACCAACAAGTGATTTTAGGATAAGAGAGATTGAACAATATGGCTAACAGTCCTTTGTTTTCATTCATCAGTGCGTTTGAAAAGCAAATCTTTATTATTCCACAATCTTAAACATAATTATAAGACGTTTAAAAATGCAACCAGCCTCTTTTTTTTTCTAAACGTGAAAGATGACTGGCGTGTTGCTGATGATGTAGTGAGGGATAGGTGATGCATATGATGCATTCAGGATCAGACAGTATAGATTCAGCTGACTTGTTTAGCCAAATCAGGACCAAGCATGTTCTTTCATTTCTTGTGTTTGTTTTCTAGACTTGAAAGTGAAATTACGGAAAGACATCTGACATCATGTTGCAGCTTTAGGTCATATCTTGTGCACATTCCAAAACCACACCAGGGCACATCTGACTTTAACCATGTCAGGCACACATTCGTGTCAAGTCTGCCAGGACTCTTGTGCTGTCATGTTTTGAGAAGCACAGAAATGAAAACCATGCAAGAAGCAGTTTCTCCCATTTTTTCCTTCTATTTTTTTAAATGAACGAATTTGATTTCAAAAAATAATTGGAGAGTATGAGTTTTACACAAATTATTTGAGGCCGTGGATATGAATATTTTATTTTTCTTTAAAATTTATTTTATACAGATTTGGAAAGGTAATTCTTACTTTCAATCTATTACTTAACAGTCTGATCTTACTCCCAAGCCCAGGGAATTCAGAGTGGAGCTGAGTGGCTCTTTGTGAGAAGAAATTGCAGCAGGAGACAGTAATTCTGAATCTGTTCTTGCTCTATTTGTTGAGATGTTCTCGTTGCAGCTTCCACAGCCTCTAGGTGCACTGTGAAAGGGATGATCTTGCATGCTGGTATCTTGCACCTGTTTATCTTGGACAACTACTTAAAGACTTGGGTTCACATGGGGCTATCAAAAATGCAATGAATAACTGCTGGAGGAGACTGGGTGGAAGAGTTTTCAGCGTCTGACTTTCTTTAGGTCTTAATTCAGTGATGTTCATCTTTATCCAGCAGAATAAATTACCAAGTTTTTGTTTCCTGCTAGTATTAAAATTCAGTGCAAAAATAGTTTCTGATAATGAAATCACTTCCTTCCTTATGTGTCAGAGGCTGCTGTCAATGAAGTCAAAAAATCACACCTGTCTCCTAGTCTAAGAATTATTTTGTGCTTATCTCTGACTTTCCTAATTTTTTGGTAGTTGAGTCTTATGGTTTGACACTCTTAACATGTTGACAAAATAAGTGTATGCATTGTGTACTACATAGGCCTAGAGGACGTTTCTCTTATAGTAAGTTTTGTTGGGCTTTTAGAAGCTTGCTGGTCAAGCCCAGTATTTTTCCGAAGTATTAGTATTTTTCTGAGAGTTTCAAAATTTCCAAATATTTGAAGGAGTTTACTAATCCATCTTCTCACATTCTGGTAAATATAGAACTTCCAAGTCTTATTGCTTAAATTACATCTGCCAGATTATCAAATCATACAAGTCTGGACACAATGCAGACATTTTATGCATATTCAATTGGCAATATGCCAGCCAGTTATCATGAGCTTTTAACACTGTAGTGCACTTCTACACAGAAACGAAATTTGATCCACATAGCCTAGCATGTCTTGCAAATTATTGTATCTGGTACAGCGTGTGTGAGTGTGTGTGTGTGTGTGTGTGTGTGTGTGTGTGTAACATATTCATATTTTTTACCTTCCTGAGGGAATTAAGATTTAAAAGATTGCTTTGCCACATATTGCAGAAAAACGCACATAATTCTTGTGTAAGGAAACCTTTTGTGTTCAAAAGCTTTACTGATCACAGATATCTCTCAGCAATCTGAAAACTGAAGGATTTATGGGAGTTATTCTTGGTTGGAAATTATTAACTCATGTTTATCTGAAATAACCTGGTGTTTCCCTGGTTTTGTTTACTTACAAGTTTAATGGACTTTCTTGTAGAAAGTCTGGATCTGCTACGCTGAAAATATGACTCTAATCTGTCAATCCTTGTTCACATGAAAAAATCTTGAGGTGATTAGGCTCTGTGAAATAATAACTGTTTGTGGGAGCAGAGGTTGCCACATCGTGTCTGATCTGATCTGGGCTGCAGCAATTTTTTTCCTTCCAGCTATATGCTTTGTTGAAAGATCAAACAAAGCCATGAAAATGATGGTAAGATTCTGTAAAGAAGAGAATGTCTCAATATTTCTATCATCTTGTATCACGTGCAAGAGAGACAGCTGTTTTCTCGCCTACTATGAAGACACAGATGCATATTAAACTGTGGTTTCTGGCTGCCTTTCAGAACAATAAGAAACGACACACCTGTCAGCTCTTGGCAAGCAGGAATGGTAAAATTACTAACTTTGTTTCCACAGCATTCTCTCACTGACAAACACACCATTGGCTTCATTTTTCTCTCCATCACTTCTAAAAAGTCTTAGATTTCTCCCCAGAGGCACAGAAGAATTAAGCAGTTTTACTACTGCTTCTCATAAATGGCTTACTTTTTAGCAAGCATACGTTTTCGTGCTAGGCTTGTTTTATTACTGCTTTTCTTCTGGAACTTTTTTTTTTTTCCAATCAGTGTTTCGCATCTGTAAGCCTTTGTGCTACACAGCACCCTCCTTTCCTAAGGCAATCCAAAAACCCTGCAAGGTAATGGCTCATTTAGTGATCAATTTGTCAAATAATATTCACAGATGTTTTTCTTGTAGTACAGTGCAGGTAATACCCATGTGAATGATTTCTTCTCATAAGTGGCTAGGTAGAGGATTTGTTTTGTACAGTGCAGTGTGGAGTTCTCCAGCAGCCAAGTTTTCCTTTTGCCTATTAAGCTTTAAAACAAAATTGTGTTGAAAATATAGAAATATGAATGAACATTGGATAAAATTTCTGTCCTTAAGCAAAGATCCTTAAGCACAGGACCTTAAGGAGCTGCAACAGATTCCTAAAGTGGAGTTAAGTGTGGGCTTTCCACCTTGGCTCATCATTGCTAACTTCTGTGATCTTGGCTACATTATGAAAATTATAAGAAAAATGGTAGTCTTTTTATTGTTTGTTTGGGTTTTTGTTTGTTTGGTTTGTGGTTCACTGCCCCCCTCCCCCTGCCCACCCATATTGCCAGTAAAACCAAACTGAAGAGAAAAATTGTTCAAGACACTTTAAAAAATGATTAAGATGGTTCAAGACAAAATGATTGAAAACTTCCCCAAGACATTCCTGCCCCCTCTTCTCCTATCTTCCCAATTCTTACAGCTCCTTCACATTGCCCCCACACAGCTAAAAGCACAAACCAGGAATTCCTCAGAAAGTCTTTTACAAGGCATGTTGAAAACTTTGAAGACATTAATCTGAAATGATCTGTCAAAGATCTAGGGGAATGGAATCTAACTGAACTTTAACTACTTCATCCTACTTAAGCCGGAACAGAACTGCTGAGCTGAGCAATTTAAGATTCCCACAGCTGCACTAGCAATGTTTTCGTTCATGGTACTAAATTGTTTCCATTAGCCTGAAAAGGGTTATAAAACCTACAATCAATTTACTTTCTGGGGCATTGTGTTTTGAATACCGTTTAATAGGGTGTGACAAAAACACATAATTTCTCCACATGTTCTTACATTGCAAGCAGATTTTGCTTGGTACTAGGCAGTGAACCAAATGTTCTGGACAGACAAATGTTCAGCAGAGAATGCACTGGAATTGGAAATAAAGGAACAGTATCAGACAGCTAGAATGCCCAGGGCATGACAAGAATCTTAAGTGGAAGAGATGAGCACAAAGGAATAATAGGAATTTTTATCATCCATTTGCTCATCAGCTCCAAATTTGCTATGGATAGGAATCATTAGATTTGTTTAACGTAGGGGAAAAGAATAGATTCAAAAACTGGAAACATGAGTGAACCCAATTGGACAGGAGTATATTTAATACTAATATGAATAACCAGAGATGACTAAATATGATGAACAGCTGTGGGCAGGAGGATGATTCTTGCTTTCTTCCAATGAACTCAATGACTTGGATTACTTTGTCAGCCTAATACACCCACAGCATTTTTGTTACGTGAATAACCACATTTATTTTAAAAAGACTTCTTGATAGAGGAGGACAGATTGATTTACTTACCTTTGCTAATACCCCTAATCTGTTTATATCCCATATCTCCTTTCGTTGCAAGCACTTCAGCTTGTATTTTGTATTCACAGTGTATCTTAAATCAGCTTATTGCACAGGAAAATAAGACTGTTTAATGAGGAACTGTGAATAAACATATTCAAGCAAGTTATATGATAAAACATTCCTGAATAGTGATATGCAAAAACCCCCACATTGTCCCATGACAACATGTCTCTAAAAATGTATTTTGATGGTTCTGTAAGTGTGTGCTGAGGTACACTGTAAAACATGTGAATGTAGACCATCAAAAAGGCACTTCTATTTCTGACAGTAGATAAACTTAATTGTCCTTGCTAGGTGTTTCATTGTCTCTTAATTTAAACAACTGTTTTTAAGAAAGAGTGAAAGAAATCTGGCAACTTTCACTCTGAGTCTAGAAATTATTGCAGTGTTAGCAAGCCAGCTCCTTGGTAAGGAACTGTCGTGGTTTGACACTGGTCCAGTGCCAGGCACCCACGAGAGTCACTTGTTCACCCTCCCCTGCCACAGCTGGGCAGAGGAGGGAAAAGGAAAAAAATTAACGAACGCTTCGTGAGTGAGATAAGGACTAGGAGAAACACTTCAAGGGCAAAACAGGCTCAACTTAAGCTGCAAAGTGAATTTATTACTAACAGAATCCGAGGAGGGTAACGAGAATCAAAACAAGCCCTTAAAATACCTTCCCCCCCCCACCCCGCAGCCCCTCC